>CM053770.1:689982697-690032378 GCA_028658325.1 Potorous gilbertii
GCCTTGACTCCTATGTCTTTACCTGATGGTAAGCATTGTTCTTCCTCATCAGAAAGGAGAAGATCTAACATCTGTTCACCAAGAAAGTAACTTTCTATGGTCTTATTATTTTTCCCTTTTCTGGGCATTTTCCCAGCCATTTACTTGACTTCTGAGATTCCTCTCCACCCCCACCGAGATCCACCCAGCTAGTGCTTGGGGTCTGAGATTCAAATGTTGCTCCCCAGCCTCAGGTCTTTCAGTGGTGGGCCAGGCTGGTATTCAGAGTAAGATTAAATCAGGTTCTCAGGTTGGGGCAGGGCCACCTCCCAGGCTCAGTTCCCTCAGGGGGTTTATGCAGATACCTTCTATAATGGAGCTCCTGCCTGCTCTGGGAGCCTATGGCCATGGCTGCCTCTGCTGCTGCCTCCAGAGGGGGCCTGAGTTATGGAGACACCCCGATCCCCTCTCGGCCAGCCCAGAAGTCTCTCTCACTGACCTGCAGTGCATGTGGGTGGAGGGACCCCCATGGCACCGGAGATTCCATCCTTGAAGCCTGCTCAGATCTGCTCCTCCCGGGGCTGCGCGGCCAAGGTAGGGCTAAGTTCTGCTCTGGTCCCGTGTGCGACAGACCTTTGGTGAGAGTTTTTCAGGTCTTTCTGGAACAGAAATCTCCTCCACTCTGTTGTTCTGTGGCTTCCACCACTCCAGAATTTGTTAGGAGTTCTTCTTTACAGATGTTTTATAGGCTGTGGTTTCAGAGCTAGCATAAGTGTGTCTTTCTACTCCAACATCTTGGCTCCTCTCCTGAGCCTCAACATTTCTTTGCAGTGATAGAAAAGTCATCAGCAAGTCTGAGCAAATGGGAAGAGATGTCAATGTTACTGCTATGATTCTGTACACTAAACCCACAATTCTGACAGCCATAGCAGCCTTGTGATTCTCCAGCTACCCCTCAGGTCTCCGTTGCTCCCTTTGTTTCTACCTCTCTGTTTGTTTCTCTATCTCTCCTCCCTCTTAGCCCCTCCAGGAGCCACAGATATATGGGCATCTTTCATCACCTTTAGCAATTTGTCCAATTGCCAATCCCAGTTTTCAAGGCTGCTCCTTCTTCCTGATACTACCTTCATCACCAGCATTCGCCTTGTTTAAGCTTTCTCTGGAGCTTCATAGACTTACACAGTTTCACCCATCAGTCTTTGGCCAGGAAGATACGCCCAAACCCCAAGTCCCAGAATTCTCAATAATGGTTTAGGTTGTTGTATCTGCATGGTTTTCTGTGCCATCCTCCATGTGTGGGGCTTAAGTTAGGAGAGATTAGTTACTTCCTTCTGCCAAGGAGCCTGGGAGCCAGCAGGAAGCTATTGAATGGGAAGGCCATTCCAAATGAGGTGCAGGGTGCTTTCACGTGTGGCATTATTTGTCATCACTTTGGTTCTTTTACCCCTATAGGATAAGAGATTTCCTTGGCTTTTCAGGAAGCAGGAGTCCTAGCAGCAGGGAGGGAGAGAGAAAGGCAGAGTATATCCTTTTAGCTTCTCAATATCATCCAGACTTCCAGATGTTGGGGAAGCGAAGACAGAGGATTGACTAGATGTAACCCAGAAGCTGGGCAGGTGGACTCCTTTGGGACAACTGGAAAGGAAGCTGTCCCACTCCTCCAAATAGATCCATCCCCTCTCTGCTTATCTCCCTACTATGAGTTCAAGTTAGTCATTACTCTCTCTCTCTTTGTCCTTTTTTAAAATACAGATGCATTTGGAAGGAGAAAGACCTTATTCTGTTTTTGTCCAATGCTCTTGAGGCTCCTTTACAAAAACAAAAAACCAGCTATTAAATTGTCCCTACTTCTAAGGTTTATACACAATTGTTTGCAGCTCTCCCTCTCCCCCAGAATACCAGCTCTGAGAGCTCTGGGACTGTCTTTTTGTCTCTCTTTGTATCTCTGGGGCTCAGTACACATATTAAGGACTTAATTAATGCTTATTGATTGACAGGAGACTGGCAGAGCCCTGGGGACCTGCTAGAAAGGGAATAAGGAAGGGAGGGCAGGCTTGACGAGGGGCAGGGACAGTGAAGACAAGTCATAGGGACAGTGAAGATGAGCCCCAGGCTTCCCATCCTTCCTGCTTTAGCTTCTTGTCATTTCTCTTCTGTTTAACCCAGACTCTTCATCTCTGTTCCTCTCCCTGCTGGCTTCTCTTCCCTCTTAGGATGCTGTCTGGAAAAAGGGTTTGGATGCACAGGGAAGAGTAGATCAAGACAAAGTATTATTTCTCTGATCCCTGGAGAGAAGGGAAGCTGAGATAAGGAAGATGCTCTCCTCTTCCTGCTCCTGCTCCTCCCCCTCCTCCTCCCCTCCTGCTTCCTATTGCTCCCCCTCCTTCCTCTTCCCTTCCTCCTCTTTTTTCCCCTCCTTTTCTTCCTTTTTTCCCTCCTCTTCTTCTTCTCTTTCTCTTCCCCTTCCCCTCCTCCCCTTCCTCCTCCCCTTCCTCCTTTTCTTTTTTCTTCTATTTCCTCCTTCATTTCATCTTCTACCACCTCTTCCTCTTCCTTTTCCCCTTCTTTCCCCTGTTTCTCCTGCTCCTCCTGTTTCTGCTCCTTCTCTTCCTCCTTCTCCAGGGATCTACCGTCTCAGGGTAGATTCATCAGAACTGACCTAAAATACACAGTGCCTACAGGGAAGGAACATAAAGGACTTGATGTTCCCCTGAAAAGTGTCATGTTCCTTGAGCCCCAAAGACCAGTCAGTGCAGCCTTTTAGCTCACAGAGCTGGGAGCTCTCCAGGGTATCTCTACTTCAATCAGCTGCCAACACGACCTAACCAAGGGCAGGGCAGATCCTGCTGTGTCAGCACACCTATTCAAGGCCTGGAGTGGGAGAGGCATGAGGCAGGGAGACAGTTCACATTTTTATATCTTTATAACATTTACAGAGTGCTTTCCTTACTTATGCCCTGTGAGATCAGTGAGAGTCCTGGACTTAAGTAAGATATTTAAGGCAGACTCAAAGTAAGATTGTGGTAAGACCTAAGCCTGAAAGGGCCAAGGTCTCATATTTCCTCCTGGGCCATCTCCAGTCCTGATGAATATCATGCCACTGGACCCAGATGGTTCAGGAGAAGAAAGTGAGACTGGTGACCTTGCACAGCCCTCCCTCATTCAAATCAAAGTCATCCTCTTGATGTCATGGTCCTCTTCAACAATGAAGGACAAACACAATAACAACGAGACCAAATAGAAACCTGATGCTTCCTTTTTAGGTCCTGTAAGCTCAGCCTGATCTCCCAGGGACAAGACTTCTCTGCCTTTAGGCTGAGAGCTCTTGGAGAGCAAGGAATGTCTCTTGCCTTCCTTTATGTTCCTAGGGCTTAGCTCAGTGCCTAGGACACAGGAAATGCTTAATAGGTTTGGGGAAATTAAGGATCTGAGAGGTTCAGTAACTGGGCCAAAGGCATACATCTGCACTCCTCAAGGGCAGGATTCAAACTCTGACTCTAGACTCAGCATTCTTTCCACTAGGCCATGAGTGGCAGTAATAAACCCCACAGTGGAAACACTTCTTGTATATTTGAAAAGTAGAGAACAATTTAGGAAGGTAGTAAGCATTGGTTTAAGCTCTTACTTTGTGCCCAGTATGGTTCTAATAGAACCCTAGTCCCAACAGCCATTGGCAGGGACCTTTCTCCTCAGGGGTGAAGTAAAACACTCTTGTCATAAAAATCGTCCAAGGATTCATTGGCAGAGACTCTTTCCAATCCTACTTCTCAGCACATAGAAAGACTTTTATAACTGGTTTACTATATATTCAGAATTGTTCCAAGGAAGATAAAAACCAGTGGGCCCTGGGCGTATGCCTTCAGTAACCTCTCCTGGGTTTTACAAGTTACAAGGCAGGATAGATATGATGGGATTGTATAGAAGACAGGAGGGAAAGTAAAGATTTACACATCACAGAATGGACAGCAAAAGGGGAAGCACTGAAGTAGGAAAAACAATCTACTGATCAGTCGGTTGTTGTTGTCCTTTCTCAAAGGGACCAAAATGACATCACTGTGTTAGAGTCAAGTTACAGTGTGTCCAACTGTGACTAATTAGATCAATATGAGCTTGGAATGCTCTACCACAGACAGGCACAAATAGTCCATGTGAACGTTTGGGGTGGATTCTCTAAGTTTGTGCATCTCACATTTCTTTTGAGCTGCTTCAATTCTGCTGTGCTCTATGAAGAGCACAGCTCGATGTGGGCATGGCATGCTGAGTGGTCCTGTGCCAGTGTCTCCCATGTCAACACAATCAATTCCAAAGTTCTTAAGAGAGACTTTGAGAGTGTCCTTGTATCACTTCTGACCACCATGTGAATATTTGCCCTGTGTGAGTTCTCCATAATAGTCTTTTTGACAAGGGTACATTTAGTATTTGAACGATGTGAACAGCCTATCTGAGTTGTGCTCTCTGAAGCAGAGTTTGAATGCTTAGCAGTTTAGCTTGAGAAAGGATCTCAGTGTCTGTATCATAACCTGTGAGGTGATCTTTGGATTCTTCCTAAGAGAATTCAAATGGAAGTGATTCTACCAGCATGGTGCTGGTGGACTGTCCATGTTTCACAGGCATACAACAAGGAGATCAGCACAACAACTCTGTGGACCTTCAGTCTGGTAGTCAATCTAATACCTCTTCTCTTCTATATTTTTCTTCTGAGCTTCCCAAATACGGAGATAGCTCTGGCAACTTGTGTCAATTTTATTATCAGTGAGTGAACTCCTAGAAAGTATACTTTCAAGGTAAGTGAACTTATCCACAGTATTCAAAACTTCTCCATTTGTTGTAACCAATGACTCCATGGAGGGATGGTGTGGTGCTGGCTGGTGAAGCACCTATGTGTTCTTGGCATTGTTAGGTCAAAATTAGCACAAGCAGCAGATATTTTGTTGTATCTCAGCTTCAGAGATTGCATTGAGTACATAATCATCTGTGAACAAAATAATCATGCACCAACTCTCCCTCTACTTTGACCTTGGCTTGTAGCCTTTTCAGCCTGAATAATTTACCATCAATGAGTAGCTGACCTTGATGCTGTGTTTATCCTCATTGAAGGCGTCTGGCAACATAGCTGAAAACAAATTGTTCTCATCCTCCCATTCTACTGGGAAAGTCTTGGGGCAAACACCCCCTCTAAGTCATCAATGGGTTTGAGCTCCCTCAGTTGCCTTCAGTATGGACAATCTGCTCAAACAGATTACTGGGATGTGGCCGCTGGGCATGTTACAGCTTCTTGGAGGCATGGATGAAAGTTAAGGTGATTGGGTGGATGCCGAAGGGGGAAACAACCTTGAAAGGGCTCAGCAGCCACCACTCACGAGGTATTAGTCTTCCCAGAACACACCCTGCAGCCCACTAGTCAGTAAACACTGTGGAAAAAGATGGAATTTGCAGACTAGCCATTCATACCAGAGTTATGCCTAGTTACGTGACATTTCATCTTAAGTAAATAGAAGTAATAAAGTTGAACCAGAAATTCTTTTATCACTTGCTGCTCGGCAGTTTTCAGATTTGAACTTATAAAAATGAGACCTCCTGACTCCAGGCCCATCACTCTATCCACCATGCTACTGAGCTCCCAGTCTATCCTCACTAGCCAATTAATAACCGGAGGTAAAATGTGGCATCAGCTAAGCTCTGCAAGCTCTGGCTAGTCGTGTGACAACCATCCAGTCAACATAAAAAAGATTTTCTTATCACACCACAATATAACTTTTCTAAATTCTAACCTCTAAAATCATCCCTGAAACCCTGATCTAGCACTGCTATCCTGGAACACTGGGGTCAGCTATGCTCTGAACCCTGACTGGGCTAATTAATGACTCATCTGTCAAATGGGGGCAAGAGGTGGATCTTCTAAGTTGGTGTCAAGAGCAAATGAGATGAAATTTACCATTTACAAAGTGCGATCTAAGTGCTAGTTACTATTATTTCCTGTTATCTTATTTGCACATACATGTCACATCCTCTCTGAGCCTCAGTTTCCCCTCCTGAAAGGAGGGGGCTGGACAACTTCATATCTCAAGGCTCTTCTAGCTCTAAAACTTATGGTTTCTGACAGTATCTTTATTGCCACTAAATTTAAAAAATGACTCCATTTACAACCATATTCACTCCTGGTTTATGAAACAGAAACTTGTGGAGGTTTATTTTGTTCTCATCCAGAGGAAGCTTTGATAACACTGTCTAAGATGAAAGGTCAGATGGGGTTTATAGCATCCCAGAGCCATTCTGGGGAGGGTTCTTAATCTTTTCTGAGTCATGGTTCCTTAGGCAACCTAGTGAAGTCTAGGGACCCTTTTGTCAAATAATTACTGTAAATGCATAAAATAAAATACATATGATCACAAAGGAAAGCAATTATATTGAAATTCAGTCATCAAAGTATTAAAAAAATGTGTTCCCAGAAATACCAGAATGCTCTGAGCTTGCTTGTTCTGGCTCCTCACCCCTCTCACCCCTCTCTTTACCAGATACTTCATTTTCCGAGCTTGTCTTAGGCCCCTGAGACTCTGGAGTTGGTGAGGAGCCAAGGGGCAACTGGGAAGAGGGAGAGGGTTTTTTGGTCCAGTGATCCCCAAATAAAATTCACTCTAAGGGATTCTTCAAAACCACATTCTCTGCATTGGAAACAGAGCCCTGGAGGCCCCCTAAGATTGTGTTTTACTCAAAGTTATAGAGTCAGCAGGGCTGTCAGTAGGAAGAGCCCAAGTGCAGACTGAGGGAGGAACCAGCACTCAGTGTCCGAACTGGTCCCTGTGAAGGCAGATACTGGTCTCAATCCAATCCCTTTTGTAGTATTGCCTACCAGCTGAAAGAGGCATCACTCTGGCATCCTCACTTTCCTTAATCTTCTGCCTCTGCACTTGGTCATGGGCTGGAGTCAAAGCCAACTGAAGCACACCGGGTCCTCACCTTTGCCTCCTGGAAAACCCTGCTTCCTTCAAAGCACAGCTAAGGAGGCCCTCCGATCAACTCCCTGCAATAGGGTCCTCAGCCTCATCAAGTGATAAAGCTACTTTGTAGGCTTTTTATATGTAACTATGCCATGCACACTCACACATGCACACACATATATAAAACAAGCATCTACCTCTATGTACTTTTTTAGTATAAATATTGATATCTATCCACCATACCATAATGCCTCTACTTCTCTGTTTCTTTCTGTCTGTAGTCTCTATATATTCTCTTTATACATATATATGTATGTATGTAAACATATATATATGGGAGGGAGAGAAAGCAAGAGAGGGCTTGAGGGGGACAGGGAGAAAGAAGGAAAGCGGGAGAGGAAGGGGCAGGGAGGGCCAGGCAGGCAGAGGAATCATGGTGTAGTGGATAGAGAGCAAGCCTCCAAGCCAGGAAGACTTGGGTTGGAGTCCTGCCTAAGACACATTCTGACTGTGTGACCTTTGACAAATCACCTAACCTCTCAACGCTCTAGGCAACTCTCTAAAACTAAGTCTCAGAGCCAGTAACAGTCTCCACTGGTGGAGAGATGTTTTCATCAAGGAGTTCTCTTTACCAATAAGATCCTGGATCCAGTCCCATTTCTCTATTCAATTACATCTCCAATCATGCATCATCTGTCCACAGTAGAGTGTCAGTTTCTCTATGTCAGGAACTACTTTATTTTTCTGTCCTGATGTCCTGGGGGACTGGTCATTGAGGATCCTGTCCTTGGAGCATGTGAGGATTTTCCCTCTACGATGGACCTTCCAAAACCTGCACGATATTCTATGCCTATTGCCAGCCCTTCACATGGAGTTTTGGAGAGTCACTTCATGACCTTGAGAAACTCATGAAGAGTCATAAGGAATGCCATGATGATGGAAAGTCTTCCAATTGGTGGAAGAATGAGAAAGACTAATGACACAGCCAAAGTTGAGCCAGAACATGGGATCACTCACTCTCTTTCAACTGAAGAAGAAGGTGAAGATCTCCAAGTGGGCAGTGAGGCTGTGGTCATCTTTGTGACTTGTTTTGTTTTCCTCTCCAGCTGCCAGGTATTACTGAGCACCTGGTGCCTCTGATTCTTTTGTCTCCTATTCGTTCTTTTCTGCTCTTAGGTGAATGAGGAACCAGAGATGGATGAACTCCATTTTACAGATAAGGCAACTGAGGTCAAAAGAAGTTAAATAGTTCACCCAGTAAATCTCTGAGAGGAGATGTGAATCCAGGTCTCCCTGACTCCAAGACCAGTACTTTTGGTTCCTGAATTGTGGCACTGATAAAGGCAATTAGAGGAGAGACAAAGATGACCATGAACACGTGGTGAGTCTTGAGTTTGGGAATCTGAAAGATGATCTTATATGCCAAGCCACTGAAGGGGACAGAGCTGCTGGGTGACCAACTTCTTTTTCTGTTGCATAGCAAAGAGAAGGAAACAGATCTAATGAGTCTCCTCTTGGCAGAAGCGGTTGATGCTCACCTTGGCACAGCTCCCCTCTGCCATCAGCCATGCACAAGTTTTCAAACTCATTATGCCGTCTGGAGCCCCATTCAAATAACAGAGGCTTGGACCCCATCCCACACATAGCAATGGACTGGGACACTACTTTCTGGTGAGGTGGCTACAGGCTATTCTGGGATAGTTTCTCTTTCTTTGGGACCCAGCCACTCTCATTTAGGTGTTTTACCTCTGAATTCAGAATCTACAGGAGACATAAGACAACATCTCTCCCACTCTTTGATTGGATTCTATCCAAAAAAAAAAAAGGCCCTCCCACCATGTTTCGGATTCTTGTTCCTCCAGTAGGGGTTAAGATGATACTGTAGCCCTGGAGGTTCTAGGAGATTCATTCAGCTTCCCTATCATGTTTTCCAGAGGGCGCGCTAAGGTTTTCAAGACATTTCACATGCACTATCCCATTTGATGCTCACAATACCCCTGTGACGTTAACTGCTATAGTGATCACCCCCAGTTTGGTGGTGTGGAGACTGAGATTGTTAGAGGGTAAATAACTTCCCCAGGTTCACACTGCTAGTGACCCAAGGCTAGATTCCAACCAAGGTCTTGCGGACAGCATGCTTCAATGAGGAGGGAAAGGAAAAGGAAAGAGAGGAGGCATTGGGCACCAGAGGACCTGGCTTCAAAGTCTGGCTCTGCCACTGACTGGATGTGTGAGTGTGGATAGTTACTTCACTATCTTGGGTCTCAGTTTCTTCATCTATAAAATAAGGGAGATGAACTTGATGACCCTTTGAGGTCCTTTTCTTAAAACAAACAAACAAACATGAATACCCTTTTCTTTCTTTAAAAAAAATTCATTACCATTTCCCAGTGACTCTACCCATGGTGCCCCTACAACTGCAAGCAATGGAACTGTCTTATACCACATAAGTAAAATAAGTGGTGATACTGGCTACGTCTGAAAAGGTATACCTCATTCTTTGCCAATTGGGCACCACCATTTTTTTAATAGATAGGAGATCTACCATACTCTACCATAAAATCCACCCCTCCAGGGTGCCTTCCAGCTCAAAACTAACTCCCTACCTCCAATCCAGTGCTCTATTCGCTATACCATTTCATGGCCCCGGAACAAGGACTCAGGTACTCAGAATTTCAGTAACTAGGCACCTCTCTGGAAAAAGCCTAGGGTTTCTATTTCCAACCTTGGTTTTATTAAGGAGAATTAATGGAATGGAAAGATTGTATTAGTATGGTATAATGTGGAATCTCTTTTTCCCCTCAGGGATTTGGTCTGTTGCTTTTAGACTAAAGAACTCCATGGCCAAATCTCTTTAATTCATTTTTTTAATGAAGCAGTTAAAAAGCCCACCAGCCACCCTGAGTGAGCTATGTCACCTTGTCTCTGGTGCAACACTCCAATCTGTCTTGAGACTCTACAGAAAGTGTAGGTGAATACCTTCCTATAGTGATACAGTGAGTAGCTATTTAAAAAATAACATGAAATACCATGAAGCCTGAGATCACAAGAATTTGATATAGATGAGTAAGGCTTATATCATATTTTTATTCTGATTGAATAAATGTCTGTAGATGGAGTAAAAATAGGAAAAAGAGGATCATTCAGAAAAACATGAATATTATGGATAGTTTTTTAAAAAGCATATAATAAATTCAACATGTAACTTTCAAAACTCTCTTGCTTGTCTGTGATTCCTCCTGGTTTTTCTTCTGTCCTTTCCTACACATTAAAAACATGCCTCTTCAATCTTTTCTTTTCTTTTTTGGCAGCTCTCTCTCTGGTCCCCCTGTTCCTCCTATATCTCCTTTCCTCAACTTTGAGGAAAGAAAAACAAACAATCTTGAAAAAACAAACAATCAAAAGCAAAAACATGGCAATAAGTAAGTACGTGTGAACAAAACAAATCCACACATTGGCCATATCCCTAAGAAAAGTCTTACGATGCATCTTGAGGTCCTCGTCTGTGTCAGGAAGTGAAACGCATGCTGCATCAGTGGAATAATGGTTGGTATTTGTATGGATCGGAGTCCTTCAAAGTTTGTTGTTCTGAAATATTGTTATTGTAGAAGTAGTTCTCCTGGTGCTGCTTACTTCACCCTGCATCAGTTGATAGAAGTCTTTCCAGGGTTCTCTGAAATCATTAGTATCATTTTTTTACAGGCTAATTTATATTTCATTACATTTCCCAATTATTTAATGTCCCTGTAGCTTCTAATTCTTTGATACCACAAAAACAACTGCTATAAATATTTTTGTTCATAGGTTTTTTCTTTCTTCTTTTCTTTGGGGTTTAGGCATTATAGTAGTATAGCTAGGTCAAAGGCTCTGTGTAGTATAATGACTTGGGGTACAACTTTCTAGATTGTTTTCTAGAATGACTGGATGGATTCATAGCTCCATTGCCAGTGAGGTCTGCTCTTTCTGAAGTCCCTCCAACAATGGTAAACAAAGGAAAAAATTATTTATTTTTCTCAATGGATGGATATGTGATAGAACCTCAGTATTTCTGTAATTTTAACTTTTCTAAATTATTAGTAATTTGGAGCATTTTCCCTATAATTGTTTTGTCTAAGTTATTTTTATGTAAACAGAGAAAACTGAGAATTAGTTATTGTTTCCTTATGGCAGGACTTCAGTATCTGAAGTTCCAAACAACTAAATGTTACAGGCCAGACCTTCTTCCAGCATGTGCTAACACTGAGACTCGATACATTTGAGTATGTAAGTATTTAGCCAGACAAAGGTAAGATCCCAAGAATTCATGTTTAGCATAAGGTCTCTCTTCATTTTTGCTTAACTCCTTATATTACTTTGATATCTCATGGATCAAATCTCTTTTCTGCTCCATTTCTGCTTGTGTATTCTTTTCCTCCTCTCACTTCAGCTCGTGTCACTCCTCATTCCCATTCCAGCCCAGGCTACCCTTCCAGTACTGCGGGAATAGGTCACCTAGCTAAAATCCACTCAAATTTCAAGATGTCATCGTGACTTCTCATGAAGCTTTCACTCACGAGGCCTCAGTGATAGCTGCTTCCTGACCTTTCATAGTTTTACATTTGATACTATTGGGTCTTGCACTGGTCTCCATTTCCTTTTTTTCACTCAGTGTGACTTCTCCATTTCTTTCCTGTACTATTTGGAAAACCTCTTAATGGAGTTCCATCTCTCTAGTCTCTCTCCTTTTCAAAGCATCCTTCACAGCAATTTTGAAGGCGTGCTTCTGAACACATTGTTCCTCTGCTAAGAACCCTTCAGTGGTTTCATTCCCCTAAGATGAAGCATGGCATTGAAGACCCTCTCCACACAACCCAATTTTCCCTCCCTTTCCAACCTTATTTCACAAGACCTCACATTTGGTGCCCTCTGCATCCCAGCTACTTTTGGGTTGTGACCTGTTCCTCAAACTCAACAAACTGCCCAAGCTTTTGCCGAAGTTCATGCCTATCTCTTGTATGACTCTTCCTCATCTCAGCCCTTCAGAGTCTTCTTCTTCCTCCACTCAGATGCCACCTCTTCAGGAAAGGCATATGTCCATCTTTGCTTTCCTCTCCCTGCCTTCCTGACTCTCTGGACTTCTATACCCTGCCCCAATATGGGTACCTTCCCCACTTCCCCCTATTCAGTTCCTTTTGATGTGTTGGCTTCCTCTGTTAGAATGTAAGTGTTCTGAGGACAGGAGCTATTTCTTACTGATTGTATTTATGTCCCTGGTGCTTGGTACCATTCTGGACAAACTAGGAGTGCTTAATAGATACTTGTTTCCTTCTCTTGATTTCATAGTTTTCAATATATTGATGGGTCTGCGAGCTCACACCATGTTTTACAGTCAAGAAACAATAACAGTCAAGTCAACAAGTATTTATTGAATGCCTACTATGTGTTGGGATAGAAAGAAAGACAAACATTTCCTGCCCTCAGGGAGCTTATGGTGGAGGAGGTGTCATGCAAACAACTATGTGCAAACAAGATATATACAGGATAAATTGGAGAGATTCTCAAAGGGAAGAATAAAAATCAAGGTAGACGTGGGAAGGTGTAATGTTAATGGGATTTAAGATCTTCCCAGCTATTTAATAGACCTCATGTGGAGCCCATTAAGGGAAACTTGATTAGGGGAGGTTTGCTTGCTTGAAGGCTTTCACACCTTTTGATAATTAGGCACTGATGCACTTGGGGTGTGATGTCTTCTGGCCAGAAGAGACTCTGGCTAGCCATTAAGGAGCCCCCCCAGCTTTGAAAACCCCCATGTTAGTGCTTCTCTCTCTGGTAACTATGTATGTATGTAATAGTCAGACAGTTGGATCTATCTGTTGATCTGTGATATATGTATTGCTTGTAGTCAGACAATTAGAAGCCCTGTCTGTTGGTCTTTATGTTATTTCCCTCTGTTTGTAATTTCTGATTGTAATTTCTGTTTGTATTTTCTCTGAAGTTCAGGGTGCTGATTTTTCCACTCTGAACTAAGTGAATGATATATGTGTTTGATTAAAGTAAGATGGTTGACCTCTTAAAAGTTGCTTTCCTTTAAGAAAAGTAGATCCAAGAACTTGTAATAGAAGGTCATCCTGGGTATACTAGGATACCTGCCTTTACAAAAGGATACTTGCAGAATGTGGGATTTTAACCAAGATTTTAAGGAAGTCAGAGGAGCCAGGAGGTGGAGGTGAACACTGAGAAATGGAGGAGAGCCAGTAAAAATGCAAAGAACCAGAAGATGGAGTGTCTTAGCAAGAAATAGTAAGCAGTTCAGTTTTCTGGATCAAAGAGTATATGGTAGAGAATAAGGTGTAAGAAGACTGGAAAGGTAGCAGAGGGCAGGTTAGGAAAGGCTTTAAAAGCCAAAGAGAGCATTTTTTATTGGATCCTGAGGGCAATGAGAGTCACTAGAGCTGATTAAAATCGGAGTGACATGGTGAGACCTAAGTCAATCTTGGGAATATAATGAAATGGTCGTCTCTGACAATCGACTGGTGAACCTGCCCGTTCATGTGCCATACCTCCGTGAAGAATACCATTGAAATCTGTATTGATTACTCACATCAAGGTTTCGTAGAGATGGAAAAGTAGATATAGGTTACAAGCAGGGGTAATGCTGGAACCAGCTCAAACCATCTGTGGAGAGCTGATTATTAAATATTCAGTAGGAACTTTTATATCTTAAAAACTGAGAAATGCTACAAATCAGGGCTTGATTTATTATTGTATTGGTTGTCTAAACTTATGAAGGTGATGAAGGAAATGTTAATATACAAATTAAGCTTAAAAGTGTGTCCTATGCACCTGTTCCTTGCACACCCTCCTTCCTCCCACCAAGAACTGGTTGTTAAACATTTCCCAGAAAACTCCTGGTTGGGAGTTACTAAAATTCTTTTGACCCCTTTGAAAGTAGCAATAGTATTCAAGATCTTTCCCCAATGTGTGTTATACTCTCCTGTTTCAGATAATTTGAGAGTCAATCCCTCAACACCCTCAAAACTACATCATCCCCAGCATGAACTTCCTTTGTGTACACTTGGCTTATTCCAGCTGCTCTTTCCATTTTGTTTTCTTTAGCACCATTTCTACTTCCTCCAGTAGCACTTTCAGTACTGTGGTGTCAAGTACAAATGCAGTAGCTCTGCCAGCATTGGCAGGAGTGGGGAGTTTGTTGTAGTAACTTTCACAGTGTTTCCATTTTTCATCTGTTCTCTTTCCAGTAGCTTCTTCAAATGCTCTCAGGGTGATGTGGCTTAATTGGTTTCTCACCAAGTTTAATACAAACTTTTAAAAAAATTCTCTGATTCTTGTTGCTTTATAATAAAACACAGCTAACTACCAAGTCAGATGAGGCTGATCAGGGGAGGTAAGAACAAAAAGAAGAGTTTTTGAAAGCTGTATTAGGGGGAAAAGAGGAAGCTTAAAATATGGCCAAGAGTGCTGCTTGGTGTGGCTGGATGTTAAAATCAATGGTGCAGAGAGTGCAGCACTGCTGAACTCTTAATTTCCTTTTCTTTCCTTTGCCAAAGAGAAAGTCTTTGGTATTGGAAGAAACAGAAGAAAAATGGTGGCCAGGAAGCTCTTTGCAAACCTTAAAGTGCTACATGAGTACTCTCAAATTCCTAAGAACTAGTGGGTTAGCCATCCTCCCCAGCTTTGCATTATCTGCAAGTTTGTTAGGCAGGAAATCTATACCTTTATGTAAGTGATCTTCAAAATGTTAACGTTATGGATCAAACAGAAATCCTCAGGATACATTGGAATGTATCCTTCTTGAGGTCAGGTGTTGTTTCTGCCTTTCTTTTCATCCCTACTGCTTAGCACAGTGCCTGAAATGTAGTAGGAGCTTAATAAATGCTTGTTGACTGAATAACTCCTTCAGTGAAGAGCACCTGCCAAGCTGACCTTGACTTATCAGTGACCCCTCTTTGGGTCTGGCTGTTCAAATAGTTCGAAATCCACCTCCCTCTCCTCTTATCCAGCCCATGTCTTTCCATTTTCCCACCAGAAGAGCCCAAGAGATTTTATCAAATGCTTTGCTAAAATCTGGGTAAACTGCATGTCTGTAGCATTCCCTGAATCTTTTGATTTAGATTTTTGTGGCAATCTTCAGTGAATCATGAAACGATGAGCCAAGTTTTTATTGTTTAAGTGGGTTTTCTGTCCAATCAGTCTTTCCTTTTCTTTTTAACCCTTTCTCTCTTCAGCAGGCAGAAGGAGCAATGGATTCTTCTTACCCTTAGAAGAATACTTCTGGAGAGAGTAGAAAAAAAGAGAGGGTTCTGGGACAGTGGAGGCACAGCCATAACCATGAATATTGGTACTTGAGGCATTTGGATGGAGACAGGAAGAGAGAACACACCTGGTGTGGGGAGGTTCTGGCCCAGACTAGAGAAGCTAATGAGCTTGGCCGTGGTGGGGGAGGCCCAGCTTCCAGGTCCCTAGAGGAAGGAACAGGGAAGAGCCCTTACCCAAGTTGGGGGAAGACCACAGGATTCTGACTTGGCTGGCATACTCTGAATTACCCAGATCTGCTGATACTGTGGGTCTCCCCTTGAGAGAATGATGTAGGTCTCTGGTCCCAGTGGTACATTGCAGTTGCTTAATAAATGCTAGGTGATTATAGTAATTTCTATTTTTATTATTATTTGAGAGGTATGTGATAGACTGTCTATAGAAAGGCAATGGATGTGATGTTATGGACCTGGTCTGGATTCCTGTCTCAGATGCTCATTTGCTGTAGACTCACAAGCAAATGATGTGTCAGTTTCTGCAAATCTGACCAATGGAGATAATATCCTATTTGTGAGGAAGCTTCTCTGCATGCCTAAAAACTTCACACGAGGTTTGCTCTCCTTCCCTATGCCCTTTTAGAGATTGAATCTCTGGGTCATAGGGCTCCCTGACCTCTTCCAGGAAAGCATTTCTTGCATAGTTGTAAAAGGCAGCTTTGTTTGTCAGTTGGACAGAGCCTGGGGACTGGCAGAAGAAGATCTGACCCCTGAATTGGTTGCTACAGTTTCCTTGCTCCTGAACAAATATGTTTTCTCACAGTTCCAATTTCTTTGTCTCTAAAGCAGGCATAGATAAAAGAAAACTAGAATTGAAGTTAGAGCACTTGGATTTCAAATCCACCCTTTTCCACCTAACTGTGTGACCTTGAGTACTGTCTTTCAGCCTCAGTTTCCATATCTGTAAATTAGTAGACTGTCCCTCTTTTATTCCTTCCAGCTCAAAGTCCTGCGTTCTTCAAGGCAACATGACACAGGGGAGAGAACACTGGTGTGAGGGAGGCCTGAATTCAAGTGTTGCCTCTGACACCTAACTGTCACTAAGTTACTTAACCCCCCTATTTCCTCAGCCACAAAATGGGGATAAATTACTTACTTCATAGAGAGCTTGATTGGGCTTAAGTGAGATAATGTGTGTATAAGGGTTAGACATGGGATGTCATTGGCAAAGGGGATTCTAGGTGATTTCTACCAATTCAGTTCAGCATCTTCTCCGCAACTTATGGTGTTAGAGTATGGCCTATGGAACAGAGAGGTTGAGCAACATGCTCAAGGTCACACAGCCTCTGTGTGGCAGAGGAAGAGCTAGAATCTTGGTTTTCCTGGGTTCTAAGCCAGTTCTCTATCTGCCGCACTACTATTAAACCTAAAGAGGCTACAAACATAATTTATGGTCAATATCATCAATACTCCATTATAAAAGAAATCAGTTGTATCTTTTCAATATTTGTATTATTTTTTCAAGGCTGTTTCCCAAATGTACTTATTTCTCCTTCCCTTTCTCCCACTAGACAGCTAGTGCTTATATAGCACTTTAAGGTTTACCAAGTATTTTGGAAATATCATTTAATTTGGTCCTCAACAACTTTAGCAGGGAGATGCTATATTCTTCATTTTATAGATGGGCAACCTGAGGTACAGAGTGCTTAAATATCTTGCTCAGTGTCACATAGCTAATAAGAGTCTAATAGAGTCTGACTAAATCTAGTACTCTGTGTGCCACTGTCACTCAGTTGCCTAAGCATGACCCTCAAGGTTGGCCTGTGTAGGTCTGAAATCAATGCGATCTGCTTAGCAGGGCAAAATATCTCTTTTGCTGTGTACTCAGCATGAAACTGATGAGTAAAAAAGAAAGCATTGGAAGTAGGTAAAACATCCCAGCTGCTGGGAAAGGACAAAGTCCAGCAAGTGCCCAGGGACAGACATGACCAAGATCCATAAGGGCGCTGGGGTGACTGAGTGGTACTGCACCTGCCAGGCAGCCCTGAAAGAGTCTAGGTAGCTGAGATTCTGAAGAGCTTCTTGTTCCTACTGAGGAGAACAGGACAAACTGTTCTTTTATGCTCTTGGCTAATGCCTACTGTTAGACATCTCCTGGAACCATGGTACCCCAGAAATGGAACATGCAGAGTTCTTCAAAATCAGACTAAGGTGCAAAGTTGGTTGGTTGGTGGTTGTCCTTCATCTTTGAAAAGGACCAAAATGACATCACCATGACAAAGGGAAATTTCAGCGTGTCCAACTGTGGCTGATCAGACCAATACAAACTCGGAATGCCCTATCACAGGTGGGGTGCAGAGTTCATGTGAATATTTGGGGTGAATATTCCAAATCTGAGCATCCTGCATTTACTTTGTGCTCTCTTAAAGTAGCAAAGTAGTGCAAATGTGGAGGCTGATTGGGGGAATGTGGGCCCAGGGCACAGCCTTCCCAAGGGGAGCCTCACGTCCAGGCACCATTGAAGGCATCAGAAATGACTATCATTCAGATATTTGAGGCAGCATCTTCTGAAGTTTGCCTGTTCATCATTTCTTATATAATACAATAGTATTCCATTACATTCATATACTACAACTTGTTCAGCCATTCCCCAATCTATGAGCATCTTTTCAATTTCCAGCTCTTGGCTACCACAAAAAGAGCTGCTATATGTGTGTGTGTGTATTTTTTTTTGTACATGTGTGACCCTTTCTCCTTTTTATGATCTCTTTGGGGTACAGTCCTAGAAGTGATATTGCTGGGTCAAAGGGTATGTGCATTTTTATAGCCTTAGGGCAAGTTCCAAATTGCTCTCCAGAATGGTTAGATCAGCTCATAGCTCCACCAACAATGAATTAGTGTTCCAATTCTCCCACATCTTCTCCAACATTTATCATTTGAATCAAATGTTTTCTTAAAATCAATGCAGTAAACCCCATGGAGCTCATATTCTTTGTAACTCAGTCAGTTGTGTGACCATCGAGTCCATGATAGAAAATTATCTTTGGAAACCTGTAAATCTCCTTGTTGTGTTTTCATTTATGCATTAACCATTTGAATACAAATGCAAACTTCATAATAGTGAGAAAGCAGGCATTTGAGCAGGGAGTTAATGGTGTCTTTTTCCAGCTTTATGGATACCTTTGCTTTTAATGACTTACTCATTTACCAATATTTCTCCCTCTTCACTGAATCCTCCCTTGTAGCAGAGAGAAAAAAATTAAGCAAAATCATGGGGAGAAGAGTTGTGTGTGACAGTGCATGTGGCATTCCAAATGCATGATTTCCTCCCTTTCTACTGAAAGGAGGGAGAGGTTGAGCTTTGTCATCAGCTCTCTGGGGATCCAGGCTGGCCATACGAGCTCCATGGCTGCCCCGTCATGTTTACGTTTACATTACTGTCGTTTGGTTCTGCTCACTTCTCCCTGCCTCCATACACAAGAACCTTCTCAAATTTCTCAGAATCACAGAATTCAGAGTTGGGTGGGGCCTCAGCATCTGTCTAGTCCAATCTGTACTGAGAAAAGGGACCCTCACTACGACATACCTGAAAGATGCTCACCCAGGTTTTGCATGAAGCTATTTATGGAGGGAGAACCCATTACCTTCTGAGATAGCTCTTTTCAACTCTATTTTGGGGAAAGATTTTCCCTAAATCAAAGCTAAAATCAGCTCTTTGTGATGCCCACACTGCTTCTAGATCTGTCTTCTGGTGTCAAATAGAACAGGACCATGTGGTAATTTTTCGTCAGTTTGAAGACCTCTATCATGCTCCACCCTGAGCCTTTACTTTTCCAGGATAAATACTCATCCTCATCTGCCATGGACCCAAGGTCTTAGACCATACTGGCTGTCCTCTTCTGGATACTTTCAAGCTCATAGATGCTCTTTGAAAAGGATGGTACCCAGAACTGAAAACAAGACTCCAGATGGGGCCCAAGCAGGGCAGAACACAACAGAACTGGGATCTCCCTACTCCTGGAAGTGATGACTTAACACAGCCCAAGTTTGCACCAGCTTTTTACGTAGATATCATGCACTTTACTCACATTGAGTCTATAGCCTCTAGAGACCCCAGATCTTTTTCATACAAACTACTGTTCAGCCACCATCTCCCCTCTTGCACAGAGAAGATTGAGTTCTTAAACCCAAACATAAAACTTTACATTTATCCCTAGTTTACTTTATTGGATTCATTCCCCTCCCTCTCCTTTTTAACCTGTTGAAGTCCTTCTGAACACTACTCTGTCATCCAGGGAATATGCCACCTCCCTCAGATGTGTCATCTGCAAAGTTGGCAAAGTGTGACAGTTCACAATAATCTTCAGATTATTGATCATATATTATTAAACAAACATGCCAGGTACATGCATTGAGGATACAAAAGAAAAGGCAAAAAGGCAAAACTAGTTCCTGGCCTCAAGGAGCTTATATACTAATGGGGAGAACGTATGTAAATAATAGGTGCAAATATGATGCATGTGAGTAGAAGGAGGGGGAAGTTTAGGGTGGGGGATGAGGAAATGTATCTGAGAGAAGAGTCTTAAGAGAAACCTGAGATGTAAAGAGGGAGAGGGGAAGAGGCTGAGCATTCCAGGTATGGAGCACAGCTATTTCCCTTCATCTTCAGATGAAGACATTGAGTTCCAGGGTATTCAAATGACTTGCCAACCTTACCCACACAGCATGTGTTTCTCCATAATGTTTTGCAAACTAGCTTGTATTCAAAGCCCGTGTTGCCCTTGGCTGCCATGTCCTTCCTCTTGGCAAAGAGATTGCGTATTTGCTGGATGAGTTGGTTTCTGGTTCTGTTTGCTCTCCTTGTTGGGGCAAAACGTATCTATCCCTAGGATGCTTTAAAAAGAACCTTATTTCAGTCATTTTGTTTAGGAAATGTTCTAAGGATCATTTTTACAGGCTCAGTTTTGTTAGCAGATTCACAGACATTTCTTACACTTGACAATAAATACATCTTGCTAGTAACCAAGGGAGATGACATGTAAGAAAACATCTTTTCAGAAGCTATTGGTCTTACAGAATGAATTGCTTTATTGTGCCTGGACATTTCCTGGATGCTCTTGTCTTTTATTTACATGGTTTTGTGTATATGATCACCCAAACGTGAAGGAAGCAGATTCCTTTGAAATGATAAATGGAGACACAGGGTGGGGTTAAGAGCCTTCCGGAATCATCATAATGACACTGGGTCCAAGACAAATAACTTGGAAAGACTTGGGAACCCTGATCAGGTAACGATCAGTCATGAGTCCAGAGGACGAACGAGTAAGTATGTGACTCAGAGCGCCAGACAAGATGCACACACAAAGTATTGTATTAAGCTGTACACACACACACACACACACACACACACACACATATATATATATATATATATATATATACACATACTTTTTTTTTTTTTGGCAGGGGCAGCTAGATGGTGCAGTGGATAGAGCACCAGTGCAGGACTCAGGAGGGTCTGAGTTCAAGTCTCACCTCAGACACTTGACACTCACCAGCTGTGTGACCTTGGGCAAGTCACTTAACCCCAACTGTCTCATCCTGGGTTATGTCTAGTTATCCTGATGAATATCTGGTCACTAGATTCTGATAGCTCTGGAGGAGAAGTGAGGCTGGTGACCTGCACAGCTCTCCCTCACTCAAAACAAAAAGTCAAGTGCAAGTCATGTCATTATTTCTCTGATAGCATGGTCTTCTTCGGCAATGAAGGATGAACACACACACATACATATATGTGTGTATATATATATGTATATGTATGTATATGATATGACCAACGGAGAAATTTGTTTTGCTTGACTATTCATGTATCAGGCAGCTAGGTAGCATAGTGGATAGAGTGCTGAGCTTGAAAACAAGAAGACTTATCTGATATTCAAATCTGAACTCAGATGATTACTAGCTGTATGATCCTAGGCAAGTTACTTAACCATGCTTGCCTCAGTTTCTTCATCTGTAAAATGAACTTGAGAAGGAAATGACAAACTATTCCAGTATCTTTGCTAAGAAAACCCCAGATGGGATCACGAAGAGTCAGACATGACTGAAGAGCCGCTGACTCATATACCATTCGTATATGGATGATACTGTTGGAAGCTTAGAGTTGGAGGGAGAGAAGATGGATTGAAACAAAAATGGGAAAAATCTCTAAGATGCTTCTGATTGATCGAGTCATGTGTGAAGTATGTGAAACTCTCTGCTGACCCAAGAGCCATAACATGCTAACTATTGCTATGATGGAGTAACATGGTTATTTTTGTTACTCTCGAGCCTGGATGTTTCTCCTGTTTCAGTCAAGTCCATAATCCTAAAGTCACAGATTTAGAGCTGGGAGGGCCCTGGAGGTCATCGAGTCCAACTCCTCATTTTACCAGATGAGGACACAGGTCCAGAAAGACTCAGTGACTTATGCCTAGAGGTGGCAGAAGTGAGATTTGAACTCAGCTCCTGACAGCCTGTGCACCCATTTTGCTCCTCTGCAGTAGTTCTCCTTCATCCTGTCTTTTAAGGTTCCATCTTTATGGAATTCTGTTCTTGTGATTTCTCAGACTGAACCAATTCTCTCCAAGCTGGCCTTGCTGACCCCTCCCCTGGCACTCTCTCTAGAACCTCCTGTCCCCAAAGAACTAGCTTGGGGTTGGGGGGAAGGGCAGTGAGAAGATTGTAAGTAGACAGATGAACAAGCCCTGTTGTACTTTCCTGGAACCATCAAGCAAGCAAGTAAGCTAGACTTTAATAAGCACCTACTATGTGCCAAGCACAATGCTAGGAATGAAGATACACGGAAAAGGCAAAATAGCAATTCCCCTCAAACACCCTTTAATGGAGGAGAATCCACATACATAAAAACTTCCACAGATGATTCCCACGGAGGGGATGGAAAGTGACCTTAGAGCTGAAGGCACTAACAAGGAGGGAGTCAGGGCAACAAGAAGGGGACCTTTGATCTGAGGCCTAGAGGATGTCAGGGATGCTTTGAAGCAACAGTCAGGGTGTGTGTGAGGGATAGCTGGCAGGGCAGGATGGCTTTGCTGTAGAATGCACAGGTAGGAGACAAATAAAAACATAGAAGCCAGGAAATATAGGAACAGGGTGGGATTGATAATAGAGGCAGCAAAGAACCATTGGAATTTATGGAACAGCTTGTGACCTGATCAGGGGCAGGCTATAGGAAAGTTACTGGCAGCTGTGCTGAAGATGTATTGGAATGGAAAGACACTTGGAAAAAGGGAACTGATCGGAAGGACAGTGTAGTGGCAGCATCACTGAGTGGGAGGGAATGTACTTGACAGATGAGGAAGTCTGTAACTATGAGAGGCTGATTTTTAAATTGAGGATTTAGGGTAGAACATTGACAAAAACTGAACCAGATGAAATGGCCCAAGGGTAAGTGTTGCTCTCTCCCCTGGTGGAAGGAGCTTCCCTGGAATCCTGAGTCATTTAATTCTTAGCCCTGTTTCTGGTTATGGTAGAATGTACAAAATATAAAGATACCAACAGATTCCAGGAGAAGCTGGTCTGTTTAGGGTTCTTAGAAAGAGTAAAGACATGACAGAATCCAAAAGAGATGCAGAAGTGGTGCTGAAGAGAGTGACGAGCTATGGAGGATATTAGGTCTCAGTCCTTTCTGAGGATTGGTGAGTACACAGAGAGCAAAGGTGCCTAATGCTATAGCCAGCTATCTGTGGAGAGGGAGGGGGACCAGAGGCAGATTTCCCACCACTTAGACCTGCTCACCTGTGGAGTGGGCTGTCTGAAGAGGGAGGGAGTTCTTGTCTCTGGAGGCCTTCAGACAAAGGCTGACAAACCTCTTGGGTGTGTTGGTAGAAGGTAATCTTCAGTAGATTCAGGCTGCATTAAATGACTGTGAAGTCCCTTCCTCTCTGGGACCATGAGACTCTTTAAAGCAACTTAGCAGATTACTGAAGTAAACTGTGAAATGTCCATAAGCAAGACTGGAAGGTCTGCTAGTAACTCACATACCTAGCAGCACCATGTAGAGGCAGGAGCATGGACCAGATGACCTCAGGAGATCTCTTTCTACTGTTTCCAGTCTAACTAGTGCAGCATCAGGCCACCTCCTCTGCTACCAGAGCAAGTGACTGACATGACTTGGAAGCAGACTGCAGTCAGACCTCTGGGAACATTTTTGCCTTTTCTCCCTCTAGCAAAGTTCTCTGCCTCTTTATTTTCTTTCAGAATTTCTCCATATTGATTACTTGAAGGAGCTGGATATGTTCAGCCTGGCAGAGAGAATGTCTGGGTGGGTGTGGGAGGGGAGGCCATCTTTGATAGAAAGCATTGGAAGGGTCTGCTGTGGAGGAGGGAACAGATTTGTTCTGTTTGGACCCAGAAAGAAGAATCAGGAACCATGAGTAGCAGCTGCAGGTGAATGTCAGGAAAACCCCCAAACCAAATGGAAAGAAACCAAGCTCCTTCCAATGAGAGCTGTCCGAAGGTGGATGTGGCTGCCCCTGGACAAATCCCCTTCCTGGAAGCTCTTCAGACAAAGGCTGGGGGCTTACTTTACAAGCATGTTATGTTGAGGATGCTTTTCATGCCAGGTTGGATTAAATGATTGCTGAGGTCCCTTCTAATTCTGAAATTCATTGATTTTTTTGAGGCTGCCCTTTATTTTCTAACTCAAACCCACAGGAGGAAGTCATGGCCCTCATTAAATGTTCATTGAATGACTATCTCAGTTTCTTCACCAATAACCAAGAGTGGCAGACTAGACTACTTTTAATCTCCCTTCTTCCCCAAATTCGTGATTCTGAATAAATTTTTGAATCATTTAATAGTTTCTGATGATCATGAGAGTCTTTTAAGTTTTGTTTTGTTTTAATCAAGGGGAGAAAATGTGAATTTAATGGTAAAATAATCTTGACTGAGTGGTGGAGAGCTGGTCTTGGTGCCAGGAAGACTTGGGTGGAAGTCCTACCTCTGACACAAAGAGGCTGTATGATCCTGGACAAGTTACATCTTCTCAAGTCTCTATACAAGTCTCTGAGACTCTAGGTTGCAGAGAAGATTCTGACCTTCACAGTAGAAGAAGTCTCATTACTGGGGTCTTCCCTCTACCACTGAAATCTCAGGTCCCATCACTATCCCTGTCCCTAAAAATCTAATAGGTATTTGACGAATCAGAATATTGTTCTAAAAATTAATCCAAGAACTTGAAGTGTCTCAGATTCACAACCTGTATTTGTATCCCCTTCCAAGCGTGTCCGTCTAAGCCATGTGTCCCACTGAAAAACTCTTGAGTGAATTTAGGCTTCAAGAAGAAATAACTCAAGTCTCAGAGTCCTTTTGTGTTCAATACCGAGGATTTTTTATTTACTTTCCCCCCAACTTTTAGAGAGTCTGGATTTACTTGAATAAAGCCCACCTCTCCCACTTCCTTTCAGGCTCCAGGCAGAAAGCTGAGTGGAGGCTACCCTGGAAGAAGAAATAAACCAAAGAGAAGTGTAATTTTTGCTTTAAATCATGGCTATTGTTAGCAATTTTACAGCCAGGCAAATTTACTTCAATTGTTTCAATTATAGGGAGTCTTTGGGATTTCTTTTCAAGGTCAGGAACTTGGAACAGATCACTTTTTATTAGGCTTCATGACTCGCACATCCTCTGAGAAATGGGTTTGAATTTTTGAGATGTGGGCTGGAATATAGGATTGAGAAAGCCACATTTACTAGTTTAGATTCCAAGGAGAATTCGAGTTTTGGCCATCACAGTGAAACCCACAGGGCACAAAGTCAGCATTTGACTGTTATGGGAGGGAAACTCATCAATGAATGGCCTGGGTGTGGAAATTAACCAAACCATCATGGAGCCTGTTCCATACAGTTTCCCTATTTCTCCTTGAGCAAAGATCACATCCCTGACTTTGTAGAATTAAATATGGTGCCTTGTGAAGAAAATGTCGTTCCACAATTCAGTGACTCCCATTTATGAAAGTAAAATCTTCCTCACTAGGGGGGTTTTCTTTCATTCTCTTCCACTAGGCAAACATGACAGTCTCCCCTCAGTACCTTTCCTCAGACTGGTCCCTGCATTTGGAATACCCTTCCTCCCTTTTCAATTGTTAAATTACTGCTTATCCTTTAAAGCTCAATTCAAGGTAGTCTAGTGGAAAGAATGCTGGATGTAGAGTTAGTTTGGAATCCCCTGCTTGGCAGCTTACTCCACTTATGAACCTCTCTGGCCTCAGTTTCCTCATCTATAAACTGAGGGAGTTGGGCGGAGTGGCTGCTAATGTATCTTCTACATGTGCATTTCCTTGAGGAAGTCTGCTTGATCTCTGCCTGCTGGTAGGAGCTGTCTCCCTCAGATCTCCCAAGATTGTTTTGTACATTTTAAATGCTCCAATCATATAACATTGAATATTCTGGCCACCTGTGGTAAGATGTGATTACCTGCAAGGAGCTGGTAGGTAAACTCAGGTTGGAAGGATTTCATTCTCTTTCCTTGGATCCTCAGTGCCCACAGAACTGTCTATTACACAATAAGTGCTTAAAAAATGTGTGCTGATTGATCTAAGGTTGGAACCATGGATTTTCTTAAAATAGATTTTGTGTTGACTTAACTGTGTATGTGTTTTCTCCCAGTAGAAAGTCACTTAGGGAGCTAAGGGGTTAACAGGAGAGAAGTCTGGAATACATGAGGTGACTCACCCAGTGGCCTTGGACAAGTGTCTTAAATTCTCCCAGTCTCAGTTTCCTCGTCTATAAAATGGAGATGATACCAGCCCCCATGTCATCCAGCTGCGGTGAGGATCATATGAGATTATACCGTTAGAGTCTTTTGCAAACCTTAAGGACTGTCTGTGCTGACTGTTAGATGTCTGAAGTGAGGGGACTGTTTCCCATTACTGTCTGGTGCTCCTGGTGCTTACGAGGGTACCTCGGCCAAGGCAGGCACTGAGCAAAGGCTTACTGAATGACTGAGTCTGAACTTGGCCTTTCCGTGGGTGCACAGCTCCGTCCTCTCAAGAATGTTTTATAGCATCAACACTGTCCAGGTAAAAAAGAAAGCCTGCCTTTCATATGATTTTGTTCAGACCTATTTCACATGCCTTCTCACTTCAGTTTCTCCAAAGTCTTACGAAGTGAGTTCATAGTTGTAGAATATTAGAAGAGGAGAATATTGGATGATCCAACACAACCTTTTCATTTCTTAGGGGGGAAAACAGGATCGGAAAGGTGAAGGACTGGAACAGATTGTTATTATGTATTATTATATAATTGGATTCCTTGTGAAATCATAAGCTATGAGCCAGAATTCCTAAGCTCTGGACATATTCTGTGAGGAGGGTAGAATTGCACAGTGACACTTTGTCCTGGGTTCAAATTATGCTAGGAAAAGCACATGGACCACAGTGGGCAGCCCTGCCCCCTGTTGCCTCCCCAGGCAGAGAAGTCAGGTAAAGCAGCTGGAACATGGGATGGGGGAGAGGAGAGCTCCAGCTCACTTCCCCATATTGCTTCTTAAGTTGAGCCTGGATTCTCCCTCCTGGATTTCTGTAACTTGTTCCCTCACTCTTCAGAAATTCCACTCCCTTTACCTAGAATTATTGCAAAGAGCAAATGACAAAAGGACCCACAGAATGCTATTTCTCAGAGAGTCATAAATCTTTCCTCTTAAAACATCATCTCACCGGAATCCACTGAAAGAAGCCAAGTGAGCAAATGAGGCAACTGACTCTACCAGCCTGAATTTTGAAGCCCCTGAAGCCAGGTTAGTGCATTTGGGGGGAGACTGCTCATTCCTCTCACTCTCTCCATGTCATAGTGTTCGTGTAAAGAAGTTATATCTGCAAGCAGGTGATCAGTCTGCGTACATGACAGGTCTTTATTATACTTAAACACAGCTCATCTTTCCCCTAAACCAGATTGTTTCATGTCAACTCTTTGGGTGCTAGTGCTCCCTCCCTACTCCCATTACCTCAAAACTTGGTGGTCTCCATTTACTACATTTTAATGAATATACCACAACATTTGCCCTGATAAAAAAAAGTGAGCACTGCTTCACAATTGTCTATGTACTTGGCACCTAGGACAATGGCTGGCACATAGCAAACCCTTAATAAATACTTGTTGATCGTAAGCTCATGGTGGCCAGGGACTGTCTTTTGCCTGTTTTGCATCATTATCACTTAGCATAGTTTCTGGCACATTGTAGACACTTAATAAATGTTTATTGATTGAAAATGTAAACACTGACTTTGGGAATTTCTGTGGCCAAAGAGAGCCATCACCTGGTGACTTCTGCATCTCAGTTTTGTCATCTGTAAAATTAAAATGGGTTGGATCAGATGCCTCTATGATCAAGTTCTTCTCTAGTGCCTCCTTTTGGTGTGGAGGGGAGCCTGTATTCTCAAAGTCATGGGAGCAGAACACAAGCTCAGAGAGGTCTTTCTGAAAAGGAAAAGCTTCAACAGCAAACAGTCCAACAAAGTACTTTGTGTATCTCCCAGGAGAATCAGCTTATTTTCGCTTAGAAGGAGGCCCTATGAATATGAAAACTGGTTAAGAGCTCCATTAATTTTAAAAGGCAAATCTACTCTCCAAGCTGCTATTGCCTTGAAATGACATTTTTTGAGTCAAGTATTGGTGCCTTTTGTCAATGCAGAATCTTACACTTTTCAAATAGATGCCTGGGGGAATTTTAAAGGAATGTGTAACTGCTTTCCTTCACATTCCGTGAAAGACTAGTTAACATAATTGGGAGGCAAGTGTTTATTCAAAAATACATAATTTATGAATACATTTATTCTCCAATCTCGCTAATATGGGTTTATTTTTTCCCCCTTAAGGCTAGATCATTTCTCACACCCCTCTTGTGACTATACCCTTGCTAGAGTCTGATGTCATTACTACAATCATGGATTTTTTTCCTGCTTGAAAATGTAAAGTTTATCCAGAAGATTTAAGTTTATGCAACTTGATAAGTTGATGAAATGTTTCAGCCACAGAAACAATGTTTTGGGTTTAGTGTTGTGATGAATGAGTTCAAGGCTTCTTCCTATTTTGGGGCTTCTTTGCCTTCTTCCAAACAGTATTTGACCTTTGATCATGAAGCTTCCTGGATAAACCAAGAATTTGATGATGTGGCATCTCTCCAGTAGAATGAGCTACCAAGGAAGAAAGGGCATTCCTGGCTACTAGAGGCCTTTAGGCAGAGACTAGAGGGGGAGGGGATGGGTTTCAGATATGATGTGGAAGGGACACATGGATCGGGCAGAGACTGGAATATGAGTCTTCCTAGATTTTTTTCAATTCTGCTGATGTTGGTCAGCAAAATTAAATGGAATAGAGGCAGTTCATTTAGAATGGGGATTCTTAACCATCTGGAAGGTGTTTGGATATACCTTTGAGAAGGTGTGTGAACTGGAATGGGAAAAATTCTATCTTTATTTTACTAACTTTTAATTGAAATTTAGCAAG
Organism: Potorous gilbertii; assembly: GCA_028658325.1. NCBI lineage: Eukaryota > Metazoa > Chordata > Mammalia > Diprotodontia > Potoroidae > Potorous > Potorous gilbertii. Next base: position 690,011,366 of record CM053770.1, read on the forward strand.
TCTTTCAGTTATTTAAAATCAGTATTAAGAGAAGAGGTCCATAGACTTTGATAAGACTGCCCAAGGTGTCCATGAAACACAAAAGGATTAAGAATCCCTGACCTAGAACCATGGACTTTAGAGCTAGAAGGGACACGTTGGAAAATATCTTGCCCAACACCTTTAAGGATCATGACCCAGGGAGTTTAGGCCCAAATGAAACTTTGTCCTCTCCACCCTAACCCTGAGCATACAAACCACACATCTGGATACAATGTTTCATGTTATATACCTAATATACTTGGATACAATAGGTCTTGTTGTATACTAATATACTTGGATACAATAGGTCCAGTTGTATACTAATATACTTGGATACAATAGGTCCAGTTGTATACATAATTCCTTCAGAGTTCTATTCCTGTGCCTCATCAGGGAGTGAAGATAATCCTGAATTCTCAGAAGTTATGCTATGGATGTGAAGTCTCAGGAAATGGTTTACCAAGCTGGACAAATTTGGGGCACAGGACAGGAGTTGGAATATGTATCTGCTATCTGAGGATCAGCTGAGATAAAATTTGGAGAGACTAATCCACTGCTTGAAGCTTGGCTATTAAGTGATGAAATTTTCAGCCATAACTCATGCAGTCTATCTAAAAAGACACAAGGTGATCTGGGATTTGTTTAGATAGGAGAGGACAGTGAACCCACAGATCACTGGACCATTGCTTACCTAAAACACAGTAGTGTTCTCTAGTGACAACTACTTCAAACTGCATAGATAAAGTTCTTGGGTCCTAACAACCCAACTGGACCTGGAAGGCTTCACTAGCCTCATTGTCTGCAAGTGTCTGCCATGTCAACATCCTGTCTCCCCAGCTACATTGTTAGCATCTGGAGAATCTTGCCAAAAAGACCATTTTATGGAGAACTCACATGAGGCAGTTGATCACATGGTGGCCAGAAGAAGTGATACAAGGACACTCTTAAGGTCTCTCTCAAGAACTTTGGATTTGACTGTGTAACATGGGAGACACTGGTACAGGACCACTCAGGAAGACGTGCCTACATCAGAAAGGTTGCTGTGCTCTATGAGCAAAGCAGAATTGAGACAGCTCAAAGGAAACGTAGGATGTGCAAATTTGGGATATCCACCCCAAATATTCACGTGGACTATCTGTGCCCAACCTGTGGTAGAGCATTCTGAGCTTGTATTTGTCTGATTAGCCACAGTTGGACACACTGACATTTGACTTTATCATGGTGATGTCATTTTGGTCCTCTTCGAAGAAGGACAACAACCAATCAACCAACCTTTGTTATTTGGTGTTTGTGTGTGTGTGTGTGTGTGTGTGTGGTCAGGGGATGGGGGTATGACTTGAGAAAGGTTTTTAGACTTTGAGACTCATCACCAGTTACAATGGATTCCTCAGAGCCTTGAAAGTTCAGGTGAATCTGAAAAAAAATTACATAAAATCACTTAACAACCCTCTGGCTAAAGGCAACCTCGGGAAGTAAAGGCAGGGAAAGCCACTTATAAGGAGATGAAAATCAATAAGCAGAGGTCGCTGGGGTCTGTGGTTCTTGCTTCCCATTCATTTCTTTCTGGAGTGACCTTAACCAGACTTCCTGGTTACCAGTAAGAGGGTGGGGTGATATGGGGTGGTGAGAGACCTTTTCTAGACTAGAAAAGTCATTTAATGGAAACTGGCTCAATGTCCATCCCAGAAACAGCATCAAAGTTCCCAAGTTTAGCTGGAGGTCATGTACTATACTCTGGGCCATTGAAACAGTCATTTGGCAAAAGTAGAACAGATCTGAAAAAACAGCATGTGTCTGTTAATGACTCAAAATGTAGTTGATGAGGATACCACTTGGTGATTTGGATGAGTGGGAGGAAGGAATTATACTTCCCTTCCAATGCAGACTGTGGAGAGAATTGTCAGAAGCTTCTTCTGATGCTCGGCCCAGTGGTTCTTTGAGCAGGGCTGGATGCTGGGTTATCTGGGGCGGGGGAGTTGGATGGGTTTGTAAAAGGCCCTGAGGAGGCATTAGAGAAAAAATATATTAATTGAAAAAACTAAGGTCTGAGGAGGGACAGAAAACCAAATTTCTGCGACAATGAGCAGATATCAGATCACTGCTTGGCAACATTCACAAATAACAGCTATCAGCAAGCAATCTGTAACACTTCACTGCAGCAGAAATCGCCCCACCCACCCCCCAGCCCTATGAGGCCCCATCAGAACTCTCAAATCATCCCTTGTGAATTGTCAAGTGGGTGCCCAAGGCAGGGTTTTATTCTTTGAGTTATATTTTTAATAACACAATTATGGCAAGAAATGGAATGACAGAAGATTGTGGCTTTGGGGGGGGGTGTATCTCAATATTGAGATATTATTAGATGATCCAATGAGCTTGGTCATGGCTCCTGGAAAGGGCATGTCTGTCTACTCCCCTGTGGCTCCAGACACCATCCCTATAACTTTCCTGGCTGCACTGCCCCCTCCATGGTCACCACTTCCCTCTATCAGTTCTCCCCTCATTCAAAGGAAAGTTTCTTGGGGATAGAAATGAGGTTTGCTTCTGTCTTTGCATTACTCCCTCCCCCTCCCCACTCCCAGCAAGGCTTGGCACATAGAATGAGCTTAACAAATGCTTTTTCATTTGTTCCTAAATGAGTAATACGTTCAGTGCTTCTCAAAGGCCCCTAGCTTCTTCAAGCAGATTTTCTTGGCGGTGGGGGGTAATGGAAAGGAACATACTGGCTGTGAGAAGGTTGTAGCCAGCTTGTTATAAATGAGGAATTACAAAAGGTGGTGTAAGGAATATCAGAGAAACCAAGTCCTGGCAGGGAGAAAGGAGGAGACATGAGCCATTCAATTAGCAAGAGTGAGGGATAGCTGATGGAAAACCTGAGTGATCCATTGATAGAGATGCAGCATCAAGAGAATGAGGATCTCCCCCTCTTCCACCAGCACGTTGAGTAGATTGTCTGTGGTGCAGGTCAAAGACATAGCCAAAAATCTCACTGTATAATTGCAAGTAAAGAGAGAGTTCAAGGGTGCTAGAGAGAATGCCCACCTCAGTAGGGTCTCAGACCTATTAGCACGCCAATAGTGTATGGGGAATCAGTAGGTCAATGAAGATTTATTAAGTGTCTGCTACGTGCCAGGCATTGTGCTAAGTGCTGGGACTGATAAAGTTATATGTGTGTGAGGGTTGGGGATAAAGACCCAAAGGGCCCGAGAGTCTGGGAACAGTCTGGCTAGAGCAGAGAATGCCCTGGAATACCCTATGCCAAGATACTTTCAGCCTTAAATGTCAACGGAGCCACAGTTTTATTGAGGTAAATACTCCCGTCATTGGTGTGATTCATGACCAGTGTTGCACTTTCTACTCATTTCAAATCTCCCATGAGTCCATCCTGGAGGGTATACCACATGCACCTAAAGCCCTACTCTAGGTCCTGGAATGTCATCTTGGGGCTGGCCAATTGTCATTAGCTCTCAGTGGGGAGAGCACAGAGCCCAAAGGCAGGAAGCCCTGACTTCAAATCCAGCCTCAAACATTTCTATCCATATGATCCTGAGCAAATTGCTTGACCTCTGCCTCAGTTTTCTCATCTGTAAAATGGAGGTAATAGTAGTATCTGCCTCTCTGGGTTGTGGTGATACTCAAACGAGATGATTTTTATAAACTGCTTTGCAATCTTGGAAGCATTTTATAAATGCTGGTGACATTGGATTTCTGAATGGCAGCCTTGCCTCCTTACCTCGCCATACATTTCTGGGTTGACACTCTTGATAAAGTGTGCCAATCAACAAGGCCTCCTGTGGGCCAGATGCAGTGCTAGGGGCAGGGGACACAAAGAGAGGCAGAACTGGCCCTTGCCTTCATGAGAGGGAGTTCACATGCACATGGAGAGATAGATTCAAACACAGACTGAGTAAATGTCATCTTCAAGGGGAAGCTACCAACATGGGGTGGAGGTGGGGGTCCTAAAAGCTTTCCAGAACTAAGAGACATTTGAGTTAAATCTTGAGCAAAAACAATGATGATAAGAGGCAGGGGTGAGAAGGGAGAGCATGCTAGGCAGGGGGCACAGCCAGTACCAAGGTCAGAGGGAGGAAATGAGGAAGCATCGTGGGAGAGCAATCTCAAGTAGGGTAGTGTGGGTGTGTGTAGGGCAGTGAATGCATAAGAAGATTGGAAATAGAGGCAGGGACCAGGCTGGGAAGCACTTTAAGTGTTAGAAGAATTGATATTGACATTGGGAGGTAATAGGGAATTACTGGAGCTTATTGAGGGGTGGAGTGTGTGTGACATGATCAAACCTGCCTTTTAGGAAAATCACTTTAGTGGTGGAGGGGAGGCTGGGCTGAACGTTAGAGCCTGAGGCAGGCAGACCCCCTGCAGTAGCTATTGCTGTGGTCCAAGTGGGAGGTGGTGAGGGTCTGTGCTACAGTGGGGACAGAGTCAGAGGAGAGAAGAGGCATATTTTAGAGACAACGTGGAGAAACAAATGATAAAGACTGATAATGGATTAGTGATGTGGGGTAAGTGCCAGTGAGGGCTTGTGGATGGCCCTGAAGCTGTGAGCCTTGGTGACTGGAAGGATGATGGGGCTTTCAAGTTGGAAGTTGGGAGAGGGGAAGGTTTTGAGGAGAAATAGTGAATTCTGTTGGCAGAGTGTTCAGGGAGGGATGGCATCTGTCAGAAATTTATAATCCATGCTCCTTTTATAGGTTAATAGGTCAATTATTATAGGAAAATCTAAGGGGACGATGACTGTCTATTCCCTATGATATGCAGTCAGATGGACAGTCCAGTGTTTGCTTATCAGTTTCTATATCTATATGCATATATCTATCCATACACATGTCTATGATTGTATACATGCATGTATATATGTATATATATATATATATATATATATATATATATATATATATATATATTTATGACAGATATTGCAAATGGACAATGAATGGGATGGGGCATAATTAAAAGAGAAACAAGACCTTAGATCTAGAAAGGACTCAAAGACTACCTAGGCCAATGCCTGTGGCCATTTTACAGCTGAAGAAAAAGGTCCAGGGTAGGTAGCAAGCTTCTTCTTTAGGGCTACAGAGAGAGTGTCAGAAGGAAAGGCTGAACTTAGATCCCCAGTGTCAGTGACCTCCCATTCTATCAGACGCAGTAAAATTGCCTTGGAGAAATGATAGAAGCCCGCTAATAAACTGAGTCATCTCTCTGAAATCAAGACCTGTCATTTATAAGTTCTTTCTTGTGTTATTGGATTGCACTGAGACATTGAATATTTCCAAAGAATTTTAAGTGAAGATCACTCAGAAGTCAAGGGTTGGACACCCAAGGGTCATTACATGTGAACAGGTTCTACCTCAGGACAAATTAGGAATTATTCTGAGTTGCTTTGGTGCAGAAGAGGCATCAGAGGAAGGGGTGGTGCAGGGCTTGTCCGGTAGTTCATTATCATTCGAAAAGGCAAAATTGAGAGTACCCAGTGGGTGCCTCACCCCAGTAATCAGGGCCCAGTGTCCTCTTAAACAATCATGCCATCTAGCGACAACTACCTCAAACTGCATAGACAAGGTCCTGGAGATGGATCGGGAAGGTTTATCTTTCCCAAAGGCGTCAGGCATCCAGCATTCATTGCCATGTGTCAATTAATGCCCCTTCCCCCGTCTAGAATTTCAGCTCCATAAGGCCTGGAATAATGTCTTATATTTCAAACAGGTACCAAAATAGTCTCCCTAAAGCATGTATCAGGCCATGCTACTACCTCAAGAATTTTCAGTGACTCCCTATTGCTATGGAATAAATATAGATTCCTTAGGCTTTTTCCACAGTTTGGTTTTCTAAACTTATTTTTACATTACTTTTCATTCACACATTCCATATTCTGATCTATTATCCAAATGCTCATACTCGGTGCCAGAGGAACAAGGACAAAAATGAACCAAAGCTTATTTGTGCTGACACTGGCATTCCATCCCTAGTGTGCCTCTGTACAGGCTCGTCCCAGTCTCTGGAACAAACTCCTTTGACACCTCAGCATTTGAGAATCCTCTGCTTCCTTCAAAGCTTCCTTCACGTACCACCCACTACAGGAAGCCTTCTCTATTGACCTCATGCTATCTGTCTTCTCATGTTGTCTCCTGTATTTACATGTTGTACCCTGTCCTATCCCACCTGCAGAGCAACATTAGCTCCCTGAGAGCAGTGAATGCTCATCATTTGAATCATTACATCCCTGGTTCCCAGCAGAGAACTTGAACATAGGCCTGTAAGCAGTGCTTGTCCAATTGGATTGCACCTCCTTCTGTGCCTAGGTCTGTGCCCTGCATGTGGGAGGTACTAAGAAACTTTTGTTGTCAATTGAGAGACGCTTGAGTATCTCAAAGTACCATATCATCAACTGCTTATTGGATATTTCCAACTGGATGCCCTGTAGACATCTTCAACTCATCATGTTCAAAGCAGAACCATCATCTGCCCCCCAAAGCCACCTGTCTTCCAAATTTCCCTCCTACTGTCAAGGGTATCGCTGTTCTTCCTGTCACTCAGGTGAAATCTCAGTATCCTCCATGACTCCTCATTCTTACTTATCCAACTTAGCTAATCAGTGTCCAAGACAGGATTTCTTTCTCCACCACATTTCTCCTTCTGTCCAATCCCATAGTCTTAACTCTAGTTCAGGTCCCGGTCACCTCTCAAAGGAACTGTTAAGTAGCCAACCAGTTGGTCTCCCTGCCTAGCATTTCTCTCCATTCCAATTTATCAGCCACACTGTTACACACAATATTTTATTTGTTTTACTAAAATGCAGGGCTAACCATATCATTCTCTTACTCACCAAAATCCAATGGCTCCCCATTATCCCTCAGATCAAATATAAATTCCTTGGTTTCACATTTAAACCTTTTAAAAAATATGGCCCACCTTTACTTTTCCAATAACATAGTTAATACTAATAGTAATCTTGGTATACATGACTTATCTTTAAGCCCATTGCAGTCTAGTCATACTTGCCTGCATATGGGACTTCCGCATATGGGACCCTCTATCTCCCATCTCTCTGCCTTTTCACTGACTGTTCCTCAGGACCAGAATCCTCTCCTTTCTTCTGCATCATAGAAGCCCAGGCTTCTTTTAAGCATCTGCCCAAATACCACATTCTACAGGACTTCGGAGATCCCCTCAGTAACTAGTGCCTCTCCCTCCAATGTTATCTTTCATTTATGTATCTTCCATGAACATAACTACCATTGGATTGTAAGTTCCTTGAGGGCGGGAAATTTTATTTTTGTTCCCAGCAGTAAGCACAGTGCCCAACACATGGTTAATTGTGCTTCCTCAATAGTTATTCATGAATTGAATCCCACTGTTGAAACCATCTCTTATGATATAATCTCAACTCCCAGAATCCCGGTTATCTCAGTTTATCAGTGGTGGCCCTCTCCATGGTGGAAATCAAACCATCCATAACACTTTCACTCCCATCCAAATGAAAGGACACATTTTTGTATGAAAGTCATTTCCTTGCTAATTGTTCATAGGGTGAAGGTAATGGTTTTCTATTAAGTCAATTAAAACAAGAAATTGTAGATAAGAGCCATGGAAAAGTCAGTAGTGAAAATGAGTTTCTAATGAGATTCATCAGCAATCAATCACTGGTCACATTGCCAGTGAGCAAGATTATTTCAACGTTTAATACTAATTCATTCAGAAAAATATACATTTCTATAGTTAGCTAATGAAGGCTTCCTATTGTTTTAAATAAACCAACATTTGTAAAATATGTATTTCTCTTAAATGGTCTCAACTAGTTCCTAAACTCGTTTGTAGGGTTGGCCTCCTGTCTGCTCTCTTTCTAGGCAGAACCTCTTTTTTCCTTAGTAGAAGGGGAACCTGACACATTATTAAGTCCAAATGCACAGGTAGGTAGCAAGGGCAGTGTTTCGTCAGTCTGGGAAGAATCCTTAGCATCTATAGACCAGTTTCTCCATTTTACAAATGAGGAAACTGTGACCTAGAGATGGGAGAATGATTTGCCCGGGGCTACTTTGCAAGCCACTGATGTTGGGCTTAGGATGAATCAACCTTCAATGTTAGGAAAACCAAGTCTAAATTTCCCAGGCTTGAAGAATCTCTTTCTGTCTAGGGCTGCGGTGCGGAATTGTAGAACCAACAAATACTGAGAAAGCATCTACTGCGTGCCCAGCACTGAGAATACAATGACAATAACTAGCAGCCAGTATTTTTATGGCAATCTATGGTTTTCAAAGGGTTTTACAAACATTATCTTACTTTGCCATCATTACCATGTAGGCATAGTTATTCATCTCCATTTTATCGTTCAGGAAACTGAAGCAGAATACAGGTCAAGTGACTTGCCAGCATCACAGAGTTAGGATGAGTCTGAGGCTGAATTTGAACTCAGGGCTTCCAGACTTCAGGTCCACAGCTCTGTGTGCCGTGGCGCCCCCAGCTGCCTCCATGAAACAGTCTCTGACTTCAAGGAGTTTATATTGTAAAATAGGGACAATCATGACATCTGTCTTCCAGGGCTGTTGTGAAGATAAGAAGAGATAACGTGTGAAGTGCTTTGCAGAAAAATACCGGTGCAACTTCTGACTATCAGAGGGGAAAAATCCTCTGGATTTGGGATCAGAAGAATCCTGGCTTTTCTAGTAGCTGCTAAATCTTGAGCAAGTAATTTTCTTCTCTCTGTAACTCAGTTTCTTATCATGTACTATCGTTCCCAGGTCAGACCACATCTGAGATGTTAATGGGTTGACAGTGTTTATAGACTAATTTAAGGGCTTTTCTCACACAAATCTATCCAAGGAAATAGGTACAATGTATAATTAATGATAAAATATTTTAAGAAGAAACCTAGCTCCATTTCAAACAGAAGTCACTGGGATGAAAAGTTGGAAAACAAATTTAAGTGAATGAGGTATAGAAGTCAACCCTAGGAACCTACAAAGATGTTGTCTGCCTAGTCCCAACTGACTTCATGAGAGCGCTGTTCCTGGCTTCTTGCTATATTATACTCAGAGCTAAGCAGCTCATGTTTGAGAAGATATAGAACCTCCTAATGGACTCTTAAGCCAGAAGAGTTGGTCACTCGGTGGCCCCTTTAGGAGGGGAGACAGCTTTTAGCTAAGCCTCTCAGCTGTAGCTCTCCAGATGGGATCATCTGTTTCCAGGTGAGGGATCGACAAGGTGAAACCTATTGATGCTCCCCACATGGAGCAAAGACTCATGCAGGCTTATACTGGGGACCTTGGCTTCTTTTTTCTTGTCCTTTCTTCTTTTGATGTTTTCTGATCTTAGATCCATCCCATAGGGGACCTGTTGAAGAGTGGCAATGATGCTGAGAGCTGCAAAAGGTATGAAGGCCTGGTGAGGTGGTAGCTGCAGTATTCCTAGACCACTGGAGACTGACAGACAAAAGCTTCTGCATTGGAGAGGTTGTCCACCGGAAAGATCAATCAAAGCTTGACTGTTTGACTGGGCAGTGCCCAGATGGAATGAAATGTACAATGAGTTATTAGTAATTTAGCAAATTGTCTTATAGCCCAAAGACACTTAACTATGAGATTCCCAGCTGACCAAAATCATCATCATAAGTTGTTATTGAGTCTTGTTAATTCTGCTGATACATGCTGAGATTCCCTGTTTAGAATTTCTTTCTAAATATGAATAAATGACTATTTCACGTCTGGTTCATAATGTATGCTGAGCCTGTGTCCCTCTTCCCATAACTATAACAATAGTAAAACTCTTAATATAATTAGCATTATCTCCAGGATGCCAGGGAAGGGGGTTATTAATGAGCCAATCAGTGTAAGAACCTGGAGTCTAATCCCCCAAATGAGACTTCCACAAGACCGAGTCCAGCTAGTACAAACAGAAATGACTACATACAGGCAGAAAGGGGAGGGCCAATGCCCTGAGTCTTGGAGGTTCAGCTGAGCAGCACCTTTGACCTAGGCTAGAAAAGACACAGAGAGTATGATGAGCCTTCAAGGCTCTCAAGGGCTGACACATGGAAGAAAGATTAGACTTGTCATGCTTGACCTCAAATAGTCAAACTAGGGGCACAGGATGGAGGGGGCCAAGAAACAAATTTAGATTTAATACAAGTAAAAACCTTCCTGATAGTTAGAGGTACTCAGAAATGGAGGAGCCTGCCTTCTAAGTCTAGGCTAGCAAGTGCTTGTCATCGCTTTCATAGACTGGAGAAGTCATTGTCAGTTACAGCTGGAACAGATGACCATTGAGTTTCTACCACCTCTGATGTTCTTTGATTTGATTGTGTGCTTGACTGGTGCTCCATCCAGGTTGGCAGCCAGCTGACATCTCCACCCGCAAGGAAGAGAAGGCAAGGCAGGATCAGGCAGGCTTCACTGCTTCTGAAGCTCATTATGTTACCCATGCTCCATGTTGGAGTTTATTATTTTTCTAGAGGAAAATTCAAGTTGATCTGTTTATGAATTTAGGAAACATTTATTTTCTACTGTGCTATTAATATGCTATTATTATGATAGAGCATAAAGAAGAAAATCAATTCTTTTTTTTCTTCTTCATGTTTACTGGAGCAGGACTGATGGATCTGATTCTTTCAGTTTTTTTTTTAGGAGGAAAATTACAGGGATTATAGATTTAGAAGGAAATAGAAGCCATCTAGTCCAACCCTCACTTTATATAGAGGTCTTAAGTGGTCAAGTGACTTACCAAGGTTGTATAGGTGGTAAGTGGCAGAGTCACATTTGAACCCAGGTCATCTGACTCCAAATTCAACATTCTTTGCATTATATCACACTTCTTCCTTCTGAAAGTCACAGACCTTTGTAAGGGAGGACATTGTAAAATATGGAATTTTACACACACACACACACACACACACACACACACACACACGCACACACACACACAGTCAAAGTCTAAATCTTAAGCAATTTTTCCTCTGGAATGCCAGAGCAGGGGTCAAAATGAGACAAAGGCTTTGGCTCAGATATGGGACAGATTTAATTTCCAGATAGCTAGATGCAGTCTGTGCAGTACCAGGTTTAGAGGCAGGAAGTCTCTTCTGTCCTCAGACACTTACCATCCATGTGACCTTGGGTAAATCACTTAACCCGGTTGGCCTCACTTACCGCATCTGTAACATGAGCTTAAATGTCAAAGTACTCTAGTCTCTTTACCACAAAAATCCCAAAAAGGGTCACAAAGAATTGGACATGACTGAAAATGACTAAATAAAAAAATGTAGTTTCTACATACAAAAGAAATAAAGACACAAGATTACAGTATTCACTGACAGTCTTAAAGCAAGATTCTGTAACAACTTCTAATATAGTGGAAGAGCACTGAACTTGCAGTCCTAAAGACCTGAGCTCAAGTCCAGGCTCTCTTTCAAAGCTATCCCTTTCTGTTTTTGTTATTTTTCCAGATATCGTGGTTTTTAAGTCAGATATCATCCTCAATTTTTCACTCTCTTATTGCAATAGATCCAACAAATTGCCCAGCCCTACAAATTCTATGGTCACTTTTCTTGCACCTAACTTCCTCTTTTATATAGCCACCACCCTAGTCCAGTCCCTTGTCACCTTCTACCAGGACTATTTCAATAACCATCTGACTGATCTCTTTAACTCCATTCTTTCCTCATCATCAATCCACATAACCATTGGATTGTAAGCTCCTTGAGGGCAGGGACTGCTTCTTTTTCTTATTTGTATCCTCAGTGCTTAGCACAGTGCCTGGCACATAGGAAGCAATTAATTAATAATTCTTGATCCAAATTGTATTGGCTTAGATGCCATATTGATGATCCTGCAGCACAGATCTTTACCTGCTAGTCCCCTGCTCAAGGAATTTCAGTGGATGCCCAGAGATCAAGCTTGGACATTTCAAGTGCTTCATTGTCTGACCCCACTCAATCTGTTCAGACTGATCACACTCTATTTCCCTTCATTCACCTTAAACTTGAATGATGCAGCCAAGCTGTCCTAATTGCTACCCACCCAGTACTTCATCTCCCTTAGACCTTTACAGACTGTACCCCATTCCTCAAATTCTGACCTTCTTCCCCTCTGACTCATAATCCATAGCTTCCTTCAAGCTCACATCATGGTCTGTCTCTTGTAGGAATCCTTTCTTGATTCTCCCCTTCCCATTACCCTGTAATTATTCTGTTTGCATTCTGTGTATACTTCTCCACAATCTTCCTATCTCTAGAATGTAATATCCTTGAGAAAAAGAATCATCTCATTTTCACCTTTTGGTGTCCAGTACCTAGGACAGCACTTAACATACAGTAGATGCCTAATGCCTAATAAGTGCTTGTTGAGTTAAACTGATTCAGAATCCTCTCTCCAACCTCCATGACAGGGGTAGTGTCAGGCATTGTGGCAGATGCCATGGGGAAAACAAAGAGGAATGAAACCTAGCCCTTGCCTTCAGGAGGAATCTGTTCTATTTATGGAACTAAGACACTTGCAAGAATGAAAAATAATTACAAGAAAGTTATCCACATTAGGGTGTACATGCCATGCCTTGTCCATCTTCACCCCACCACCATCTTCTCCTTCAGGAATGGGAATTAGAGGCAAACTCAGTTGTACATTACAGATAACAACACCATAGGCTCACAGGATGACTCACTGATTCCTCTTACTGCCAAGGAAAACACAGCTCACTAAAATCACCAAATTTCCTAGTAAGGTCTAGCATCTCGTTAAAAACTAGAAACTTTTCTACTTCCCAGTTTCTCTGAAAATCTCTATGGAATTGCAAATCCACTTCTACTGTCCCCAGATTCTCTCATGACAATGACAGTCATAAGATAGGAAAGGAAAATTTTCTTTTAGGTACAAAAGTGTCCTTATCGGTTTCACGCTGCAGCAATTAAAAAGTTTGAGGGACATAGTTTCTGAATAATCAATTTATTAATAAGGTCAGTACATTTATTAATAAAAGGATGGTCATTCGTCCTTTCTTTTAGGCCAAAAATAATCACGGCAGCAAACTTATGTCTTATATGTCTTGTTGGAGGAGGAGTGTTCAAAAGAATTGCAGTCCACTCTGACGGGTTAACAACAAAAGAAAGAACGACTATCACAATGAGGGGCGGGACCTGAACTTTGATTACGTCAGTCACTTAAGTTCTCCCCAGCCTTGGGCAGTCTAATCAAAGAATCTATGCCCCCCTTCCCCCACCATCCCAGTCTGAGCAGAACACAAGGCTATCGCACCTGAGTGGGATCTGAATGAGAAAGTTAGTCCAATCTCATTATCAGCAACGTCGTCGGAGAGACTGAACTTAAAAAACAACGCAGGACTTTAGAAACAGGGAGGAATTCTAGATGTCCCCAAATCGTGATTAACGTTATTGTTATTAACAATCACTTCTCTCAATGCCCTCCCAGGCTTCCAATATCTAGGGAGCATCCATTTTCTGAGGCTCATCCTCCCCTTCTCTCTGGAGAACAGAGAGCAGTGGAGTCCAGCTGCATACTCCAAAGGAGTAAGTAACTCTCAAGAGTACAGTCTCATTCTGGGGAATGGATATCTTCTTATCCATCGTCTTCTGTAGGTCTGCTGAATTTAAGTAGGAAAAGGCTCCCATGGCTTGTCTGAATGCTGATTTGTCCAGCCCTTTTCTTTATATCCTTCTTTTTGAAGACCACCCTTGGTTGGGGTGGGGTGGAAGCCATGGTAAAATCCCCTCTCTGTACAGAGAGGTTTCAAATTGTCAAGCAATGACTCTCCTTGTGGTGGGGAGTTCTCCCGATGGAGTGGAAGGAAAGTCGGGTTTGTGTCCTTAGTCCAGTTGGCTGCATCTCAGGGCAGGGTGGCATCCTCTATTGACTGGTTCCCCATTCTCTTCTACCTACCCAGGGGCCTGCACTTTCTGAGCTCAGGACAAGTAAAAAGACAAACCAGATAATTCAGGTGATGAGGGGAAAGCAGGAAAGAGGAGAGGTCGTTTACATTTAAACAAAAGCTCTCTTGTTAAAAAATAAGCTTCTGAATAGTTAGAATTGTTATATTCTTTGCTTTTCTTTCTCAGATTGACTCCTGACTCCCTGGTCTTTTCCATTTCTGCATGAAAGGTTTTCACCCTGAAGATGCTTCTGCAGTCTGTGATCTAATTGGTGAAGTTCTGTCTGGCACTGCTATTTCATGGAGAACTCCAGAAATTCTTGCTCATTTTATGCCTGGCTCTACTCTTGACTTTTGTGTGTTGTCTTCTTTCATTAGAATATAAGCTCCTGGAGGGCAGTGCTTGCTTTCCTTTGTCTCTCTCCCCTTCCCTCTCTCCATCACTCCCACCCCAGAACAAATCAGGTGTTAGTTGATTGACTAATGGTATTGCTGGTAATACGCCTGAGTTGCGTGGGGGTGGTGGTGGTGTACTCAGCTGTGGCATGATTCAAAGAAGCTGTTCTAGATATAAACTGACAACACAATACTCATCATTGCTCCCACCGTGATGGTGCATCCTGCTGTGTGCATGATCCACTTCAACCAGGACCAGACCCTGTCATGGCACCACAACGTATCAAAATGCCAATGCATAAATCCTAAGCAAAGTGGAACCAAGTCACTCAGCTTCTTCTGCTCCCTCCTAACCCTCAGGATCTTCTGATGCCAAGTAACAGAGCTCACCTCATTCACTGGCTGTCTTATCACCTTTTAATGCTCTCTTCTCCAGTCTGACATCACCAACCATCCACCCATTTCCAAGCCTCCTTAAATAATCCACTTGGAATTACACTCAGAGTTCCCTGCAGCTACTTCCTGAGGGGTGACTGCTGGGAGGGATGTCTTCCTATTCTAATGGCAGGGCCTGCACCTCTCATCCTCTCCTATTCAGCCCCTTAGCTTTCCAACTCCCTGACACCAGCTGACAGATGAAACAGTGAGCAGGAAGAAATGACTGCTCTGTGTGGGCTGGGCAATCAGGTAAGGCTTCAGAGAGAAGATGGGACTTGAAGTGGTTCTTAACTACAGAAAGAAAGAACTCTGAGGATGCAGAGTAAAGATGATCTGAGTAGGGCAAATACAGCACAAAATATGGCAAGTAGGAAGAGGTGGTGTGGTGTGGTGTGGTGTTAAGTCTTAGACCTAGAATAAAGCAAGAGCTTAGTTTGAATCCTGCCACAGACTCTTACTAGCTGTGTGACCCTGGGTAATAAGAATAACAGTGAATATTATCTAGTGCTCTAAGGTGTGCCAAGCACTATATATTATTATAGAGCGAGCAATTTAATGTTCCTGGGTCTCAGTCTTCTCATGTCAAATGAGAAGATTGGATTTGATGGACTCTAAAGTCCCTTCCAATTCTAACTCTTACATTGCTGATTTACTTGAGGCATGAGCTGACCATTTGATCTGGAGCAGAGGTGTTTGTGAGAGGCTCTCAAGCATTCAAATGCCTCTGTGAGCTCATTAATTAGAGAGTTCCCTAAAATGATGTAGGCCCCAAGTTTCTCTGCCTGCCATGTGGCCATTGCCTATGAAACCTTAAATGTCTCCCCAGAAATACTCAAGGCCTTCTTTGCTTTCTCCCGACCCCATTAGGATGGATAGAGCACTGGCCATCCATCCATCATCTTCCACCATTCAGTCAGTCTGTTGACAAGCATTAATTTAGTGTACATTAGTGTGCCAGGCCCTGTGCTAAGTGTTGGGGATATAAAGAAAGGCAAAAGTAGCCCTTTTCTTCCAAGAACTTCCATGCTGATGTAAGCCATGAGAGCAGCCCATTTTTTCTTATTATTATACAATTATTTAATGATGGCCCCATGTCTTTTACTCTTATTCTTCAGAGTTCCTCATTGGTTATATATCACAGTCTATTCACAGTAACCATGACTTTTCCATTGCTCTCTACATGACTCTCATCTTTAGCTCTGCAGGAGTGTAGGGATGTTCCATGTCTCATATAGTGACATCAGTGAACACTTGTATTGAGGAGATAAACCATTACTTTCACAGGAAGCATGGGGTCAATGAAAGGGCTCTTTTCTGAAATCAGCCAGTCTGTTTTGTCCTTTTAAATGTTGGGGCTGGATAATTTTTCATCTTAAATTTTTGATCCTGACTAATGCACTGTTGGACAACCTCTGTAGTGTGCCCATCCAAATGAATGCCAAAATATGGACAATATACATCTTTCATCCCCTTGGTCTTCCCTTTGTGAATGGAAGTGCCAAACTCCTTTGAATGAATACATATCCCCTTCAGGAATCTCTGAGATATTCTGGGGTTGGTGAAATCAGTATAATGTGATCTGCAAATAGGAGCATCTGGAGAACTTCACCATCCACAAGAAATGCTTTTTGAACCTGGATGCAGCAATAGATCTCCCTAATGACACCAGCAAATGCCTTTGGTCACCATGCATCACCCTGTTTTCATGTCTTGTCTTACGTTTATTACAAGAGGATTATTGAACTGGATTATTTCTGTTACTATATCTTTCAAGGAAACTTAAATAAGATTCATGTATGGATAGTGGTATATATGTTGTAAATCAGGCTGTTAAGGAGTGTTTTCTTCTACCGAATCAAATGCTTTTTAGTAATCCACAAACATTAAAGATAATGGGATCTTATATTCTTTACTTTTTTCCATTAACTGGGAGACAGTAAAGTTGATTTTCTCTTGTGAATACTGCTCTGGAGTTTGTATGTTCCTTACTAACATCCTCATTAAGGATGCCCTTGAGTCATGCAAAGAGCACCCTCATAAAGATTTCCTATAGATGGGAAAGCAGGTATATGGTTCAGTAGTTATTGACATAATCTTTTTCATTTTGGGAGACATTAATAAGATCTGAGATTTGCCCCTTCACTCCCATGTCTTTAGCATCTTACCTTCCTTCAGATACCTTGTATATCAGTTGTTAGAAGCAGCATGTCAAAAGTGATGGCGTGTCAGACCTCGAGTCAGGAAGATGGGTTCAAATTTGATGGTGACATTTACTAGCTGAGCCAGTTTCTGCAGGTGATAACCTGTTGTACATTACTTTACAGGGTTATTGTGAAGCTAAAGAAATGAATGTGTGTCAAGAACTCTGAACTTTGAAGACCAGTTATAAATCTGTTACTACCATACACATAAGGAGGTGGCAGGGTATATTGGTAGCAGTGGTGTTTTCAAATTAAAAGAGAAAAGGATCCCTGGGGGTGGACATTGACTTAGAAAGACACAAATTCATTATCTATGTTACATTACATTTTAATTTATTTTGCTAAACATTTCCCAGTTACAATTTCATTTGGTTATGGTCATACCTAGGAGTTTTTTTAGGTAACTCACCCACCCATGTGGCTTGTGAATTTGACATCTCTGGTGCAATGGAGACAGAGCTAGCCTGGTAACCAGTAAGATATGGGTTATAACAAATATAGCCTATGTGACCCCATTTCATGGAACTATGTGGACGGTTTGGAAAGAAGAGAGACTGGAGACAGGGAGAGATACTAGGAGATGATTAGAACAGTCTTTGGTGGTTGTGGGCAAGGACAAAGGAGAAATGAATGAAGAAGACATTACTATAACCAGGTGTAAATGAAGTGAGATAGGAAACTTAGACAAAGGTAAGAGGACAGTCATCCATTAGAAAGGAAAGAATCATTGAGATAAATGGAGGCAGGGCACAGGGGATAGATAAAGCACTGGATCTTGAGTAAGGAAGACCTGAATTCAAATATGACCTCAGATATGTACTAGGTGTGTGACCTAGTCTCTGTCTCAGTTTCCTTAACTGTAAAATGGGGATAGTAACAGCACCTACCTCCCAGGGTAGTTGTGAGGATTGAGTGAGACAATATTTCTAAAGCACTTGGCATATAATAGGAGTGATAGAAATGCTAGAGTTGTTGCTGTCATTATCATTAAGCTAAGGAACCCAGAATTACAGAACACCATAATGTTGAAGCTGGAGAGTGCCTTTGGTCATTTAGTCCAGTGTTTATCTAAACAAGGTTTTATACGTATAAGTGTGTGTTTACCCATATGTATGTATGCACACACATATACACATATACATACACACACATACATACATATATACATATACATACACATATATATGCATACATATACACACATCTCCCTGGGTAGTCATTCAGTCTCTGCTAGAGGACTTCCTGTAAAAGCTATCTCTCTACCTCCTTTGGCAACTCACTCCACTCTTGTTTGGACACCTTTGAAGGCCTTTTTTATATCAAGCCTAAATGTACTTTCTCAAAGCTCCCATGCTTGACATGTATTTCTGACCCTCCAGGACCAAACAGAGTAAAGCTAATACCAAATTTCCCAAACATTTGCAGTCTTATCTCTTAGTTTTTACTAGATGACCTAAGATTGTAAAATGAAGCATTTAACAGAAATGCCTTCTATTCCTCCTTTTTTTGGGAGGCTTGGGATGGGGTGGTGTTAGTGGTGGTGGTAGTAGGTGGGACATACCAGCACAATGCCTAGCACATAGTAAGTGCTGAATAAATGCTTTATGTCTGTCTGACTATTCTCTCTGTCTCTCCTTCCCTCCCTCCTTCTCTCTCTCTCTCTCTCTGACTCTCTCCCCCCCCCTTCTCTCTCTCTCTCTCTTTCTCTCTCTCTCTCTCTCTCTCTCTCTCTCTCTCTCTCTCTCTCTCCAGTCAAACCTCAATACCCCATTCATCTTGTTTGTAAAAGTAAGTTGTTAGGCATCAGGTTCATGTACTGGGTCCACTGTTAGCCTTTTAGAAGAAGAAGGAATGAGTAATACCAGGCTTTGTTCAAGCTTGCTCCCATTGTCAAACCCTCAAAGGATTCCTGACCTGTTCTGTCTTACTGTTAGCTCTGTTTCAAAGCAATATCAGCTTGGCTATAGTTATTTTTTTTCCAGGAAGGGCCTGCTTTAGGTTACTTGGCCTTGACAAAGGCATGTACCTGGGCTCCCAGCATTTGGTTTTAGCTCTGTGAAGTCTGTGAGGTATGAGCTGGAAACAATGGGAAGGAACACAGCCCATGAGTAGTTTTAAAGCGATAATACAACTTTCCATTCCAGCAGTGGGATCATCTGTGGCAAACATCTGGGCTGCTCTTCAAAAGAAATGAGGAAGATTGGGGATGACAAGGGCATGAGGGAGTGGCTGCTGATTGAGGGAGCAGGTGTCTTCATTTTCCTTGGCTTCTCTGAGGTGCTCTAATGGAGAATGAATCGATGTGAGCTTGTTCATCAGCAGGGAGGGCACAGCTGCCTCAAAGCAAATGAAAGATTTTCTTCTTCTGAATTTCTGGTATCTTTGTTTGATCTGAGTGAAGCCACTTAGTTGTTGGCATGATTCTATGAGTAAGAGGGAAATATGGAATTGGGGCCCGTTTTTACATGGACTGGATTTAGGGCTGATACCAGTGAAAGGGTATAGAGGAGAGAATTCAAGAAGTGCCCCCACACTCTGGCCTTGTAGCATTCTAGATAGCAGAAGATGACCCAGAATCTCGGAGATGGAGGGGGGTCTCAATTGCTATCGTCTTCCTCAGGTATTCTTAAACATTTTTCTGTCATGGACACCTTTGGTTGCCTGCTGATACCTACGGATTCCCCCCCCCTTTTTTTTTTGCAAAGAAACACAAAAGTTAGTAAAAACATAGGTGTGGTCTCCTATATTCACAGACCCCCGATGTCTGTCCATGGACACCATGGTGGAGGTCTATGACACCCAAATGCTCTTTTGCACACTTGGAAGTGGTCATTTGGACTTTCTTTGAAGACATCCAGTGAGGAGAAATTGACCACCTTCTAAGGATGCTCATTCATTCTACTTTAGGATAGCTACAACTCTCAGAAAAGTTTACCTGACATCAAGCCTAACACTTCTCCCTCTGTAGTCATACCCATTACTCATACATCTCCCCTCTGGGGCTAAGCAGAATGATTTCTGCCATCTGATTTCCCTTGAAATACTTGAAGTTGGGGGCAGAGCCAAGATGGCAGAGTAGAAAGACTCACATTTGCTAGCTCCAAACCCACAGCCCATGGATTTCCTCTAAAAAGAACTCCTGACAAATTCTGGAACAGTGGAAGCCATGCAGAAACACAGTGAAGGAGATTTCCATTGCAGAGAGCCCTGAAAAACCGACCCCAGGGGTCCATCACACCCCGGACGGGAGTGGAGCCCTCCCCTGCCCTGCCCCGGCACGTGGCACTGAGAGGAGCGAGCAGATCCAAGCAGGCTTCAGGGACTGTAATCTCCAGTGGCCGCGAAGGTCCCTCCACCCACAGACGCACAGGTCAGTGAGAGAGACGGGCTGAGAAAGGAGCGGGGGATCTCCGGGACTCGGACCCCCTAGGGAGGCAGCCACTGCGGCAGAGGCAGCTCGGCAGACGCAGAGGCAGCTCAGCCGAGGCAGAGGCAGCTTGGCCAGAGACTCCCAGAGCAGGCAGGAGCTCAGCAGCAGCTCCATTACAAAAAGTCTCTGCATAAACCCCCTGAGGGAACTGAGCCTGGGAGGCGGCCTTGCCCCCACCTGAGCACCAGCAGATAAGCTCCCATTGAAGAGCAGTCAGGCCTGCCACCAAAAGCCCTGAGGCTGGGGAGCAGCATTTGAATCTCAGACCCCCAGCACCAGCTGGGCAGATCTAGGCGGGGCTGGAGAGGACTTTCAGAAGTCAAGTAACTGTCTGGGAGCATTTGAATCTCAGACCACAAGCACTAGCTGGGCGGACCTAGGCAGGGGGTGGAGAGGACTCTCAGAAGTCAAGTAACTGGCTGGGAAAATGCCCAGAAAAGGGAAAAAACCTAAGACCATAGAAGGTTATTTTCTTGAGAAGATGATTCCGCTATTCGTCTCCGACGACGAAGAGATCTGCTTACCATCAGGTAAAGACATAGGAGTCAAGGCCTCTGTATCTCAAATATCTGAAATAGATACCCCATGGGCTCAGGCCATGGAGGAGCTCAAAAATGATTTTGAAAATCAAGTTAGACAGGTGGAG
>CM053770.1:690032878-690095740 GCA_028658325.1 Potorous gilbertii
GAAGCAATGGGGGACAGGATAGGATGAAGGGAAATATAGTTAGTCTTACACAGCACAACTATTATGGAAGTCATTTGCAAAACTACACAGATATGGCCTATATTGAATTGCCTGCCTTCCCAAGGGAATGGGTGGGGAGGGAGGAATGGGGAGAAGTTGGAACTCAAAGTTTAAGGAACAACCGTTGAGCATTGTTCCTGCTACTAGAAAATAAGAAATACAGGCAATGGGGAATAGAAAGTTGTCTGGCCCTACAGGACATAAGAGAAGATGGGGACAAGGGAAGGGAGGGATGATAGAAGAGAGGGCAGATTGGTGATAGGGGAAATTAGAATGCTCAGTGTATTGAGGTGGGGGGAGGTGACAAATGGGGAGAAAATTTGGAACCCAAAATTTTGTGAAAATGAATGTAAAAAGTTAAATAAATAAATTTTAAAAAAAAGAATCAAGCCCAAGTACCTTAGAATTTTTTCCAAAAGATACTTTGGTCAAACAATTCATCTAGTGACCCATCTTCTGCCAATAAGACACCAAACTCAAGCAAGTCTGTCCTTAGACAGCAATACTAGTCTATTGTGGGCCTACTCCAAAGCTTCTCTAGTTCAGTAGAACCTATAAGGACATATAGACCTTTAGCATAGCTCATGAACACCAAAAAGTCACTCCATGCTACAGTGAGGCTGTAGGCTAAGACTTTCAAGAGAATGTGCACCCAAATCCTCAAATAACAGGCATGATTCTGAAAGGCAGAGATAAGTAGGGATAGCATTCCAGATATGGGGGATGGTTTCTGGGAATGCAACAACATCTAGTTGTTTGAGGATTCAGTCTAGGAAGGAATATGAAATATGACTAGAAAGGTAGATTGGTGCCAGGTTACAGGAGACCTTAAATGCCAGTTTAGATTGTGTTCTAAAAGTAATGGGGAACCACTGAAAGTTGGGGTTTTGTTTGCTTTTTAAATCAGAAAAGTGCCGTTGTCAGATCTGTGCCCTAGGAAGATAATTTCAGCAGCTGTGCAAGGATGATTGCAATGGGGAGAAACCAGAAACCAAGGGGAGCAAGCTGGAAGCTATAGCCTAGACTTGGAGTAATGACGGCCAAGCCTGGGCTGGTGCATGTGGAATAAATGGGACAGAGACAGAAGTACAAATAGACAAGATTGAACAATCCATTGGTGATAGAGAAAAGTAAAGGAAAAAAGTCAAGAATTACTTTGAGGTTGTAAACCTGGGAGACTAGGAAGATGATATAAAATACAACAGGAAAGGAGGAGGGTCAGGTTTAGGGGAAAAGATAATGAGTTCCATTATAGATATGTTGATGTTAAGACAATAATGGGCTATTCATGTGGAGTATAACTGATAGTTGGTGATCTGGGACTGGAGTTTAAGAAGGAGATTAAAGATGGATGTATAGATCAGTAAGTTGTCTACAGAGAGATGAATAATTAAAGGCCTGAGGAGAAGATGACTCTTAGCCAAAGCTAAGAGTACAAAAAGCAAAGAAAAGAAGCTCCAGGACAAATCTTTAAGGCACATACATGACTAGGGGGCAGGAAGTAGATGGAGAGCCAGTAAATGAGACTGAGGAATGGTCAGACACATAGAAAGAGAGAAGGTGCAGAAATTAAGGGAGGGCAGGGTCTTCAAGGGAAGGGATGTTTAGTTGTATCAAAAGCTACAAAAGTATCAAGAATGAAAGTTGAGAAAAGGTTATCTGCTTTAGCAGTTAATATACTATTGGTGCCCTTGGAAAAAGTAGTTCCAGTAGAATGATGGGGTTAACCAAAATTCTACTGTGAAATATATGCCCTGAGGAAATCATGGATAGAAAGTACACACACACATACACACACGCACACGTCTTTTTTGTGATAACAAAGAACTGGAAAAAACATAACTGTCCATTGATTGGGGGATAGTTAAACAACTGTGAGCCTGAAAATTAGGCATTATTAATGGGCTGTAAGAAAAACGAGCATGGAGAACACAGGGAGGCATGGGAAAAATATTATGAACTGATAAAGAAATGAAGTGAACAGAAACAATATGTACAATGACTATACTATCAATGGAAAAAATAACAAAAAAAATCAAATACTGTGTAATTGTACTTAGCAAACTTGGATACAACAAAAAGCTATTAAAATATATCTTCCTCCTTCCCAGAATCTGGAGAATACAGACTAGGGATGTTTTTGTTGCTCACTCATTTCAGTTGTGTTCAACTCTTCGTGACCTGATTTGGGGTTTTCTTGGCAAAGACGCTGGAATGATTTGCCATTTCTATCTCCAGCATATATTTAATTTTTTAAATTTATTTTGAACTTAAATACAAAAAGACAAAAAAATTCCATGTACACAGCATAGCATAAGATGGGGATTCAATATACAACCATGCATTTCCATTTCCCACTGTTTACTTTAAAAAAAAACTATGTAATACTACACATCATTTTCAAAGCTGCCATGCTTTTCTGTGCTTCCTTCTAAGTTTTCTTATATTCTCTGTTGTGCACTTATAATTTTTTTCTTTCTCCCTCCCCACTCCACCCTATAGAAGGTTACTATTAGACATATATATATATACTGTATATATGTGTGCATATCTGCATCTATCTATATCTATATATCTATATATATCTATATATAGATATATATATAGTATATACATAGAATCGGGTTAGAATTGGAGTGCATTTAGTTAGATTGATAGACAGACAGACAGACAGATAGATAGATAGATAGATAGACATAGACAGAGAGATAGATATACATATGAAAACAACACAATGCGTACTTTTATTTAACAGTTTTTTTCTCTGGATGTGAATAGCATCTTCCCTCATAGGTCCTTTGTGGATGATTTGAGTATTTATAATACTCAGAATGACTTAGTTGTTCAAAGTTGCTCTTAGAAAAATATTCTTACTATGTACAACATTCTCTTGGATCTGCTCATTTCACTCTTCATTGTCTCCTGTAAGTATTTTGGTATTTTTTTTAATCAAGCATCTCATCATTTCTTCTAGCACAGTAGTATTCCATTACAGTCATATAACAAGACTTGTCTAGCCATTCCCCAAATGACAGGCATCCTTGTCAATTCCTCTCATTTCTAGTTGTTTGCCCTCACAAAGAGAGCTGCTATAAATATTTTAAAACATATCACTTCTTTTCCTTTTTCCCTAATCATCTTGGGAAATAGACCTAATAGTGGTATTGTGGGGTCAATGGGTGTACACAGCTTTATAACTGAGTATAATCCAGACTGCTCTCCTAAAAGGTTGGATTCATTCACAGTTTCACCAACAGAGAATTAATATCCTAATTTTTCCGCATCACCCCCAACATTTGTTGTTTTCTCCTTCTATCCTTTTAGCCAATCTAATAGGTATAAAATGATATCTCAAAGTTGTTTTAATTTGCATCTCTAACCAGACCTTTTTCTTCATGACTATATAAAATTTGGATTTCTTCACTGAAAAATTGCCTATTCATATCCTTTGACCATTTATCAGTTGGGGAATGACTCATATTCTTATAAATTTGACAAAATTCTTTATATATTTGAGAAATGAGACCTTATCTGAGAAATAGTAAAATATTTTCCCATTTTTTTTGCTTTCTTTCTAATCCCAGCTACATTGGTTTTATTGTAGAAAACCTTTTTAATATAATGTAATGAAGTTATCCATTTTATTATGCCTCACAATATTCTCTATCTCTTGTTTATTCATAAATTGTTCTACTGTCCACAAGTCTGATGGGAGATGGTCACATACCTGAGAGCTAAAGTGGCTTCAGAAAGGGACGAGGAAAAGTCAATATGGTGTTTGCTGCCTGATAACTCCAGGAGAAGTGCCAGGAGTAGAACAGAGGTCTGTACACAACATTTGGAGACCTGATCAAGGCCTTTGACCCTGTTAGTCATGACGGCTTATGGAAAATTATGTCAAGATTTGGTTGTCCGGAGAAATTCATCAATATTGTACATCAATTTGATGACGGCATGTTTGCCCAGGTTCTGGATAGTGGACAATGCTCTTATGCCTTCCCAGTCACTAGTGGAGTGAAACAAGGCTGTGTGCTTGCTTCCATGCTTTTCATCATGATATTTTCAGCCATGTTGTCAAATGCTTTTAATGAGGATGAACATGGCATAAAGGTCAACTACCATACTGATGATAAGTTCTTCAATTTGAAAAGGCTACAAGCCAAGACCAAAGTAGAGGGAGTGTTGGTGCATGATTTTCTGTTTGCAGATGATTGTGCACTCAATGCAGCCTCTGAATCTGAGATGCAACAAAGTATGGATCAATTCTCTGCTGCTTGTGCTAATTTTGGCCTAATAATTAACATTAAGAAAACACAGGTGCTCCATCAGCCACTACCACATCATCTATACATGGAACCATGGATCACAACAAATGGAGAAGTTTTGAATGCTGTGGATAAATTCACTTACCTTGGTAGTGTACTTTCCAGAGATGTATACATTGACAATGAGGTTGATGCATGCGTTGCCAGAGTAGCTCAGTGCTTGGGAGGCTCCAAAGAAAAGTTTGGGAGAGAAGAGGTATTAGACTGACTGCCAAACTGAAGGTCTACAGAGTCAATGTGCTGCTTTCATTGTTATATGCTTGTGAAACATGGACAGTCTACCAATGTCATGCCAGGAAACTGAATCACTTCCATTTGAACTGTCTTAGGAAGATTCTGATGATCACCTGGCAGAATAAGGTACCAGACACTGAAGTCCTTATTCAAGCTGAACTGCCAAGTATTCAAACTATGCTTCAGAGAGCACAACTCCGATGGGGTGGCCACATTGTTCAAATGCAAAATGTGCACTTGCCAAAAAGACTATTTTATGTGGAGAACTCACATGGGGCAGGTGATCACATGGTGGTCAGAAGAAGTGATACAAGGACACTCTTAATGTCTCTCTCAAGAACTTTAGATTTGACTGTGCAACATGGGACACACTGGCACAGGACCATTCAGCATGGTGTGCCCACATCAGAAAGGGTATAGGGCTCTATAAGCAAAGCAAAATTGAGACTGCAAAGTAAACATAGGATGCACAAATTTAATGTATCCAACCCAAATATTCACACAGATTATGTGCCCAACCTGTGGTAGAGCATTCCAAGCTCATATTGGTCTGATCAGCTGCAGCCGGACACACTGAAATTTCGCTTCATCATGGTGATATCATTTTGGTTCTCTTCGAGAATGAAGGACAACAACCAACCAACCAGCAGGACAACTGCTTTACCTCAACTTTTAATTATTTATACAGTTCTAAATTCACTTTGAGGTGATATTTTGTCTTGTTTGGGGAAATTTTTGAAAGTCTAATATTTTCTGTCCTACTCCACCATCTTCCCAGAATCCTCTCCTTTCTCCAGTTCATTTTATAGATGAGGAAACAGAGGCAAACAGTTAAGTTACTTTCCCACAGTCATACAGCTAGGGTTTTCCTGACTGCAGTCCTGGGGCTCTATCCACTGTACCACCTACCTGCTTTAGGTGATGTAGTCTACATATTAGAGATGTAGTATACTTCATATACCAATGAATTTGACTGACATGTTAGATCTGCTAAATTGTGATTTTTCTCTTCCTTTTTATTCTTTGGCATAAGGGATGGCTCCCTGGTGGAGAACTGGAGGAGATATATATAATGTCTATATATGATATCAATAAACAATTTATAAAGAATGATGTGATCAGAGGTGAGATTCCATGTGTTTGAGAAGTCACTGGTAAGGAAGTCAAGGCAGCCAATGAAGTAGTTTTCTTAGACTGTCATTCTAGCACTAGAAGAGAGGATCTGGTCTACCACCCTCCCCCCACCACACACACACACACACACACACACACACACACACACACATTTTATAGAAGAGGAAACTGAGGTCAGAGAGGTTAAATGACTTGTCCAAAGTCACACAGGAAATGTGTCAGAGGTGGGATTCAAACCCTGCTATCTGTTTACAGGACCAGTGGTCTTTCCATGCTACCATACACTTTCCAGTAAAAGGCACAAAAATGCAACATATTATCTTGAAAAGGGAGACAAGATCATATGAGGTTTTGTTTGTTTTTTTAAGAACTAGAAGTCATCTGAACATGTATGTAAGCAATGGGGAAATAATAAGCTAAAAAAAGCTTCATGAGAAGGGAGAGTGAAAGAAAGGGGAGAGGAGAGCAGAAGGGGAAGAAGGAAAGGGGGAGAGGGAGGAGAAGAGGAAGAGGGAGGGAAAGAAGGAAAGAGGAGACAGGGAAAGGCAGACAGGGAGAGACAGTCAGGGAGAGGCAGATGGAGACAGATTCCTAGAAGAGGTGGGAACAAGTAAAACAGCAAGCCCTATCAACAAACTTAAAAGTTTCTCAACACTAATAAAATGTTTTTAAGTGGACCTAGAAGGGACTTTTCTACTCTATATAAGACAAAACATGAATTTCACAACACTC
The DNA here is from genome assembly GCA_028658325.1 of Potorous gilbertii. Classification (NCBI taxonomy): domain Eukaryota; kingdom Metazoa; phylum Chordata; class Mammalia; order Diprotodontia; family Potoroidae; genus Potorous; species Potorous gilbertii. Next base: position 690,039,364 of record CM053770.1, read on the forward strand.
CAGAATGGTTCTAATTCTCTCCAAAGGTTGTTGTCAGTCTTCTAACCAATTCCCTTATCTTACAAGCCCCTGAAAAAGGAACCACTTACCCAAGGCCACACAGTAGCAAACTCAGGGCTAAATCGTAAGTCTCCAAATCACAGCCCTCTGTTCTTTCCAGCACAGCACACCCTTTCCCATCAGTCACTGTCCTTCAGCATTCTTGTGGCTCCTCTTACTGACTGCAGAAAAGAGAGCTACCATTACTGTCCCTTCCCACCCCCACCCCCACCTTGATTTTTATAGTCCTGAAACAGCTTAGTTTTTGTAGTACTAAAGCCACACTCTAACCCAGGCCACATGGTGTGTACAAATACAAAACCCACTTTAATTTTTCTGGGAACTGGCAAAATGCTCCCTACTTCCCCAATGGACTCCTAACTCTAATCTACTCCTTTCAAAACTTACCTTCTCATTAGCACTTCACCCTCCTCCTTGGGTATACATTTTATATTGATTTATCCGAATTCATGTTGATTCCCCATCCTCAGTAGTCTGACTGTAAGTTTTCGAGGGCAAGAACAAGTTGATTTTTTCTGTGTATCCCCAGAACCTAGCTCAGTAACAAGCATCTAGTAGATGCTTAATGTGTGCTTGTTAAGTTGAATTGAACTGAACTGGAAGCAAGTGGAAGGGGGGCTTCCCTTCAAAATGCTGAACTAATAGTGAAGAAGATAGATGTTGCCCACTCTCTCCATCATCCAATTCTATTTCCTTCCTCCAGAAAGGAAGCTGCAGGTTCCCCTCCTTGAAGGTCTTTAGAAAAGGCAGGAAGGCCATGGGTTAATGATCTTGGAGGGAGGGGTGACTCTTTTGGGGGTACTGACATGGTTTGGGTTTGATGGCCTCTGAAGTTTATTCAGACTCAGGAATTTGGGGATTCTGGGAAAAAGCAACAAGGAGGGGAAGGAGGCATCAACCATGACCAATAGGCCATGTAACATGGTTTCAAGATACTCTGATTCACGCTGAATGGAACCTGAGGCTCCATCACAGAAAGGTAAAAAAACAGAAAGGCTGGGGTAGTGACTTAGCATGTATCTTGGGTGGTCACAGAAGTTCCATTTCCCTCAGAATCTTCTGGGCTATTGTTTCTGCTGCTTGGGAGTAGAGGTATGGCACGGAAGGAACAGGAAGGAGCTTAGACAATGGTGGAAGGAGCACAGAGAATGGAGGAGCACAGCAAACTTATTTTCTTTATGAGTTTTTACTACATTACTTCCTTTTTCTCTCCAGCATCGTATAAATGGAAGCCAACTGCACAGCTTTAGCTGCCAAACTATAATTCCAACTTGTCTACTAACTAGCTGTGCTACCTTATGTGAACGCACTGACCTCTCTGTACATTGATATCTCTCCTTTAGAAATTGGAGATTGTACTATATAGGGGTTGGGAAGCAGTGTGTTACACACTTGGAGAGGATATTTTATACCAATTGTTCAATATTGTTATATCATCTTAAGAAAGAAACACCCCCTTCTAAAGCTATTTATTGCTAGCTGACTAAATTGATTCTGGACAATCTTGGAGATGGGATAACAAGGTAGGGGTTTAAGCCCATGGCATTAAAGAATCAGTGTCAATTCCTCAGGGGTGCCCTTGGAACTGTGAGGGAGAGATGGCAGCCTAGCTCTGGGTATCTGACTTCTCTGTGAGTTTAGGAGTTGCAATAGGGATTACCAGAAATAACACACGCAACTCACTCATTCATTCATCCAATAAATATTTATTAATTTCCTACCTTGTCAAAGAACTGTGGTAAGTACTGGGGATATAGAAATGAAACAAAATGAAAAATCCCTGCTCCCAAGGAGCTTTATCTCATATTCAAATGGTATTTCTTCCAGTGTTTTGTATTGAAAAGAGAACTAGATTACAGTTCTAGAACTTGGGTTCAAATCACAAGTGTTATTTATTACCCAAGTCAATTTATTACTCAAGTCAATTAGTCAGTCAATAAATATTTATTAAGTACCTACAATGTGTCAGGCACTGTATTAAGCACTGCGGAAATCAAAAAGGTAAGAGACAGTCCTTGCCCTCAAGGGCAACAGTGAATATGTTACTTTACCTCCCTGAGGACTCAAAGACTCAGTTTCCACATTCATAAAATAAGGCATTTGGTCAAGAAATAAAGAATGAGGCAAGGGAAAGGGTGTGGGATTTACAATTAGATGCTGGAGGTTCAAATCCCACCTCCTCCCTTTACTGCCTGTAAAGCCTCTCTGAGATGATTTGCTTAACTGTAACATGAAGACGTTGGACTACATGGTCTTCAAGGTCCTCCAGCTCTAAATGATGCATCTTGGGTACTAGAGGAGCTCTAAGAACCCCAATGGATCTTCTCACTGAAAAATGAGGTCAAATCATAAATTCAGGGCCCCAGTTCAGGCAGCGAGGACACCTTCATGAGAGGGGAACAGCAATATTGGCTCTGTGTGGACATATCCCAGAAGCTGCTTGTAACCTGACATCATTTCATCTGTCTTCTCTTGCTGGTTCCAACTTTTCATGACCTCAGGGCTACCAATCCCTCCTCCTCCTCCCTTGACTCCTGACCTCAGGTTCATAATTTCATAGAACATCAGATAATCCCCTTCTTGGGGCACATGCCAGACCCAATCAGTCATAGCAATTCTGTCTCAGGAGCCTGTCAGGCCAGTCCTATGGAATTTGGCCCTGGAAGATAAGCCTGGTGAATGCCTAGTGACGATGACTCAGAATGAGTTAACAGGAATGATCTTATGTCGGATGGATCAATCAGGATGAAACATGATTCAGTCATTCATCTTGGAAAGGGGATGCTGCTTGACTTTCATTTTTCAAGTCATCCGGAGGAATCAGATTGATCTTTGTTGTGCTCATCATACATTAGAAGATACAATCCTTTGAGAGCTTTCAGGAAGGGGTTAGGACTCCTGGGTTAAGGTGAAATGAATTCACTTGTGGGAGACAAGTTAGGAATTACCCTATGCTTTCAAACCAACCAAAAGACCAGTTCATTAGCTAGAGTTCCTAATTAGCCATCCAATTCTCAAGACATGGAATCTTTGATCTTTCTTTCCTCTCACTCTCATAACTCTTTGTAGTAAAGAAAGAAGGAAACAAGTGAGCATTTATGAAGCTCCTGCTGTATGTCAGGCACTATACTAAGCACATCACAAAGATTTGATCTTCTCAACCACCATGGGAGATAGATGCTATTGTCATTTCCATTTTGTGGTTGTGGAAACTGAGGCAGAACAAGGTTAAGTGATTTGTCCAGGTCACACTCTTACCTGAGGTCAGATTTGGATTCAGGACTGCTTGACTCTAAGTCCAGTGCTCTATCCACTGTGTAACCTAGCTGCTTTTGACCTCATTGTATAGTCAGAACTACTCTCTCCAAAGTTCCTAAGGATTTCACAGATACTAAATCCAATAGCCTTTTCTCAGTTCGCATCCTTCTTGACCTCTCTGTAATCTTGGCTACTGTCAATCACCTCTTCTCCTTGATGGGTTTCCATGACACTGAACTCTCCTGGTTTTCCTCTTCTCTGACTGCTCCTACTCTGTCCCCTTTGATGGATTTTTATCCATGTCCATTGACCATGTGCGTCCCCCAAGGCTTTATACTAGACTTCCTTGTCTCCTCCCTCCTTCTCTCCCTATTCCATTTGGTGGTCTCATCATGGTTTCAATGATCATGTCTATGAATATTAATCTCCAATCTCCTTGAACAGTCCTAACTTTTCTCCCAACCTCCAATTTCTCATCTCCAACTGTCTTTTGACATGTGGATCTTGATTTCCCAGAAGCACCTTAACCTCAGTGTTTCTAAAACAGAAGTCATTATCTTTCTCCCTGACCCTCACACCTCTTCTGGAATTCCCTATTAGTATCCAGGAGATCACCAACCTCCCCATCACCCAAGACTCAAAACTCAATTGTTATCCTGTATTCATTCTCTCTCACCCTCCATGAACAATCAGCTGTCAAGTCTTGGCATTTCTAACTTAATAACATCTCTTGGAGATGCTGTTTTCCTCTACTGACATTGTCACCAATCTGGTAAAGCCCCTCATCACTTCACACTTGCACCAAAGGGATAGACTGCTATTATTCTCCCTGCCTCATGACTGTCCCCAATCTAATCTATGAAGATGCCAAAATGATCTTCCTAAAGTGTTGGCCTGACTCATCACTCCCCTCTTCAATAAACTCTGGTTGCTCCCTAGGACCTCCATGATCAAATACAACATTTTATCTTTGTGGTTTTTTAAACTGTTCACAACCTAATCCCTCCCTTCCTTTCTCATCTTCCTACACTTTATACCCCCCATCATGCACTTGTGATCTGGTGACACTGGTTTCCTGGATGTTCCTCACACAAAATACTTCATCTTCCTATTCCCAGCATTTTCACTGGTGTCTTCATGCCTGAAATCCTCATCCTCCTTGTCTCTGCCTCCTGGCTTCCTTTAAGTTTCAACTAAAGTCCTACTTTCTGCAAGAAGGCTTTCCCAGTCCTCCTTAATCTTGGAGCCTTTCTTCTGAGATCATTGACAATTTACCCTGCATGGAGCTTATATATACAGAGTCATCTCATGTCATTTCCCCCATTAGACTATAAGGTCCTTGCGGATAGGAATTCTTTGCCTTTCTTAGCTTAGATGGATCTGCTTGAAGGAGAACAATCCCTGCTCCCCACATACCTACATATCTTTAATCATTAAAGTTGATTAGCTCTGAGCTCCAGGAACATAGGTCAGCCAATCAATTAACCAGTGTTTCCTAAGCTCCTCTTATGTGCAATACACTTGCTAAAGCTTACATTGTAATATTAAACATCATTCACCGGAGTCAACATTATCAAGTAAGTTTTCATTAATTGCTTTTTCTGTGCCAGGCACTGGGGCTACCAAGGACCAAAATGCCATGTTCTCAAGGAGTTGACCTTCTTGTGATCAAAATGTTCCAGCTCTGGAATGTGAAGCCTTCTGCCCTTCATGAGGGTATTTTAAAAACAGTGAGGCATGCTGAGATAATTATCATTAACTGTTTATTTGTATATAAAATGCCAAAATACTGCTATGTAGCCATCAGTTGATGGTAAACTCCATGAGGGCAGGGGCCATTTCCTCTTAATCATTGCAATTTCAATGTTTTGCATAGGACCTGGCACACAGTAGGGCTTACTAAGTGATTGTTGGTTGAGATTTCATTTTTGATCTGAGACCCTTGGGGAAAGGTCCCCAAATTGCCTCACCAGAAAGGCTGTTGAAGAATGAACACTTCTGACTGGAAAATGGAGGTTCTTGGTCCTGACTTTACCACAGCATGTTCTTGGATGAGTCCCTTCCTTATTCCTTGTTCACTTTCCTCATCTGTACAATGAGGGGATCAGGCTCAACGGTCTTGAAGTTCTTTCTTTGCACTCGCACATTCTAGGATTCTAGGAGGCCATGCTTTCCTCATTGTGATGGGCAGAATTATAGACAGGAGGAAATCTAATTCCACTTTGCTTCATTTTCCAATTGAATTTGTGTTTTTCTCTTGTGAATAAGCCTAATGAGATAAGTATAATGCTTGATGAAAAATAACAGTGGTCATGCTAATTGTGGGCAGGAAGCCAGTTTCTCCAAGCCAATTAAAGACCAAGGCTCAACAAGATTTTAGCTCTAGAGCTGAAAAGGACAGCAGAGGTCTCCTAGTGCAACCCTCTTATTTGATCAACTGATGGCTACATAGCAGTATTTTGGCATTTTATATACAAATAAGTGAAGAAACTGAGACTCAGAGGGTTAAAGTAACTCATTTCAGGTCACAAAGCTAATAAATGACAGAGCCAAAGTCCTAGCAATTCCAGTCTCACCATTATGTCACAGGCCCTTGCTAGCTTCCACTGTGTCCCACTGGCTACTTTTTTGGCTGGCGATTACAATAACCAGCCTTTTTGTAGAGTTAGAGATTTTAAATTAAAAGTACCCTTAGATGTCAGCCTCCCTCGTTTTGTAGGTGAGGAGACTGAGAAGGTTATTTGACTTACCCAAGATCACCAAAGTGGTAAGTGGGGGATGTAAAATTTGATCCATTTCTCATTTCACTAGGCCAGGTTGTCCCTTCCACTGTGCCAGACCATACTGCTTTCAAGTTGAAAAGTTCTTTATGAGCACTCCTGTGAAGTAGGTCCTATTCTCATTTCATTTTATAGATATGGGCATAGACACTTAGATAGGGTTAAAGTCACTTGTCCAGGGTCATATAACTAGTACATCTTAGATGTAGGATTTGAACCCAGGTTGTTTGGATCCTAGGCCTATCAAACTACTTCAATATAGGATCTTCTCAGTGTGGAGAACTCCTGGGTGTGGAAATTCTATCCACTCTTGTAAATTGGAACTTGACTTTGACTTAGAGTGTTAGAGAGTTGCTGGGACCTAAGAGGCTAAGTGATTTGCCTAGGGTCACAAAATTAGTATATATAAAAAGCAGAAGTTGAATCTATAGCTTCCTGACTCCAAGGACTGCTCTTGACCCACTATGCCATGGCACCTATCAATGGCTCCAACCTCTGATAAATACTTTTAATTCTGGAGTTACTGGAATGATCTTTCAGAGTTTGTTAGTTTATGTGTGCTATGAAAATATGACTAAGAAAGCTGGTGTAGGGGATTGCTTTTTATAACTTTTTCTTTTTACTATTTACCATCTATATCAATGACACAACCAGAAGGGAAAGAAAAACAGAATGTCTAAAAATAGCACTTAACTTTTTATAGTCAAACAGCTCAGGATGAAATTCTGAAACGCTTTGTCAAAAATAAATAAATAAATTCCGATGCAGCCTTCTGAGAACCATGAAGAGTTCATTTTGGGATTTGGTTGTGTGTGTGTGTATGTGTGTGTGTGTGTGTGTGTGTGTGTGTGTGTTTAATTCAGTTGGAGGCATCTGGGAATTTCTTCATGTTGAAATTCATGACCTTTCTGAAGCAAAAGAAAAGTCATTGCCAATTTCCAGATTCTGGGCAGGTTTCACAGGCTGTTTGCCATAGCTCAGAGAACCAGTGCATTGGGGTCTAAAATGGAACCAAAAGTAGAAAAGCCTAGATTAAAAATTCAGATCCAGCCCAATCCTATCATGGAGCCACTGTCAAATTCAAGTGTGGTTGAAAATGTGATCCTGAAAGGTGATGGTGTGATGGCCTCCCTGCAAGGCTTCTATTCCAATGCCCATTGGTTGACTCCTCAATACAAAGGCTCCAGGGGGAGGAAGGCTCTGTGCTTCGTGGCCATGTTGGATCGATGTATGCCCAGATCTCACCTTCTAGTTTAGTGACATGGTCAGTAAGAGGGATCTGCCCAATATGCAGAGCCATAGTGATTTTGAGATACCAGGAAGATTTTTCCTTCATGAATGTTACTGTGCAGAGACAACATAGTTAAAGAAGTGATTAGAGAACTCTCTTTATCTTTGTGGCCTTGAAGCCATAAAGACCTGGGTTCAACTGCTGCCTTGGGTACACACTGGCTGTGTGACCCTGAGTAAGTCCCTCAGTCTCTGAGCATTCTCAGCAATATTCTAAAACAAAAGTTGTTGAGAAAGTATCCACCTCAATTGGCAGAGAGAGTTTCCTAAACTAATGAAATCCTCTTTCTGGTCCCTATAAGACAGGGGTCTTATAGGTGTTAACCCTTTATTTTTGTGTTATAGTCTTCTAGATTTAAAAAATGTTGCCACCTGTCAATTCTGCCTTCTACCCACAATGTCAGCATCTCACTGGCTACTCCCCAAGGAAATTAGTGTCCCAAATGCCAATCACACTGGCTGACTTGCTGTTTCTCCAAGTACAGAAAGCCATCACCCTTCTCTGTGGTTTTGTATCAGCTTTCCTTTATTCCTTGTTACCTGGTGACTTTCTTACCTCCTTTTGAGACTTAGCTGAAATCTCACCTTCTGCAGGAAAACTTTCTTGCCTTATGCCCAAAGTTAGTGCCTTCCATCTGTGATGACTTTTCATCTATTTCATATATGTCTTGCGCACCTGGTTCATTGCATCTTTTCTACTCCACTAGAATCTGAGTTCCTTGGGAGCTCAGAGATCACATGTGTCTATGCCATTCTTTGCATCCCCAGCACTTGGCATGGCACTTTTAAATTAAGGTCAAACAGGACCCACTTTATCAATACTTACAAACTGATTAATTGACTAGTCCAATTCATGGACTCTTCTGCACTTAGGGAACTTCACAGAACCTTTATTCACCGCATCACAGTATCTCCAAGTGGGAAAGTATCTGCCAGGATATCTAGTCCAACTAATTTCAGAATCAAGATCCTCATCAGCTTTCTTGATAAGGAATTGTCTTTCCTTACAGATCTGTAGTGACAATGACACTTCTCCCTCTGGGGCAGCTCATCCCCCCTTTGGATAGTGCTAGTTGTTGGAAAGGTTTTCCTTACCATTAGGACCAAACTGACCATTTCTCACTGGTGCTTCTAGAATTACTCTTGTGACCAAGCAGAATAAATCTCATCCTTCTTCCACACAACAGCTCTTCAAATACTTGAGAATTACATCCCTCCACTCCTCTGCCAGGTCCATCCTCCTGTGAGGCAGGTGCTCATCTTATCCCCACTTTACAGATTAGGAAACATTAACTTTTGTCATGATACTGTCATCTCTAACTCATCTAACAACATATTGCTAGTCAATGCTCAGTACGGAACAAATGCATCCATAAACAGGATTACTTGAAATAAATAAATAATTAAAGTTGAGGAGTTATTAAAATCTGAAGGGGGAAAAGCTGAAGCATTTGAGGCCACTGAAATTCTCAATGAGAACTCCAGAAATTCTAGCAGAAAAGTCAAATGAAAACAAAAACAACATTGAGATCTTAAATGACTTTTTTAAGGAGATGAATATACTTAGACTGGAATTTCAAAAAGTCCCTTTTCAGCTTGACGGCATGAATTTAACTAACAGAACAATTATACACAAGCAAAGTGATTTTTAAAAGCTGAATTTGTTATAAGGGTGATGAACAAGTAAATTATCTAACAGTATAAAGATAAGAGAAATTATAATGAGGTGAATCATAAAAATTAACCTCAGGGTTAATTTCAAAAGTCATTGAGTCCAGTCCCTGCCTAAAGCATAGAACTCTTGAACAACAACTTTGAAGATATGGATCTCACTTGCCTGATGAAGAAACCCATTCCATTTTTGGACAGCTCTAATCAAAACATCAAAATCTGTCCCCTAGTAACTTTTATCTATTTGTCCTAATGTCACTTCAACAAGCATTTGTTGAGTGATTACCATAGGCAAGGAACTGCTAAACTCTGGGTAGAAAAAGAAAACGAACTGTCAACTGCCCTTAAGGAATTTAGATTCTACTTGGAGTACACATTCTATAGTTATGTCATAGTATATCTTTGATCATTCTAGGAGGGAGAGAGAATTGATAACGAGGAAGACCAGAGATAGATAAGTGAATGAAGACACGAATGACACTAGTCTGCAATAGAATCCAGGTTTCAATTCCCATCCTATTTCTGTTTGCTATTTCTACTGATGCAGTGATAATGAGGGCTGGACTTGGAGTTAGAAAATCTGGTTTTGAATTCCATCTCTGCTACTTTCTGACATATGAATTTGGGCCAATCAAGTAATCTCTCTGGGTTTAGTTCTACATCTGTAAAATGAGGGGATTAGGCTAGATAAAAATAACTAGCATTCGCATAGCACTTGAAGAATTACAAAGGACTTTATAAATATTATCTCATTTAGTCCTCACAACAACCCCAGGAGGAAGGTGCCGTCATTAGTAGCTCCAGTTCACAGATGAGGAAACTGAGGCCAGACCCGCGCTCATATAGCTAGTAAGTGTCAGAGGCAGGACTTGAACTCATTCTTCCTGACTCCAGGGGGAGCGTTCTCTTCACTGCACCATCAAGGAAATATGGATCCTTTCGGCTTTAAATCTGTGATCTTCTGATCCCACTATGCTTCATTGCTTTCTTTCTTCCCTTCTTTCTCTCACACTCTTGTTGGGGACCCAATTCTTACTCATTATCTGAGGGACTCCTTCTTGTGATGATTAACATCTATTTCCCTTAGCTCTCTTTGCAAAATGAAGAAGAATCCATAGGCAATAGGTCAGAGTTCAAAGTGCCCTGCCATTTATATTGACCCACTTCTTGTAATTAGCTGGGATACACCACAATAAGGAAAAGTCTCCTGATGCTTACTTATTGCTCGCAGTAGCTGTAAAGAAGAGAAAATCAATAGGGAAGTCAGTCTTTCAATTTCTCTTCATTATACTTGTCCTCAGATGGAGGATGCAATTAAAATTAATGCTATATTGGGCCATTTTCCTGAAAATGAACATTGATCAGATTTTATTTGGAAGGTCTATTATGTCTCTACTAAAATAATTGTAAATCCATTACTGGTGTCAATGAGTCTTGTCATACTAGGAGGAGGAGATGATGGTTAGTCAGAGACTTGTGACCAGAGGTGGGAATGACTTGAGAAAGATCACCCCCATGATTTTGGAGATCTTTAAATCAAACTACATTCCCCTCTCCCATTTGAAACTTGAAGAAATTGAAGACTGATTAGTACACTACTGGACCAAAAGTTAAATTGTGACCTGGGGCAAGTCATTTCACTTTTCTTGTCTCAGATCACGCATCAATTAAATGAGGGGGATGGATTCTATGATGTCTCTAGCTCAGAATTCTGTGATCCTGTGTTCCTATTTCCCTGTGATCCTTTTAAATTGTGGGTGTTTCTCACAACCACTTGTCAAAAAAAGACATGAAGATAATTGAGGCTTACTAATAGGTAACAAAGAAAAAATATTTGAAACAGTTACTTTAAGGTTGTTTTTGGACAGCTCACACCCCTTGGGTGAAATGTCAGTGTGCACTTTCTGCCTGATATAATGACTTTATGAATTTATTTTCTCCTCAGTGACTTCACTGATTTATCAACAAGTGGTCTTTTTGGGGACTCTCACAGCAGCCAAAATCACCTCATTTCTTATCCTAGCCTGGACATTATCTCCAGAAACTGCTTTCTGAGATTTGAAGTTAAAAGGAAGGAATAAAACCAAATGGTTCTGTAATAGACCACAGCAAGGGTCTTGTTGTGGTTACTTACTGAAGAGAACATGTACCATATGGACACAGGAAATAGTGACAAGATCCAAGCTATTTCTAACCTTGTTTTAATGGCTACCATAATGTTATGAATTCCAGCCATAGCCCCATAAAGCTCAGGCCATCAACTGTTCATGATCTGCCTTAACAGAAACCTTACCTTTCATTTCTGATCATCAAACTGACAAGTTTTATATCTAGAGTGATACCAAAAGAGGTAAAAATTGTCTTGGGGGGAGGGTGGAAATAAAGGCCATCTGTGACCCAGAGAAGGGCTGAACCAGCTATCCACTCCCAATTGTCATCTGTAATTACAGGATGTAAAGAAAGAAGAGGCTCAAATCCAAAGCAGGAAGGATTATTTTCTTTGGTTTCTCAAATAACAGATATCCCAGTGTATAATATTTCATGTTTCAGTTTTTGTATTTGTATCCTCAGTACTGAGCACAGAGCCTGGCACATAGTAGGGACTTATTCACCATCTATAGATTGATTGGGTGATGGTGTTTTTACGTAAAAATGAAAGGCATAGTGACTTCACTCTTTCCCCTCTTGGAGATTGAGAAGGAGGATTTCCAGGACATTTCAAGTTTGTAGCAGAGATCTCACATCCCCACAAAGAGATCGAAGAAGGCATTCCCCTTCCCAACATCTTTGCAGTATTGGGAGATTATGGGCATAGAATATTGCATCTAATGTCAGACTTTTAAAGATAATTCATTTTTACTGAACTATTTTTCCTCTTTTTAATCTTTGTTATAAGGATTGCTCTGGGATTTTCACTTGGAAGGTGGAAATGGATATATTGGTAAATGTAATTGACATTAAAAATAATCAATAGAATTCACTTTTTAAGAGGGATTACACTCCCTGGTCTGCATCATTAATTCATTGACTCATAGGCTGGTAGTAGGTTGTTGTCCTTCATTCTCAAAGAAGACCAAAATGACATAACTATAAAAAAGTCAAGTTTCGATGTGATTGACTTTGACTGATCAGACCAATATGCGCTTGGAAGGCCCTACCACAGTTTGGGCACAGAGAGTCCGTGTGAACATTTGGAGTGGATACTCTAAATTTGTACATCCTACGTTTCCTTCGAACTGTTTCAATTCTGCTTTGCTCGTAGAGCATAGCACCCTTTCTGATGTGGGCATGCTATGCTGAGCAGTTCTTGTGCCAGTGTCTCCCACGTCAGACAATCAAATCCAAAGTTATTGAGAGAGACCTTGAGAGTGTCTTTGTATCGCCTCTTCTGACCACCATGTGATCACTTGTCCTGTGTGAGTTCTCCATGAAATAGTAAAAAAAGATAGTCTTTTTGGCAAGCATATGTTTTGCACTCGAACGACATGACCAGCCCATCGCAATCGTGCTTTCTAAAGCATAGTTTGAATGCTTGGTAGTTTAGTTTGAGTGAAGACTTCTGTGTCTGATATCTTATCCTGTCAGGTGATCATCAGAATCTTCCTAAGACAGCTCGAATATAAGCGATTCTGTTTCCTGACATGGCACCGGTAGACTGTCTGTGTTTCACAAGCATAGAACAATGAGGTCAGCACAATGGCTCTATAGACCTACAGTTTGGTAATCAGTCTAATACCTCTGCTCTCCCGTACTTTTCTTTGGAGCCTCCCAAATGCTGAGCTAGCTCTGACAATGCATGCATCAAGCTCATTGTCAATATGTACATCCCTGGAAAGTACACTACCAAGGTAAGTGAACTTATCTACAGCATTTGAAACTTCTCTAATTGTTGTAACCAATGATTCCATGTATGGATGATGTGGTGGTGGCTGATGGAACATCTGTGTTTTCTTGGTGTTAATTGTTAGGTCAAAATGAGCACAGGCAGCAGAGAATTGATTCATACTTTGTTGTATCTCAGCTTCAAAGGCTGCACTGACTGCACAATCATCCGCAAACAGAAAATCATGCACCAACACTTCCTCCACTTTGGTCTTGGCTTGTAGCCTTTTCAAATTGAAGAATTTGTCATCAGTACAGTAGCTGACCTTGATGCCATGTTCATTCTCATTGAAAGCATTTGTCAACATGGCTGCAAACATGATGCTAAAAAGCTTGAGAGCAAGCACACAGCACTGTTTCATTCCATTGATGACTGGGAAGGCACGAGAACATTGTCCACTATGTAGAACCCAGGCAAACATGTCATCATGAAATTGACATACAATATTGATGAACTTCTCTGGAAAACTAAATTTTGACAGTATTTTCCATAAGCCCTCATAACTAACAGCATCAAAGGCTTTGGTCAGATCTACAAACGTTGTGTACAGACCTCTGTTCTGCTCCTGGTATTTCTCCTAGAGTTGTCTGGCAGTAAACATCATATCAACTGTTCCTCAGTCCTTTCTGAAGCCATCCTGGCTCTCATGTAGATGACCATCTTCCAAATGAAGCATCAGCTTATTAAGGAGGACTCTAAGAAGAATCTTGCCAACAGTGACTAAGAGAGAGACCTCCCCCTGCTTCACTGTGATTGTCACAGGATGATCTGTTTCCTTTACCTTTATAGAGATGGACAAGGGAGGCATCCTTGAACTCCTGGGGGATAACCTTCTCTTGACATATAGCCTGGAAGAGAGAATGAGACTGATGACTTCATACAACTCTGCCTCACTTCAATCCAATTTACACACAAATCAAAAGACAACCATTTTACTATTATACCTATTTACTATTATACTCAAAGTCCTGTGGTGACAGGCAAGTGATGAAGCAGCAGGTGTGGATACACTGGGAGCTGTAGTGACAACCCTGCACAAAGGTGGCCCAGACCATAGGGTTGTTTCTCACAGCAAGCAGCAGCGGGACTCGGTAGCCCCCTGGGTGTCTGAGCAGCCTTTTAAGAATCACACTGTTCACCTCTTGGTGTGAGAAAGGGGGCTAAAAAGGTGCCCTAAAAATTGTCTGTTTACCCTACCCTGGCCTGATTACTATAGCAGGTGGAGATTCCCACTATGTGGTCAAAACATCTGCAAAGATGATTTCACTCACCATCGGCACATGGAACATGCGCACACTTATAGACAACACAAAATCTGGTAGACTTGAAAGACGAACTGCTCTTGTTGCAAGAGAACTGAACAGGTATCGCATCTAAAGAGCAGCCCTGAGTGAAACAGGGATGGCAAATGAAGGCCAGCTTACTGAAGTCAGAGCTGGATACATGTTTTCCTGGAGTGGGTGCAGTGAAGGGGAGCACCGTGAAGCTGATGTGGGTTTTAAAATCAAAACTAATCTAGTCAGCAAGCTGGTAGACCTGCCAAAAGGAGTGAATGACAAGCTCATGACAATGCTATTGCCACTTGCAGGAAAATATCATACCACCATCATCAGTGCCTATGATCTCACCATGATGAACCCTGATGAGGTCAAAAAAAATTTTATGAAAACCTAGAGACCCTTATCATCAATGTTCCAAAAGATGACAAGCATAATTCTAGGTGACTTTACTGCTAGAGTAGGCTCAGCCTGCTAGACTTAGCAGGGAGTCCTAGGGGGGGATGGAGGAGGAAATAGCAATAGCAATGGTAACTTACTACTGAAAATTTGTGCATCACATGACCTTCTCATCATAGGCTAATAAATCGAGGGCTGGAAGGGTACTTGCAAGTAATCTTGCACAATGCATTTGTTTTAAGCATGAGAACGTTGAGGACCAAGTGACTTGCTCAGGGGAACACAGTGGGTAATCAGATAGTGAACACTGGAACCCAGGGCATCTAACTCCAGAGCAGGTGACCTACTGCTTGTTGGATCCTTATCCTTATCCTTAGATCTGAAATATAATTTCATCCTTGTTCCTCTAATTTGCTTATGATGTGACCTATTATATGTCATGTGTTCATTTGGAGTTTAGCTTGGTATGTAGTACAAAGTTTTAGTTTACACCCAATTTCTACCAAATGGTTTTCCAGGGGACAGAGCCAAGATGGTGGAGTAGAAAGACATACATATTCTAGTTCTTCCCCCACAGCCTATAAAATCCATGGAAAGAAAGACTCTCAACAAATTCTAGAGCAGAAGAAACCACAGAATGACAGGGTGGCAGAAATTTCCAGCCCAGGGTGACCTGGAAGGCCAATGGGAAAGGTCTGTCACACCAGACATGGAGTGTAGCCCAGCCCAGCATTGTCTGTGCAGTGCCAGGAGGAGCAGGACTGGAGCAAGCTTTTGGGATGAAATCCCCAGCTGCAGATGTGGTTTGCCGATCCCTCAATCCACAGGCATCAAAGGTTTTCAACCAGATTGAGAAGGAAACAGGGTCCTCCCCTAGCCCCGGCCCCAGGCAGTGACAATGGTGGCAGCAGCAGCAGGTGGTGCTGGTGACCATAGAGGGCAGCAGCTGGCATCCATTGTTTCATTGTTGGAGCTCTCAGTTTAAATCACCTGGGGAATTGAGCAGATGATCTGAATCTCAGCCACAAGTCAGACCAGGAAATAAACTCCTCTCCTTTTTTATGCCACCTTGGAGGAACTGAGATCTTACAGGTCCCCAGAGTATACCCTACTCTTGACGAAGAACCCAAGAGTCAAGTAACTGGTTGGGAAAATGCCCAAAAAAAGGGAAAAAGTAAGACCATAGAAGGATACTTTCTTGGTGAACAGATATTCTCTTCCATCCATGAAAAAGAACAATATTTACCACTAGAGAAAGTCATAAAAGTCAAGGTTTCTACATCCAAAACTTCCAAAATAAATATGCAATGGTCCCAGACCATGGAAGAGCTCAAAAAGGATTTTGAAAGAGAGATGGAGGAAAAATTGGGAAGAGAAATGAGAGAGGTACAAGAAAATCATGAAAAGCGAGTCAACAGCTTGCTGAAGGAAACAAAAAAAATGCTGAAGAAAATAACACCTTTAAAAATAGGATAGCTCAATTAGCAAAAAAAGGTTCAAAAAGCCAATGAGGAGAAGAAAGCTTTAAAAAGCAGAATTAGCCAAATGGAAAAGGAGGTTCAAAAGCTCACTGAAGAAAATAGTACTTTAAAAATTAGAATGAAACATTAGATGTTCCATTCCAAATGGAACATTCCATTCCAGATGGAACATTCCAAAAATTAGATGGAGGCTAATGACTTTATGAGAAAGCAAGAAATCACAAAACAAAACCAAAAGAATGAAAAAAATGGAAGATAATGTAGAATATCTCATTGGAAAAACAACTGACCTGGAAAATAGATTCAGGAGAGACAATTTAAAAATTATGGGACTACCTGAAAGTCATGATCAAAAAAAGAGCCTAGACATCATCTTTCATGAAATTATCAAGGAAAAATGCCCTGATATTCTAGAACCAGAGGGCAAAATAAATATTGAAAGAATCCACTGATCACCTCCTGAAAGAAATCCCAAAAGAGAAACTCCTAGAAATATTGTGGTCAAATTCCAGAATTCCCAGGTCAAGGAGAAAATATTGCAAGTAGCTAAAAAGAAACAATTCAAGTATTGTGGAAATACAATCAGGATAACACAAGATCTAGCAACTTCTACATTAAGGGATTGAAGAGTGTGGAATATGATATTACAGAAGTCAAAGGAATTAGGATTAAGACCAAGAATCACCTATCCAGCAAAACTGAGTATAATACTTCAGGGGAAAAATGGTCTTTCAATGAAATAGAGGACTTTCAAGCATTCTTGATGAAAAGACCAGAGCTGAAAAGAAAATTTGACTTTCAAACACAAGAATCAAGAGAAGCATGAAAAGACAAACAGGAAAGAGAAATCATAAAGGACTTTCTAAAGTTGAACTGTTTACATTCCCACATGGAAAGATAATATTTGTAACTCTTGAAACTTTTCTCAGTATCTGAGTAGTTGGAGGGATTATACAGAAAGAGAGAGACAGACAGACAGACAGACACAAAGACACACAGACAGGCACAGAGACACACAGAAAGCACAGGGTGAGTTGAATAGGAAGGGATCATATCTAGAAAAATAAAATTAAGGCATGAGAGAAGAATATATTTGGAGGTGAAAGGGAGAATTGGAATGGGGCAAAATATCTCTCATCGAAGAGGCAAGAAAAAGTCTTTCCAATGGAGGGTGGAGGTGAGAAGGAAAAAGCAAAGCTTACTCTCATCACATTTGACTTAAAGAAGAAATAACATGCACATTCAATTTGGTATGAAAATCTGTCTTACACAACAGGAAAGTAGAGGAGAAGGGGATAAGCAGGGTGGGGAGGATAATAGAAGGGAGGGAAAATGGGAAGAGGGAGCAATTAGAAGTCAACACTTTTTGGAGAGGGACAAGGTCAAAAGAGAGAATAGAAGAAATGAGGGTCAGGATAGGATGGAGGGAAATATAGTTAATCTTACAGAACATGACTATTATGGAAGTCATTTGCAAAACTACACATAGATAGCTTATATTGAATTGCTTGCCTTCTCAGTGAAGATGGGTGGTGAGGGAGGAAGGAGGAGAAGTTGGAACTCAAAGTTTTAGGAATAAATGCTCAGAATTGTTTTTTCATACAACTAGGAAATAAGAAATACAGGTAATGGGGTATAGAAATTTATCTTACCCTACAGGACAAGAGAGAAGATGGGAATAAGGGAAGGGAGGGGTGTTAGAAGGGAGGGCACATTGGTGGAAGGGGCAATCAGAATGCATGGCAATTTGCGAGGGGAGGGGGAAGATGGGGAGAAAATTTGGAACTCAACATTTTGTGGAAATAAAACTTAAAATAAATTTTAAAAAAAGAAAAGGAAAGTGAGAAGGTTAATAAAAAAAAGAAAATTTTAGTTGCAGAGAGTATGAAACACTACTCACGGAAACCACTTTTTGATAGGATAAATTTAAAAAAAATCAGTTGACAAGATAAAATGCTTTTACCAGAGAAATTTAGAAGTTTGTAATAAGTAAAACAACTTTCCCCAAAAACCATGCCTGTCACGTCAGAAGGACTGTTTGCTTTAATAAGGTTGTGTATAGAATTGTTTCACTTGAAAGGAGAACCATTGGTGCTACCCAAAGACACTGTTATGGTTGGAATGATGCTTGGTGAATCATATAGGAAACAGCTCTCAGTTGGTTCCACTTGCAGAAAATATAGTGGGAAATAGAATTGCTCATATTGTAAAGACTCTTGAAATCAATTTACTGAAAAACCAAATCTTCATATTTTCCACTCTAAATGGATGAATGGATCAATATTAAAAACTCAGTGAATGTCAGGACAAAATTCAAGTCTATAAGTACAGTTAAAAATGTAACCCCATACAATTTGGACACATTTAGTGCTGCATATACAACCACTTTTGTCAAGCAAGAAATAAAGTGAAGAGTTATAATACAATTTTAATCCATCAGCTATGGCTCATTTGGTAGTGAGCTTTGTTAGGGATGAATGTTCTATAGCAACCACGTTAAGCTTTAGCCCATCTTCCCAAAGCACTGAGTGGCATTTAGGGCTAGATTATGCCTCAGGTTTTTGTTTTGTCTTTGTTTTCATTTTGTGGAGAGGAAGGAATGTGAAATCTCTTCAATAAATATCTGTGGTGTAAAAACTAATTAATGTTAATGGGTTCGATCATACTCATGTACCCTGGCAACTGATTGTAGTGAGAACACACTACAATGGGACTTTGGCCAATACCATTAGAAGGACAAGACCAACCCATAGGGGGCTACTTGTAGAATCCTGAATGAAAGCTGTCTTGCTCTAGGAGCCTGACTTGTCAGTAAGAGTAGGATTGAGGGTAGGACTCTCCAAGTTTACAGCTAGCTGACTTTTTTCAGGATGGGAATGGGAATGGGGATAAGGAGTCTCCAGGATTTCTATGGGATATACCTGGAATGCCCTCCTTCCTCACCTCTGCTCATGTCAAAGATCAACTCAAGTATTCCCTCCTAGAAGAAGTCTATCCACTTTCCCCCTGCTAGGCACTAGTGTCTTTCCCCAAGAAATTAGTTAGTTAATATTTCTATCTAATTTTTTTATATACATGAACATGTACTCCTCTCCCCTTACCATAAAATATAAACTTCCTGAAGGTAAGGACTTTTGCTTATTTGTCTTTGTAGCCCCAGCACATACCACAATGCACATAGTAGCTGTTTATTTAATGTTTGATGAATTGAATGGAATTTCACCTGGCTCCCACCTACCTCACTGATCTTCCTTCCTATCACATTCCCATATGTTTGACCTTCCATCTAGACTGCAGATTTGTTGTTCCTTAGTACGTGATACCCCACCTCCCTTCTTTGTGCCTTGGCATGGGCTGTCCCCTCCCACTCCCCTCCACCTTCTAGAATCCCTCCTGCCTCCCAGGCTGACCTCCATTGCCACTTCCTACCCAAAGCCTTTCCAGTGACTAGTGCCTTTCCTCTGACATTATGCACACGTGTTTTGTGTTCACTCACCTCCCTTGTGTTCGTCCTTCTTTGCCAAAGAAGACCATGCCAGCAGAGAAGTAATGAAATGACTTGCACTTAACTTTGTTTTGAGTGAAGGAGGGCTGTATAGGTCACCAGTCTCACTTCTCCTTCAGAGCCATCTGAATCCAGTGAACAGATATTCATCAGGATGACTGGAGATGACCCAGGAGGAGGCAATTGGGGTTAAGTGACTTGCCCAAGGTCACACAGCTGGTGAGTGTCATGTGTCTAAGGTGAGATTTGAACTTGGGTCCTCTTGACTCCTGCACTGGTGCTCTATCCACTGCACCACCTAGCTGCCCTTCACCTCCCTTTAATACAAGGCAAACCCCTTGAGGACAAAGAGTATTTTGTTTTGGCATTCTCAGGGCCTACATGGTGCATGGAGAGTAGGAAGTGCTTAATAAATGCTCATTGAATGAATGAATTTCTTGTGTTTTACCCATAAGATCATGAAATTAGATAGAGCTGCAAGGGACTTTGGCTGCTATGAAGCCCACTTCACAGATGAGGAACTGAGACCCAGAGGAGTTATATAACTTCCTAATATCTCATCGGTCATATGTAACAGAAGCAAATTTGAGCCCAGGCCCTTTGGTTTCCTCTGAATCTAGGTCCTCTGTTTTATGCTCTAATGTATATTTACATGGAATTTCACCATGTTATGCATCATTAAATAGTCCTTGCTCAGTTTTCTTCCTACCTCTCAATCTCTTTTATTGGCATCGCTCTACCCACTCACTAAGTGCAGACATTTCCTTTCCTTTCCACTTCTTCCTTGGTTCCTAACCATTGTTTGAACCAATGTTTTCCTGTTTTAGACTCAGATGTAACATTTCCTAGGCCGCTCTCCCCAGCTTCAAACCAGCCATCTCCACTGCCTGATAAACACCACTCAACATATCCAAAATGGAGCCTGCCATCATCCTCCCTCCTCAAACTTCCTCACCGTTGTCCCATTCATGTGGAGTTCATTTAAATACATAGTTAGTTGATAAGCACCTGCTTTGAGTCAAGCACTGTGGAGAGACCAAAAAACAATTAGCCCCTGCCCTCAAGTGGCTTACCTTCTACCAGCATACAGTGTGTTCACTTATCATTAAGTGGGAATGCCGCATAAGAAGGAATGAGAACTCAAACCAGTGGAAATCAGGGAAAGAGCTGGTACCTGAGCTGCACTTGGAAGGAAAGGGGTCCCCCAGGAGGCAGCAGTGAGGAAGGAGGGCATTCCAGACACAAAGGACCGACTATTCCAAATCAGGAGATGGGAGATAAAATATCTTGAGTGGAAATGAGCAAATAGATGGGTTTGCCTAGAAGAGAAATCACATGGCTGGGGCAGGGGTAATATAAAGGAAGACTGCAAAGGCAGATGGGAATCGGACTGTGGAGGCCTCTAAATCCAAGCTGAGAACATTGTGTTTTATCCTAGAGGCAATAGGGAGCCTCTGGAGATGCTTGAGTGACATGATCAGATGAGATTTTGTGGAATAACAATTAGGCAGCTAAGTGGCAGATGCCTTGGAAAGAGAAAAAGTGGGAAAGAGAGATTATAATGTGTATGACAGCCTTCTCTTCCCAATCACCCAGGTTTAAAATTTCCACCCATCTTGGACTCCTACTCCTTTTCCTCCCTCGTCTAATTAGTCAACTCTACTACCATAATATTAATCATGTCTACCCCCTCCTTCCCATCTCTATGATCACTACCCTAATTTAGACCCTCATCACCTCTCACCTGGCCTATTAAAATAGCCTCATAGTGGATCTTTCCCTCTCATCTCTTTACCCTCCCATTCAGCCTACATGTTACTGCCATATTCATCACCCTGATGCACAATTCTGGGCATAGAACCACTAGCCAAAGGGAGAAATTTAGCTCCATCACTTGGTATTCAGGCATCCACAGACCTTCATATCTTGTCTCCAATTTATCTTCCCAAACCTATCTACCCCTAAAAGAAATGAGGCAAAATACCTGGGTGCTCAAACCATGGTTTAAAAATAACATGTCCCAATTTCCCCCAGGTTTAGATATGTGTGATGGCACACGTGATGTTACTTATTGCAGAACAAATAGTAGTGAGATAGTTTTTAAATATGCATATTTAATTAATAGGCAGAGTTAATATTAATAATTCTGGTTTTTAAATGTGCACATTAACCAAAAGTAATATTATGTAATTTTTCCTTATAGGAGATACTGCTGCAGCCTGAGCGTTTGCCTACTTTGCCTAGCCCTGGTTTCATCTTTGCCCACTATTTCCCTCCATACTCCTATGCTCTGGGTAAACAGGATTAATTCCCATTTCCCCAAAACACGATGCTACCTGCAATGTGCTTCCCTTCATTTTGACCTGATTAAATTCCATCTGCATTTCCTTTCTTGGCGAAATTCCCAGACCAGTAGGTAAGAGAAATCCTGTTGACATACTTTGCCTAGATTTTAGTAAAACATTTGATAGAGAAGCTCATATTCTTCTTGTGGAGAAGATGGAGAAATATCAGCTTTATCAGACAGATTCAGAACTGGTCGGATTCCCTGATCATGGGAGTGGTGATTAATGATACAATGTTAATATGGCAAAATTGGCTTCTCCTTGGAGTACCCCAGGGACCTGTACCCCTGCTGTTCAATGTTTTTATTAGTGTCTTCTAGATAAAAGCATAGA
This sequence comes from Potorous gilbertii, assembly GCA_028658325.1. Lineage (NCBI taxonomy): Eukaryota > Metazoa > Chordata > Mammalia > Diprotodontia > Potoroidae > Potorous > Potorous gilbertii. The sequence goes on from CM053770.1 coordinate 690,061,646, forward strand.
GGGCATGCTTCCAGAAGTAAGAACTAACCCAGAGAATGATGGAGTCAGGATCCCAGAGGACTGACTAGAGCATTGGTCTGAATCTGATAAGATTTACATTCAAATGTAAAGTCTTACACTAGAGCACAAAAAATTCAATTCCACAAGTTCAAGATATGAGTGACATCATTAGACAGCAGTTGTTATGAAAAGAATCTTAGGGTTTTAGTGGACCACAAGCTCAAAGTGAATCAACAGTGCCATATTTGTTCAGTCATGACCCTATGGACCATATGGTATGCCAGGCCCTATAACAATCCAAAAAACAAAAGGCCATCTTGGGTTGTATGAAGAATGATAGAGGAATGGGGGGATAGATAGAGGATTGCTTTAGCTCTGCTCTCCTTACATTTTATCTAGATTATTGTGTTCAGTTCTGTTGCCTTTTGAAAGTGATTGATTTCTAGAGACTGGACAGTGGAGGATAAGGATGTGTGGGATTGTTTATTTTAATTTTACTTATTTATTTTAGTTTTCAATATTAGAAGGAAAGTAGAACTCTAGGAAACAATTTTTACTGCCACTGTTTCTGATAATTACATAGAGAATTGAGTCACATTTGTAGGAATATAAGTCATTCCCCAAATGATAAATGACCAAAGGATATGAACAGGCAGTTTTCAAATGAAAAAATTAAAGCTATCTATAGTCATATGAAAAAATGCTATAAATCACTTGATTAGAGAGATGCATCTTAAAACATCACATCTATCACATTGGCTAACATGACAAAACAGGAAGATGATGAATGTTGGATAAGATGTGGGAGAGTTGGAACACTAATTCATTTTTGTTGGCGCTGTGAGCTGATACAGCCATTCTGGAGAGCAATTTGGAACCCCAAAGGGTATAAAACTATGCACACTCTTTGACCCAGTAACACCACTTCTAGGTCTACATCCCAAAGAGGTCATAAAAAATGGAAAAGGATCCACATGTACAAAAATATTTATAGCTGCTCTTTTTGTGGTGGCCAAGAACTGGAAATTGAGGGAATGCCCATCAATTGGGGAATGACTGAACAAGTTGTGGTGTATGAATGTAATGGAATACTATTGTGCTATAAGAAATGATGAACAGGAAGACGTCAGAAAAACCTGGAAAGACTTATATGAACTGATGCTGAGTGAAAAGAGCAGAACCAAGAGAACTTTGTACACAGCAGCAACCACAGTGTGTGAGGAATTTTTCTGGTAGACTTAGTACTTCATTGCAATGCAAAGACAAATAATTCCCAATGATCTCTTAAGGCAAAATGCCTTCCACATGCAGGAAAAGAACTGTGGAATTGGATTGAAGAATGAAGCATATCATTTTCTTTTGCATTATATTTTGATTTGTTTTATGATTTCTCCCATTCATTTTAATTATTCTTGCAACATGACTAAGGTAAAAATGTATTTAATAGGAATGTATATGTAGAACATATATAAAACTGTATGCCACCTCAGGGAGGGAGTGGGGAGGGAGGGAGGAAGATGGGGAGGGAGGGGAAAAATCTAAGATATATGAAAGTGATTGTAGAACACTGAAAACAAATAAAATAATTAAGAATATTGATATAAAAAAGACTTACGTGAACTGATGCTGAGTGAAAGGAGCAGAACCAGGAGAACATTGTACACAGTAAAAGCAACATTGTGTGAGGACCAGTTTTGACAGATTTCACTGTCAATGATCTAAGACAATTCCAAAGGACTCCAAAGGTGAATGCCATCCACCTCCGGAGGAAAAAAATATGGTGTCTGAATGTAGACCAAAGCTACTGTTTTCACTTTTTCGTTGTTTGTTCTTTCTCATGGCTCTTCCCTTTTGCTCTGATTCTTCTTTCACAACAGGAGTAATGTACAAATGTTTAAAATGATTGTACATGGATAGCCCATATCAGATTGTTCACTATCTTGGGGAATGAGGATGGGAGGGAAAGAGAAAAAAAAACTTGGAACTCAAAATTCCATTTGGAGTTGGGTTTTTGGGGGGTTTTTTGGTAAAGACACTGAAATTGTTTGCTATTTCCTTCTCTAGCTCATTTTACATATGGTGAAACTGAGACAAACAGATTTAAGTGACTTACCCAGAGTCACACAGCTACTAAGTGTCTGAGGCCAATTGAACTCAGGTGTTCTAGACTCCAGACTTGGCTGCTGCTTTCTTTCCCTCCTCTCCTGTCCCTTCTCCTAGAAAAGACTCTACATTCCAATAGACTGTAAGTTTCTTGAGACCAAAAATTGTTTATTTTAGTCTGGAGTCCTTGTCTAGCAGTGCCTTACACATAGCAGGCACTTAAATATTTGTTCAATTACATTGAGCCCCTAAAACTTATACTTGACCACAGATTCAGAACCAGAAGGATCCTCTATGGCCTTTTAATCTACTTCTTTTTACAAATGAGGAAACTGAGGCCTAGATAGGTGTTGTTATTTGCCATAGTTGATGCACAGAGGTAGTATTCATCTATAGGGAAGAGCCAGGATTCCAACTGACCTCAGTTGACTAGCCAACCTTGATTCCCCTTCACCAAGCTGCTCTTGGGGAACCTCAGGTCCTCATCTACTCAACTAGAGATAATACTTGCACTGCTTATCTGATGAAGACAAAGTGTTTTCTCAGTCTTTACAAGCTATAGAAATGTAAGTTGTTGCTCTTATCTATTCTAGTCTGTTGTAAAGGAGGAGTTAAAGCCATTGCAGTCTATTTAGCCCCATATCAGGTAAGAACCCATCTCTGTTCTTCATTAGATGTGAGAAAGCCCTGGACCATCTCAGGAGATGTGAAAGCAAGTCTATTTGAATTGGTTTCTAGACTTGGTAAGCAGATATTGGCCAATATTTTATTCTTAGGCACAAGCATTAAAATGTTCTCTACTCCCTTGTGGGATCTACACAAAACCAAGAGCTAATTGGCATGAAGGAATCAAGGGAAGGGGCAGCTGAGAAATAACATTCTAGCCTTCAAGAAGGAATCTCTTGGTCTGCCCCCACCCAGGCTCCAGGAAACCATGGGGGAGATTCTTTGGAGTTCAGATAATTTGGGATTTCTCATCTTCTCATTGTTATCCTAGCTACATTCTTGGAATGTCTGACAGCAATGTCTACATCAGGATGCCAGGACAGACTTAAAAAAAAGACTCCTCAAAAAAGCTCAACAGAAAAGCTACATTAGATCTAAGGGAAACGTCTTCAAGACTCCAGGGAAAGGACTACCCTGGCCACACCATGCTCACTGCCTTGAGCCCACCTTACCCTGTGGAAGAGTCTCAGACTTTGGGGGAAAGGATTTGTACCAACTATGCCATTCTAGCAAATGCCTTTTTCCAAAAGCTAATTAAGTCTGCTATTTAGTATATCTTATAATCAACTGTGGAAAGCATATCAGTGGTGGTTTATAAATTGTATCATATTAAAAAAATACACTTCCATTTTCTCAGACCCACCTCTTAGTTTCTGAGGGAAGCTCAGTAATTTCCCTGTGGGCATCTGCCCATATAAGTGGGAATGGAGAGAATGCACCCAGAGCCTACATTCTAATCAGTGATTTTTCCTATCTCTATGAAAATATGACCATTAGCATTTCTATCTCACCCAGCTGAAAAAGTGACTTTTCTAAAGATATCACAGACATCATAACGGATACTAAATAAATGCTTGGTGATTGCCAATTGTTGGTATTGTATATGTGTGTGTGTTTGGGTGTATGTGTACGCATCTATGTATATATGCATAACTATGCATATATATACACCATAATATGTCACCTTTATTCATCATTTTCTAAAGTCCAGTTATTCATAGAATTCTATTTGGCACCAGGGGAGGGAGAGGATAACTGATTACATCCATCTCTATTACCAGAAAAGTTGTAGTAACTTATTTTGAATTGAAGTGAGTGATAAGAGTGTTATTCAAGGTAAAATGCAACCCTCCGGTCAGAAGAAATTACTCAGTGGTCTCTAATGCATTGATTACTTTGTCAGTTACTTCACCTCTAGGTCCCCATCCTACTGGGAGACTACAGCTTAATCCACAAATCATAAGGGTGGCATGGTTGAAAAATCTAAGTGATGAGCAAAGATTAGAAAGAAAACCCCCATGGGACTGAAAAAATCAATTCTGTTCTCAGGCCAGTGGCTGATTCATGAGCACAAACATTAAGATGTTCTCTGCTCTCTTGGCTCTTTCTCCCATTACTTCTGGACCTAAGGGGCTCTGAATACCCAAAGTGATGATGCTACATTATTGAGGTCACATGATTTCAAGGGAGTGTTCAAACTTCTTATGGCCATTTATATTTTCTGCTTCCGTTAAAATCTCTGAGAAACACATTAAAACATTATCTATGCTCAAGACAAAATGCCTGCAGATGTTGCTGTCTATTATATTTCCCCATTAGGGGCTTGTCCTTCCTCTCTCCCTATTCATTCTTGAAGGCTAAAACCAAATACCCTATCTAAGTTCCAGAATAAATATCTTCATTCAAAGCCAGCACCCATATTCCTGTGTCCTGAAATGATGTTCATATCCAAGATGCTTTAGCCATAGATTATAGTATTCAGTAATTACATCCAGTTCTTATAATAATAACAAATGCTACCATACATTTTATTAATGGCATGGATACTTATGATTACTCATAAAGCAGCCTGAGGGGGAAAAGGCCAAAAATAGCTTGTTGTAGAAGAAAAACGAAGTATTCCTGCCCAATAAATAAATTGCTACTGGAACATGTAAGCAAATAGACTGTTTGAGTAATTACTCAAGGGACAGTTGCATCCACCAAGATACTCATTCCAATTTTCCACTGTGACTCTTCATCAAAAATACAGGAGTTCACACCATCTAGCATCTTCCCCTCACTTTAATTACCAAAATGATCTTTGCTTATTTCCTGAGGATTTGAAACGAAAGTGATCATTTTAAAAAATCTAATGAATAATTGTGAAGGAGAACTTACAGGTTTCCAACTGACTTATTAAATACATAAACATATATTTATAAATGAGGGGCTCACTCTGCTGTAGAATTAGAATTCTTGGCTGAATAGATCCACCAACATTATTCATCATTTAAAAAGCTTTTATCTCCTCTCCCTTGGTCCAGAAAGTCTCTTCCTTCCCAACACTCTTTACAGACTTTGTGTGCTGGGGAGCCCACGAAATCTTGACATGCTGGTTCAGCGGAATGTTTCCTTGCACTGGTCTGGGAGCTAGCTCTCTGCATCTTCCATCCATTGTTTCAATGTCCACCCGCCTAAGCTACATCTTGCTTTTCAGTTATTTCAATTACATCTGACTCTCAACAGCCCCATTTGGGGCTTTCTTAGCAAAGATAATGCTATCTTTAACTAGAAAGTGGCTATTTTAAAAAATTTTATATTTGTTCCTATGATTTTTTGTAATTTTTAAAAAATGTACCTGTAAATACAAAATGAGAAAAGAAAAAATATTGCCATGTATACAGTTAACCATTAGAGAAGGTTCAATATAAAATGATAAATTTCTATTTCAAGAAAATCTATACAATAAATACTACATGTTGTTTTCAAAGTTGCCCAGCTTTTCTTTGCTTCCTTGTTAATTCTCTTTTGTTTTCTGTGACGCCCTTTCTATTTTATTTTTTCCTTCCCCCTCCCACTGTAGAGAAGACTGGAATTGAGCATGGATATACACACACACACACAGATAGATATCTATAAACATACACAAATATACTTAAATGTGTTCATACATATATATATATATATATATATATATATATATATATATATATATATATATATATGAAAGACTGTAATAAGCTTGTTTCTTCCTATTTATTTCTCTGAAGGCGGATAGCATCGTCCTTCATAAGTCCATGTTTTTCTAAATCCACCAGCTTGTCACTTCCTACACCACAGCAGTATTTCTTTCTAGATTCAAACAGCATTTTCCTTCATAGGATCTTTGAGGTTAATTTACATATTAATAATAGAATGACTTGGTTGCTCAAAGTTGTTTGTAAGATAATATTGCTGCTACTATATAAAATGTTCTCTTGGTTTTGCTCATTTCACTCTGCATTATTTCATTAATATTTCTCTATCACTTTCTAATATCATGGAGCTCATCATTTCTTATGGCAGAGTAATATTCTGTCATGAGCAAATACCACAATTTTGTAGCTATTCCCCAGCTGATGGGCATCCCCGCAATTTCCGGTTCTTTGCCACCACGAAGAGAACTGTTACAAATATTTTAGAATATGTAGACTTCTTTCCATTTTCCTTAGCCATCTTGGGAAACAGGTCTACTAGTGGGTATTGCTGGGTCACAGGATATAGGCGGTTCAATAACTCTTTGGACATCATTCCAAATCTCTCTCCAAGACGGTTTTATCAGCTCACAGATTCGCCAGCAATTAATTAAAGTCCCAATTTTTCCTCCAACCTTTGTTACTCTTCCCTTCTATTATTTTAGCCAATCTGATAGGTATAAAATGATATCTCAAGGTTCTTTTAACTTACATTTCTCTGATTAATAATGATGTAGACAATTTTTTCATAGGACTATAAATTGGTTTGATTTCTTCATTGGAAAATGGCCTATTCATAACCTTTAACCACTTATCAATTGAGGAATGTTTCATATTCTTATAGATTTGACAAAGTTCTTTATATACTTCAAATATGAAACTGAGGAACTATCTATAAAATTTTTCCCAGTTTTGTTTCCCTTCTGATCTTGGCTACCTTTGTTTTATGTGTATAAAACCTTTTTGACATAATGCCATCAAAATTATTCATTTTTACATCTCTGGTTTGTTCATAAATTATTCACCTATCCATAAGTCTGATAGGTAATATATGCCATGTACTTCAAATTTTCTTGTAGTGTCTCCCTTTATGTCTAGGTCATCTATCAATTTTGATCTTGTCTTGGCGAATGGTGTAAGATGCTGGTTTATGCCTAATTTCTGCCAGACTGTTTTCCAACAATTTTCACCAAAAATTGAATTCTTATCCCAAAAATTTAAGTCTTTACATTTGTCAAAAACTGGATAACTGCATCCATTTACTGCTGTCAATTATATTTACTTTCTTCCACTGATCTACCTTTTTTCTTAGCCAGTACCAGGTAATTTTGATCTTTACTGCCTTATTATATAGTTTAAAATCTGGTCCTGCTAAACCTCTGTCCTTTACATTTTTCCATTAGATCTTTTTATTTTCTTCACCTTTTGTTCTTCCAAATGCATTATGTTATTATTTTTTCTAGCTCTGTAAAATAATTTTTGGTAATTTAATTGAGATGGTATTGAATAGATAGGTAGATATAGATTAATTTTGGTAAAGACATTTTTATTTTATTGGCTCTGCCTACCCATGAACAATGAATATTTCTCCACTTATTTAAGTCTGATTTTATTTGTGTAAATTTTTTATGGTTTTGTTCATCCTGAATTTGTGTTGATAGGTGTAATACCAGAGTGCATTATACTGTCTAGAGTTATTTTAAATGAGGTATCTCTAGCTATCTCTTCCTTCAGGATCTTATTGGCAATATACAGGAATTCTGATTCAGGTACATTTACTTTATATCTTGCTACCCTATGACACTTAATCTCTTTAGATTTAACCCTCTGTTCCAAAACATGAAGCCAACTGCCTTCAAATTTGATTGTTCCTCTGAGCTCCATGGTACTTACTGATTTAATAAAGATACCATCTGCTCCTTTACTGATGAACAGGGAGACCATAACAGAACCATAAACCATCTCTCCCTGGGTCATTCCACCGGGAACCTCCCACCAGATTCGTATCCATCCATTAACAGTCACTTTGGGTACTGATTGCAGGTCAGGCCTCATTCTGACCAATCCAGTGACTGAGGGTCCAGTTAAAATGTGATGAGACCTCCTTGAACCATAAAGTACAATAAATATGACTTTTGTAATAATAAAATATTAAAAGGATACCATTCCTAAGTTTAAAAATATTGTAATTTAGATAATATAGCTTCTGCAGTTGCTATGGCAATCAGCAACACAAAGTCAGAAATGGGAATTCTGCTAAAATTTCCTTAAAGTCTTTGGAACATGCTAAATGCTTAATATTTTTCTCATTCATTTCATTTCATTCTTTCATTCAGTGTGTGATTGGTGGAGGAAGAGATTACAACAAAGGCCTGGTAAACACAGATTCCTAATTTTCCCAACATTTTATCTAGCATGGGATACTTTGAAAAGAATTATGGATTTGGGACCAAACTACTTGGGTTCAAATTCTAGTTCTTTTGCTATCACCTACATGAAGTTCTGGAAGGTATTTCCCCTCTCAGCTTTCTCATTTGTAAAATAAGGGAGTTAGACTAGATAGTCATTGATCTTCCTTCCAGGTCTACAACTAGGAAGTTCTTTGTACTTTAGCATGCATGCGCACGTGCGTATACACACATACACACACACACGCACACACACACACACACACACACACACACACACACACACCTTTGTTTATCTATCATATACATTTTATTTTTAGCCTAAGTTGATAACACAATGAGGAGTTGGAAAGGGGCACAGGGATAGATATCATGTGATATCATAGACAGGAAGCAAGGGAAGGCTCTCTTGGAAAGCCCATTTGTCTGGGTCTTTATTTAGCATCTCAGGGGACCTCTGAAACCCTCTAGTACCACCTACATATGAACCAAAAATTTCACCTCCAAATACCCAAGATGGAGCCTTGGAGGGAAGGGGGCCCCACTACCTCTCAAGGCAGCACAATTGTACTCTTCTGGCAGTTCTTGTTAGGAAGGTTGTCTGGAGTTTTCCACTTCTTCCTCTTGGAGAATGAAGGACAAACACAACAATGCCTTCCTGATATCCAGCCCAATTTTGCTCCTACAAATTCTACTTCTGCTTTGGGAGAATAGCCCCTAACCCTTACCATGTTCCCTGAAGGTTTCGCTTCCCAAGGCTCAATATTTTCAGTTTGTTCAATTGATTGTCACATGGCCTGAATCTAAAGAGATGTGCCTGACTTATGGAAGTAAACATTTTTTTCTGCCATGGTAGTACAGTGCATAGAGACACAAGCCAGGAGTCAGAGAGGCTTCCTGAGTTCAAATCTGGCCATAGACACTTAGCTGTGTGACCCTGAGTAAGTCACTTCACCCTGTTTGCCTCAGTTTTCCCATCTGTCAAACAGGCTGGAGAAGGAAATGGTAAAATGCTGTAGCATCTTTGCTGAGTAAACCCCCAATGGGCTCACAGAGTTGAACACAAATCAGTAACCGCACTCAAAGTCTCTTGAACATCCTCATGTCCCTGGTGCTCTTAATCCAGCATCTCAGCTGAGGTATCTTTGAGTCAGTTGAGCTCTCTGGGTCTTTTCCAGCACTGTCTCTGCCTCAGTTTATCAGAGCATCTTAAATTTAAAGCTGGATAGGACCTCCTTGAAAGCAGGGACTGTTTAAATTTTGATCCTATTGGAGTCCCACCCATGGGCACAGTTTCAGCCATTGCAGATAAAAAATGAGATAGTCTCTGCCCTCAAGGGGCTTACCATCCACACACTTTTATTAAGTGCCTACTATGTACAGTATAGGGAGACTGCCTGGGAGTATAGAGATAGCTGCTCTCAGACTTAGGATTTGCTCAGTTGCAGGGTAGGCTTGACGGCTCCTGAGCTCCTACTGCTTATGCTCTGGTCCTGGGTATTAGAGTAATGCCTATCACTAACCCTGGGTTTGATGCTATGGTAAGAACTGATTAAGATCAATTCCTATGTATGAGTCAAGTGTGTTAAGAAAAATCTATGCGATCTGGAGATCAAAAGTCCATTTAAAACCCCTGTCAGGACAAGTCTGTGGGGAGTGGAGGCAATGTGCTGGAGAACTCAGCCCTGTAAGCTAATTTTGCCTCCCAGTATCAAATAATTCTGGCAGAAGTGCCTGTCTCCCATCTTTGCCACGATTATCTTGGTTCTCCAATCTGTTGCTTTTTGAGTATGGGGACTTCAATTCAACTTAATAAACATCTCTTAAATTACTGCTGGGCATTATGTCAGGGGCCAAGTAGTCCAGTCTTTTCTCTCAAGGATCCTATATTCTAATGGGGGGGATAAAATAAGGTCTGAAATATGGCAGTGAAGATATGATGGCATAAGTTTAAATGGACTGTTCATCCTCATCATTCCCCTTGAGTCCATATGATACTCATTTCTAGTTCTTTGGACATTTGTATTTCATATGTAATGGCCAAGACAATAACATATTTCTATTAAAAAGATGGGCTTTGGGAAAAATAGGTGGCACAGTGGAGAGAGTATTGTCCCTGGAGTCAGGAGGACCTGAGTTTAAATCCAACCTCAGACACTTACTAGCTATGTGACCCTGGGTAAGTCACTTAATTCCAATTGCCTCAAATAAAAGGTGAGCCTTTATTTCCAGAAGTTTGGAGTCATTAACGGAGCTTCATAACCCATGAAAACACAGATAATTCAATATAAGCTGATCTGGGAAGACAGAGAACATTAACATGGGGCAGAGGGACTCTGGGAAGGTAACTCCTCAGCACAGCCTTGGACAAGGCAGAAGGTGGAGAGAATGCATGTCAAGCATGGAGTCAGGGGAAGGACAGGTGGCCCAGATAAAGACAAGTACCTAAGAGAGGGAATATTGTGTTTGGGAGATCTGGTTTAGGCTAGAACGTAGAATACATGGAAGAGAGTGAAATAAAATAAGGCTAGGACAGGGGGAAAGTACTGGAGCTGGAGTCAGAGGTCCTGCGTTCAAATCCTGGCACTGCCATTTGCTACATAGATGATCTTAACATAAGCATAGAAAACAGTGACCCATTGGCAGCCAGTGGGGGCAGCCCATCAGCCACAACTTCTTTCATTCTCTTCTACTCCATTCCCAGATTGGCTGGGTTCCTTGAGATCCAGAAAGCTCTGGCTATTGATAGAAAAACTGGATTAGTGAAAAAGTATTGCCCTTTATATAATTTGGTTTTGGAATCAAGTTACAACTTTCACCTCCTCCAAGACATGCAAATATTTCCATTCTGGCTTTTCACTCTGCGGTGGAAACGGCCATTCTCTAGGCTCCCTTAGCCATTACACATCCCCCAGAACCATGCCTGACTGGCCTTTCCTAACCCCTGATATGATGAATGGTACCTCTAACCTAATGCATCTGGGTCTGAACATCATTCCCTTCCAACTGTCTGAACCATCTCCAATCTCTTTTTGTTTTGCAATCAACTCTTCTTTTAGAGAATTCTAAAAGCATTTGGGAGGTAGAAGGCACTTCAAAGGTCAGAGGATTTAGAAGTTTTGAGCTGGAAGGGACCTAGAAGTCATTTTTGTTTTATAGATGAAGAAACTAAGGCCAAAGCGGGGAGTCATAGACTCAGAGCTGGAAGAAGGAATCTCAGAGCCTGTCTAACCAATCTCCCTGATGTTATAGGTAGAAAAACAGAAAGCTGGGGAAGTTAAGTCACAGAGCACAGGATCATACAAGGAGAGATAGAAGAAGGGACCTCAGGCCATTTTGACCAACCCTCTCATTTTACACATGAGGAAAGTGAGGCTCCTAAAAGCCATGTGACTGACCATATCCCATAGCTATAAGAGATAGAGCTGAGTCTAAGAGTCCCTGTCTCCTGTCCATGCCCTTTCTCTGGGGAAGGGATCCCATTCCACTTCGATGCTTCTACAGTTGTTACCAAGTTGACATAAACATCAGGCATGAATTTTTCTTTGTAGTTCCCCCCAACACTCTGGGTTCTGCCTTTGGGATCAAACTGCATAAGGCTAATCTTTCTTCTACAGACCACCCTTCAAAAACTGAGAGTCCCCACTCTGTACCCCTCCCAGAATCCCCGCCCTGTTCCCCTCCCAGAGTCCCCACCCTATGCACCTCCCTAAGCCATCCCAAAGCCTTCAATTTTCCCATCCAAAGATAGCCACTTCCATTGAACAATCCTCATATGGCATGAACTCCAGGTCCTTCACCATCCTGGTTCTTCTTTCAAAATCAATCAACAAGTATTCGTTAAGGTCCTGCTATGTGCCAGAGACTGTCCTAAGTACTGAAACTATAGACAAAGTTCAAGGAGCTTACATTCTAGTGGGGAAAACAACATATATCCTCCCTGTCTTTTCAACACCCTTTCTAACACATGGCACCAAGGAATGAGCAAAACATTCCACATTTGGTTTGGTCAGGGCACAGTACAGTAGGGAAGAATGTTGTCTTCTTATATCTGGAAGCTATGCCCTTCTGAGGTAGCCAACTTGAGTGTGGTCCACTCAAACTCAGGATCTTCTTTTAGCACATTGCTAAATAATTATACATCTTTCATCTTATACTTAGGAGAAAAAGTAATTCTGAATTTAGCAACTTTCCCTATGAATCTCCCTTGAGTTGCTGCCTTTATTTCTTCCCACATAACCCTGACATGGTCTCCCAGACATTCGGATGTACTTTTGGCTCCTTGTCATTTCTCTCCACAATGTAAAGAGTCCGTCTTTATTTTCCACCGCACCGGTTCACTACAATGGAGTCCTAACGAGATCGTTTCTCCTTTTAACATGCACGCTAGGAACTAATTCTTCTTTTTTCTCTCTAATTTCTTCATGCCTATTCAATCTGTTCATAAGGATTCCATTGCTAGTCTTTTAAGGTCATGAAACAGTCCGTTGTTCTTAATCATCCAGCCCCAAAGTCACGTACGCATCCCATTGGCTGGGTCTTTGGCTTCTGCTGTGGCAGCACCTGTCTCCGTTAATGGAAGAAGTGCTGAACTGGAAGTTGTCCCAACCCCAGCTCTGACGTTGACCTAGATTAGGAAAATCACTTATTTTCTCTGAAGATCAATTCCCTCACCTGTAAAATATAGATGATAATCTGTGTCCTACCTGATTCACAGGAATAATATAGGATTCAGAGATCCTGAGTTCAAAATCCACCCTTCCTCTTGCTATCTTTCCCAATCTTGAACTCAATTTCCTCATCTGCAAAAATTACCTATCCCATTAGCTAATCTAATTGGTATGAGATAGTACCTCAAAATTATTTTAATTTATATTTGTCAAATCAATAGTGAGTTAGAGCATTTTTAAATATGGCTATAGATAGCTTGATTACTTCCTTTGAAAATTGTTCATATCATTTGATCATTTATCAATCAGAGAATGGCTCTTTTATAAATTAACTCAGTTTTCTACGTTTAATAAATGATGCCTTTATCAAAAAAACTTGCTTCCAAAATTTTTTCACAGTTACTATTGCTCTTTCCCTCCATCCTATTCTCCCTACTCTATTTTGCTTTCTCTCTCCTTTCCTCCTGTCCCTCCTCAATAGTGTTTTGCTTCTAATTATCCCTCCCCCAGTCTGCCATCCCCCTTATCATTCCTCCTTCTCTTATCTCCTTCCTCACCTACTTTCCTGTGGGGTAAGATAGATTTCTGTACCCAATTGAGTGTGTATGTTATTCCCTTTTTGAGCCAGTTCTGATGAGAGTAAGGTTCACTCACTCACCCTTACCTCCCTCTTCTTTCGCTCCACAGCAAAAGCTCTTTCTTGTCTCTTTTATGTGAGATAATTTACCCCATTCTACCTCTTCCTTTTCCTTTCTTCCAGTACATTCCTCTCTCTCACTCCTTAATTTTATTATTTTTAGATATCATCCCTTCAAATTCAACTCACAGCTGTGCCCTCTGTCTATATGTACTCCTTCTAACTGTCATAATAATGAGAAAGTTCTTATGGGTAAGAAGCATCAGGAATGCAAAGAGTTTAACCTTATTAAGTCCTTTATGATTTCCTTTCCTGTTTATCTCTTTATGCTTCTCTTGAGTCTTATATTTGAAAATCAAATTTTCTATTCAGCTATGATCTTTTTATCAAGAATGTTTGAAATCTCTCTACTTCATTGAATATCTATTTTTTTTACCCTGAAGTATTATACTCAGTTTTTCTGAGTAGGTGATTTTTGGTTGCAATTTTAGCTCCTTTGTCCTCTAGAATATCACATTACAAGTCCTTTGATCCTTTAATAGGACTGCTAAATCTTGTGTTATCCTAACTGTGGCTCCACAATACATGAATTGCTTCTTTCTGTCTGCTTGTGATATTTTCTCCTTGACCTGGGAGCTCTAGAATTTGGCTATAATATTCCTGAGAGTTTTCATTTGGGGATCTCTTTCAGGAAGAGATTGGTGGATTCTTTCAAATTTTATTTTACCCTCTGGAACTAGAATATCATGGCCGTTTTCCTTGGTAATTTCTAGATTCTTTTTTTTCAATCATGGCCTTCAAGTAGTCCAATACTTTTAAAAATTATCTCTCCTAGATCTATTTTGCAGGTCAGTTGTTTTTCCAATGAGATATTTCATATTTTCTTCTATTTTTTCATTCTTTTGGTTATGTTTTATTGTTTCTTCATTTCTCATGAAGTCATTTGCTTCCATTTGCTCAATTCTAATTTTTAAGGAGTTATTTTCTTCAATGAGCTTTTGTACCTCCTTTTCCATTTGACCCATTCTACTTTTTAAGGAGTTTTTTCTTCAGTGAATTTTTGAGCCTCTTTTTGCCATGGGAACAGCAGAACATGAGAAAAGATTCAAAATAAAGCAATAAATTTCCATTTAAAGAAATTCTATTTAATAAATGCAGTTCATCGTGTTGAGAGCTGTCCATCTTTGCTTTCTTTTAAGTTTTCTTCTGTTCTCTACTGTGCATTTTTTACCTTGTTCTTTTTGCTCCTTCTCCCCTCCCACAAGGCTACAATTAAGCATGGATATATTTATATATAGATGGATAGATAGATCTATTCATTCACATATACATATACACACATACATATATACATACAGACATGTGTAGACATATACACAAAAATATACATATATGTATTCATACATATACCTGTACATTCATACACTTACACATACATACACTTACATAACTATAATCATACTCATGTATAGATATATACATTCATATATATCTATATAAGACTGTACTATACTTATCTGTCCTCTGTTTCTTTGAATTGGATAACCTCTTCCTTCATAAGATTGTTTTTCCATATTTTCCCAAGTCCACCAACTCATCATTTCCTACATCACAGAAATATTCCAATCTTATACCGTTTAGTTGTTTTAAATATTCCAAAACGACACTGATAAATATGACTGACACATAATGTAGTTTCCCTGTTTTTCTCTTTTGATTAGATCTATTTCAGCCTCAACTTTGTCCCCGATCCTTTTTCCCTAACAAATTCTGTTCCTGATCTTTATTTTATGTTTGTGCACATCTCTTATTTCCTATCCCGACTCCTCTACTTTACTTCTACCCACTTCCTTGCTCTCCTATTACTTAACCTACACCCCCTCCCAGGATCCCTCCCTTATCCTCCCAGTCCCATTAACCTAATCATTTTTTATACCCCATTTTAACCTATTCCCTCGCTGTCCCCTCTAAAGATTCCTTCCCCTATTCTCTCCTCCCACCCCTAGCCTCTTAGCATTTTATTTCTTTGTGAATTTAAAAGACTTTGATCCTCTTCTAGATATATATATATATATATATGTATTGTTCCCTCTTGACACATTCCCAATGAAAATAGGTTTCCAGAACTACCAGTCCTCCTCCCCCATCTAATTCCTCTGTCAGTTCCTCCTCTCACACCTCATTTGTATAATTACTTTTTTTAGCTGTTCTTAAACAGTTTTACTTTTTTAAAATCATGCCATACTCAGGTCTGCCCCAATCTTTCTTATCAACTACCCAATTACTAATAACAATCTTAGATATAGGTTTTACATTTCTTCATAAAAAAGGTAAACCCTCTGTCCTTCTTGAGTCCCTTATAATTAGTCTTCAGTATGCATCTCATATTTCTCTTGGTTGTTACATGCCAAATCTTCTATTAAGTTTAGGTTTGTTTTTGTTTTTTAACAAAATCTTGGAAGTCTGACAAATCATTAAATTTTTTCTTTCAGGATTATGCTTAACTTTTCTGGGTATATTTTCATCCAGAATGCCAGTTCTTTTGTTCTTTGATAGATTTCAAAATCTATGATCTTTTAGTGTTACTGCTGCTGGATTTTGCGTGATTTTAATTGTGGCACCATCACATGCAAATTGTTTTTATTTTCTTCTTGCTTGTAATATTTTATCCATGAGCTTGGGATTTGGGAATTTAACTCTGATATTCCTGTGGGGTTTTCCCCATATAATCTTTTTCAGGTGTTGATCACTGAATTTTTTCTATTTCTACTTTCCCCCCTGTTCTAATGCTTCAGGACAATTTTCTTTAATTATTTCTTGTATTATTGTATCAAGATTCTTTTTTTGATCATAGCTTTCAGGTTGTGATTATTCTTATGTTTTTTCTTCTTGATCTGTTCTCCAGATCAATTGTTTTTATGAGATATTTCCCTTCTATTTTTTCATTCTTTATATTTTGTCTTGTTATTTCTTGATCTCCTATGATTCCAATGGCTTCCCCTTGCCCAATTCTGATTTTCAAGGAATTGTTTTTCTTCCTTAGGATTCTGGATCGCCTTTTCTAATTGGTTGACTTTCTTTTCATAATTTTCTTCTTTTCTTAGATTGTTCTCATTTTTTTTAGTTTTTCCTCAGTCTCTCCCATTTGACTTCTAAAGTCTTTTCTTAAATTCTTCTATGAATTCTTTTTGTGCACATTGCTATTTGGGGTAGAAGAGAGTTTCTTTGTCTCAATATCCTCCTCTGAAGACAAACCCCAGTCTTCTCTATTCTCATAGTAATTTTCTATGGTTGAATTCTTTCTCTTCTGCCTATGAATTTTTTTTTTGTAGCAGCTTATATTTTGTAATCACCTCTAGCCCTGGGGTATGAGGGATGGTACCTCTGGCTTCAGGTCCTCCTTCAGTCCTCCCCTCTGTCCTGGAACTGAACCAGGGCCTCCAGCCTCCAGCCTTGGTCCACAGCCAATAGCGTCTCTGCCCTTCTGCTTCTGCACTCATGGGGATTGTGCTGGTTCCTTCTCACCCAGAGTCACATCTCTTCAGCACAGCTGGTTCTGCCATTCCTTGTCAGCAAAAATTCCATGAATCTTCCCTGGCTCAGCTGCCTAACTCTCCTCACAGTCCCAGGGGTAAAAGCTTCTGTGGCTGGATCTAAAGTAGACTCCCAACCTAGCTGACCCCAGGGCTCACCACCTGTTGTTTAAGCAGAACTATCCTGGAAGAATTTATCCTTCACAAGGACCAAATCTCATAATGGGATTTTTCTTCAGCTCTTACCTGATTGTCCCATGAGGACCCCTGTTCTGACCCTATTCTCATTTATTTTTACTGCTCTCCATTAGCTCTGAGGCACTATTTTATCTCATTTGTGGGGGAAATCTTGAGAGCTTGCAACTTTCTGATTTACTCTACCATCTTTCCAGAATTCTCTCTGTGCCTCTTTTTCCATTTGGTCAATTCTGGTTTTTAAGGCATTCTTTGACTCTTTATACTTCCTTTATCATTTGGTCTAGCCTTTTTATTTTTAATGTGTTATTTTCTTCAGTATTTTTTGGGGGGGGTTTCCTTTACCAAAGTGTCAACTTGTTTTCATGATTATCTTGCATCACTCTCATTTCTCTTCCCAATTTTTCCTATACTTCTCTTACTTGATTTTCAAAATCCTTTTCAAGTTCTTTCATATTTTTCTTGGAGGCTTTGACTTTGCCTTGTTTTCTTATTCTGAGTGTATGTTTTGTTATTCTTTCTCACCATAGTAACTTCCTTTCCTCAGATATTTTTCTGTTGTTTGTACATTTTCCCAGCCTATTTTCCCAGCCTATTTCTTAACTTTTAACTCTTTGTTAAAGTCAGACTCTGCTTTCACGGTGAAGTGTGCATCATCCCAAGCTTCCAGGGTTTTGTGCAGCTATTTTCAGAGATACTTCTAGGGACCTGTAAGTTTTCAGTTCTGCCAAGGTGGGATGATCTCAGGAGATGTGTGTTTTCTACTCTCCTGACCTGTGCTCTCATCTGTGAGCAATCACAAGTGACCTTTTCTGCCCTGAAATTGTGATGAAGATGCCCCTCTACCGTAGCCATAAGCTGGGGGGTGCTAGTCCTCCTCATCCTAAGAGTGCCACCCAGGACTGTGACTCAGATCCAAGTATGGGTAAGGCAATAAACTCCTGCCTCAGTGCTAAAAAAGAGACCTCTGTAATCTTCTGACCAGTTGCTTGACTGCCTTCTTTTCTGTGGGTGGAGAGCTCTGGAAGCAATTACTGCTACTGATGCTGCTCCCAAGTTCTGTTCCTGGTCCACTGTGGCTAGAGCTGTACTGGCACAATCTGCACTCCACTCTCACTCAGGCATGACACACCTTTCCTACCAACCTTCTAACTTGTCTTTGGTTGGAAAATTATTTCACACCATCCTTTTGTGGGTTCTGCTCCTCCAGGAATTGTCTTATAGCATTATTTGGAGGAGTTTGGGGGAGAGCTATGGGAGTTCACTGCCTTTTCTCCTCCATCTTGGCTCAGCCATTCAACTGGCACTTATTAGGAGCCTGCAATCTACGTGTTCATACAGCTCCTCATCTTAACCTGACTGCTCTCATTTTGGACTTCCTTGGCTTCCTCACCCCCACCCCACCCCCATGCCCCTTCTTCCCTTAACCCTTTTTTCCAGTGCTGTTTTGTGTGTTGTCTTCTCCTTGAGGGTAGGGTCTGGGTTTCTTTTATTTTTTTTTTAATTTGCATTCCCCAAGATAGCGCAAAATGCCTAGGAGTAGTGAGGGACTCAGTAAATGTTTATTGGTATCAAGGATCACTGTTCTAGGTACTAAATATGTAAAGATGAAAATGAAGAAGACCCTGCCCTGAAGGAGCTTAATATCTACTAATAGGAAATATCATGCATATTTAGGAGTAAATACAAAATAGAAGCAAGAAGTTACCAAGTGATTTCAGGGAGAGGCCCCTGCAGTCACAAGGACCAAGAAAGTCCTCCGTAAAGGATGGCCCATGAACCGAGATCCAAAGGAAGCTAAGGAAGAGGGAAAGAGGAAAGCTTATGCAAAAGCATGGATATGGGAGATGGAATATTGTGTCTGAATGTCAGTAAGTTGGCTACAACGTTGATTACCTAGGGTCTCTCTCTATCCCTCTACCATTAGGACTGGTAGTCAGAAAGATTCATCTTCAAATCTGGCCTCAGACACTTACTAGCTGTATGACCCTGGGCAAGCCCTGTTTATCTCCATTTCCTCATCTCTAAAATGAGCTGGAGAAGGAAATAGCAAGCCATTCCAGTGTCCTTCCCAAGAAAACTCTGAATGGGGTCACTAAGAGTCAGGCACAACTAAAACAACTGAACATACATGCACATGCATAAATACATGTACATTTATACGCATACACCTATTTATCAATCTCATAGTTATGTTGCATACATTTTTATAAAAGTTTCCATTAGAATGTAAGTTCCTTGGGAGCAGGGATTATTTCATTGTTGATGCTTGTATCCCCAGTGTCTCTTGCAATGCCTGTCACCTAGTAAATAATTATCTATTGATAGATGCTGATCTTACGACAAAGCCTTTCAGAATCTGGGAACATTTGAACGGGAAAACTTCTGCTTTTAGTCATCAGCAGTAAGTTAGGAGGCATCACAACTGTTCATTCTCACCTCTAAGATCTGATTCTACAGATTTTTCCCATTTAGTTTTAAATTACCAAATACACAAGCCAGTAGGTTCACAGTCACAGCTTCAAACATCTGATGATTTCCTAAGTATTTTAATAACCTAAAAAGGAATCACTATAGGAAGAATTTTGAATGGACTCCAAGTAAAATGTTACAAGGTAATTGCAAGATCCACATCTCTCCTTTGGTTCCTAGAAGAATTATGGAAGAAATCTGACTTATCCATAGCCTGCTTACAGCTAAGTCAGAAGAACCAGGCCTGAATTGAAAAAACAATAAAGAGAGAAAGTTATTCTAAACCCTTAAGAATGTTCTCCTGAAGAGGAAAAAAATGGTCCAATTCTAGATTTGGAGCCGGAAGGGCCCTCAAGAGGCACTTCGTGAATCTTCAGATGTTGAAGACGAGGAACCTGAGGGCCGGGGACCTTCAGCAGTTCATCCAGGCAGAATCTGAACCCAGGTTCTCCCATTGCAAAGACAACGCACCCAAGGTTTGGCTTCATTCGATGGCTAGTGCCATTAACTTTTTGTAATCACTGTAAAGATTATTTTCATGATTCTATTTCCTTCATTCAGCATCACTTTGTTAGGAAATGCCTTATTTCTTCTGACTGATTCTTAGCAAGCACTTCTGATATCACAGGAATATTCCATCCTGCTCTGGCCTATACAAACTGTTCTCCAATTGAAGGAAATCTTGTTTCCAAGTCTCTACACATAGAAAGTGCTGCTGGGAATATTTTGGGGTAATCAATCAATTGTTGTTGGGGTCGTTTCAGTCATGTCCAACTCTCTGTGACCCCAATCAGGGTTTTCTCGGCAAAGATACTGGAGGGGTTTGCCATTTCCTTCTTCAGCTCATTTTACAGATGAGGAAACTGAGGCAGCAGGGCTAAATAACTCACCAACGATCACACAGCTACTAAGTGTCTGAGTCTGAATTTGAACTAAGGAAGATGAGTCTTCCTGACTCCAGACTTGACACTCTATACATTGTGTCATTTAGCTACCCCAATTAATCAATTTGCAAGCATTAATCAAGCACCAGCTCTGTGCCAGGCACAGGGTGATACGTGCTAGGGATACAAACACAAAGAATGAGAACAATTCTCACCCTTAAGAAGCATTTATTCTAGTGGCCAAGATGAGGATAGACACAGATATAGATAGAGACATGTATATATGTAAATGTGCATATGCACAAACATCAAGCATAGGTATCTGTACATATAGAATGCAAATATGATAATGAGTAAGGTTTCTATGATGTTGCTTATGTATCAGGTACCATGCTAAATGTTTTGCAATTATCTAATTGGATCTTTACAACACCCCATGTGAGACAGGGTACATGGAATATACATATGTAGGATATACAGAATCATTAAATAGCAGGTCATTTGATAGAGAGATCCACCAGTCCTGAGACCAATCAGGAAAGGCTTCATGTAGCATGTGGTGATTGATCTATGTCTTGAAGGAAGAGGGGGAGTCTGTGAAGAAGATATGAGTTGGAAGTGCTTTCTAGGCATGGGAAGCACCCACCACAAAGGCCTGGAGGTGGGAGATGGCGTGTATTTTGTGAGTGGCAGAGAGAACAGTCTGGCTGGACAGCAGAGCCTAGGAAGATGAGCAATACGAAATAAGGGTAGAAAAATTCCCTGGGCTTGGGCTGCATGGAGCTTTAAAAAGCAAAATAGAGAAGTTTGTATTTGTAGTAACAGGGAGTTGCTGGAATGTACTGAGGAAAGCGATGTGTTCAGATCTACATTAAAATAACTTTGACAGCAACATGGAGAACTGACTGGACTTGGAGGAGACTAGAGGCAGGGAGACTCATTCAGAGTCCTTTACAAAAGTGTCAATGAGAGGCAATGAGGGCTTGAACTAAGATGGTAGCATTTGAATGGAGGCAAGCTAGGCATCTGGTTGGAGCTGCAGAGTGAGGAGACCCGAAGAACCCCGAAGCAGCCTCTGTGGTGAAGGCCAGCTGCATCACTGCCTTACTCCTCCCCGTCTCTTTTAGGCACATCACAGAAAGGGCCGCAGTGCGGCTTAGGATTGGAACCTTTGTTTCCGTCGCTGATGATGTTGGGGATGATGCTTAGAGAAGGCAAACGCTGGGGCAAACGCTATAGAAATTTGAGTCACTTCATTTGCGCAATTCCAAAGTATTTTTCAGAATGGCTAGAACAGCTCCTGATAACAGCAGTCTTGGGCACTAGTCTTTCAGCAATTCCTCCATCATCAGCTATTCCAATCTTTGCCAGTTTGTTGAATGTGAGGGTTGTTTTGATGCATGACAGGG
This sequence comes from Potorous gilbertii, assembly GCA_028658325.1. Lineage (NCBI taxonomy): Eukaryota > Metazoa > Chordata > Mammalia > Diprotodontia > Potoroidae > Potorous > Potorous gilbertii. The sequence goes on from CM053770.1 coordinate 690,083,679, forward strand.
AAATGGAGCAATCTTTGAGATGGTTGTTAATAGATCACAATTCTTCTCTTGAGGACTGTTGGTTCATACCATTTGATGAGTTAACCATTGGAGAATGAATCCCAGTTTTAGGTTTGAGTTAATGCCCTGAGTGTTTTTTGTCCATATTTGTATCCCCAGTTCCCAGCACATTTCCAAGTACATACTAAAAGTTTCTCGTCAAATGAAAGACACACACACACACACACACACACACACACACAGAGTCCTTTACTTGTCAAATGAGAGACATACACACACAGGAGGGAAGGGGGAGAGAGATAGTGAGAGAGAAAAAGAGGGAGAGAATATATAAAACATAAATATGGAAGAGATACTGAAGATAGATCCAAATAAGGTTTTTATGTTTTCATGAGGATCACTAGAAAAAAAGAGTTGAAAGGCAGGCAATCGGTGTAATGACTGGAATATACACAAAATTTCACCTGAGTGTGGTAAAGAAATGAGATATGTCAGGAAGGTGTATATATGTATATATATATATATATATATATATATATATATATATATATATACATATATACATATACACACACACACACACACACACACACATATATATATATATATATATACAGCAGGGTACTGTGCTGCGAGTTTTGAAAAGCTGAATTGGAACACAAAGTCAAATGTCCAAAGGCTGACAAAAGCCAACCTTGGAGTCAGTCATGAAGGCCCAGGCTCAGACTCGGCCTCTGAAATCTGGTCTGTGAGCATATACCTACTAATCATTTAGTTGCTCAATGGCAACGCCAAACTGAAAAGATTGTAAACCAGAGAGTTTTATAAGACTGAAAAGATTTCCATACCTGGAACTCCCCATCCTTACAAAGTCACAGGTCATAACCCCACCACCCAACAAAAAGTACCATTAATTCAGAATGGGAGAAGGAATCTAATTTACTGAACAATTCAAAAGTTGGTGATTCCATTGACACGCACTCCTTCACACCACAGGGAGGTCACAGGATGTTCTGCTTCTTACCACCTACGTGTGCCTGAGCAGGAAAGAGGTTTGAAAAGACTGACAACTCTGTGCAATTCTGCCTCACTTAAATCCAATTCAGACACAAGTCAGGGCATCACCCTGGGCTGTGATCGGTCCTCTTTGATAATGAAGGACAAACAAGCCTGAGCGGTGCCTTCATCTCACCAAGTCTGTTTTCTCATCTTAAAATGAGGGGCTTGAACAAGAGGATCTCTAAGAACCCTTGTAGTGATATATTTATGGCCTTGGAACCTGTGACCCTTCTACACCTGAGTAGATCATCTTCATGAATTGTTGTAGCTTTAAAAAAAATCATAGTACTATGGCACAGGTATGTTCTAATTACATATCCATGGTATAATCATGGCTTAAGATCTTGCAATAGATTTACATTTCTCTAAGAGTAATCAAGGAACAGCAATATTTGAAGATATGAAGGATCTATGATATCATCAGCTTGGGGAAATTCCAGTTTGAAAAACTCTTCCACCAATGCTTATCAACAACCTTCTAAGGATTTAATAGGCCCTTAATATCCTTGTTGATTTATTCATTAGCCATTTTTCAGTGCTTCAATTTCTGAGTCCATAAATATCCGTCCTTCCCTTCTTGACTTAAGATGTATATAGAGATGAATAACAGTGTGTAGGTAGATAATAGGCAGAGAGAGAGAGAGTGAGAGAAACAGACATGCTCTGAAGATTTCCCATCTAACATCTAAGTCCCATGGTAGGTGGGAGAACCTAGAACCACATTCTGGGAAGATGTTTCCCTCCATGTCACTATTTAGGTTCCTGCCAAATGTATATCATAACCTAATTCAAATCCATTAGATAATTGAGTCCCTACAAAGTGGAGGGTTCTGGGGAAAAGACAAAATGGTGCCTGCCCTCAAGAAGCTTACACAATCCACCTCTTCCAGCCAATCAAAATCCTGGTAGCTGTTGTCTACAGACCCCTTCCTTCCTCGGCAAATTTAGTCCAGGCTCACAACGGCTCCTCCCTTTATGTCCCAATTAAAATCCCGCATTCTATAGGAAGCCATCCCAAGGTCCCTTAATTCTCATATCTTCTGTTAATTATTTTCTGTTTATCTTACGTAGAATTCTGTTTGTTTCCTGTCTGTCCCATAAGGACTACAAAGAAAGCCAATTAGATTGAAATACAGTTATTGGAATTTTTTTTTTAATTTTGTGAATGCCAGGTTAATAAGCCCTACAGAACTTCACAACATCCTTGTGAATCAAATACTACAGTCAATCCTTTTCTCCATTTTACAGATGAAGAAACTGAAGTTCCAAGAGAGTCTTGTCCCTAGTCTCAGTCAAAATATGTATAATGGAAAGTAGAAAAATGAGGAGTTGCTTCAGGATTCTGTGGGGCTTGTCCCACTGCTAGCAGCCATGTCACATGTTCCCAAATGACTTGTCAAATGACACAGTGTATAGCAAATGCTTCCAACACCAAGTAGTTCAGAGATCCCTCTGCTCTTGCCTCCAAATTAAGCTGGACCTGTATACCTCACATTCCTCCTGTGACCCAAAGGAAACACTGGAGTTTCCTCCTAGAAGGAAAAAGCCAGACAGGTTCCCACAGATGATGATATCCACTGGAGTTGGCTACAGGGGAAAAGGACATCCTGGAAGGCTTGGTAATCACTTCCTAATGGCTTTCACTATGGCCTCTGAGTGTCCATGTGTGTGCGTGTGTGTGTGTCAGTGTCTATGTGTATGTGTGTCTGTGTCTGTACGTGTCTCCATGTGTGTCTGTGTGTGTGTCCGTTTATGTGTCTCCATGAGTGTCTGTGTCTCTGTGTGTCCCTGTGTGTCTGTGTGTGTGTGTGTGTGTGTGTGTGTGTGTAGGGGGGGAGGCATGAAAAATCATAGGAACTGTGGTTTATCCTTTGTCATCTTTTCAGCAGAAGGTAGTAAAGGTCCCTTCCACTATACCTCAGCCTGGCCAGTTTTGGCCATGCTCAGTGGTCTCTCCAGCAATGCTGCAGACTTTCCTCTCCTCCCTCTGATGTTGAAGTGGCACTCAGACAGCTATGCATTTGAGAGCATCTCTCTTAAATTTTGAGGGCTATTTGTGACTGGTTAATACTCAGTCTTCTAATTCCCGCCCCCATCTGGCCCTAATGATATCTCATAAGACACCCTGGTGGAGGGGAGAGAGGCCAGGATTGTCCTATTTTGAGCTTGAATGACAGCAACACTAAATATTATTGCGGTAATCAATCATGCCTCCAGGCTCCGCGGGGCTGGTCTTGTGCCAGTGAAGACATTTCCGAGAGTATTCTCACGGGGCTAATCCTGTCTGTAGGCATGACCTGTGTGGAAAGGGATTGAGCAAGGATCTTGGACATCCCTCCCTAGCACCATCAGTAGGCTGAGAGATATATTACCTGGAGGAAAAGGTTTCTTATCTAGAATCAAATTTATTTTTTCCCTAAAATTTATTTGTTTTCAGACTTCCTTATTGTGATAGTATAATTGCCCATGAAGTCATAGGAGCACAGATGTAAAGTTGAAAAGAAATCTTCTTGGTGCTGTTGAGTTATGACCCCATTTGGGGTTTTCCTGGAAAAGAGACTGGAGGGCTTTGCCATTTCCTTCTCCTGCCTATTTTACAGATGAAGAAACTGAGGCAAACAAGGTGAAGTGACTTGCCCAGGGTCACACAGCTAGTAAGTGTCTGAGGTTGGATTTGAACTTTGATCTTCATGCTTCATCTAATGCATTCTCCACTATTCCCAGGTGCCTCTAGCTGACTATGTTTGAAACTGATGTGTACCCAGTCCATATTCCCAAAGCCAGAAGATCTCTTGGCTCAACTTTTGCATCTAGGGCAGTGGTTCTCAACTCTGGTCTCCCCTCCCTGACTCAGAACCTTCCTTGGTGTCCAAGAGTAGTTTTCATAATGATACTAAGATCGTTTTTTTCCTATTAAAATTCTCCTTCCTTTTCCAACTGCATAGCAGTGTGTGGGCTAGATTCTCCTCACAAACTTCTACCCAAACACCACCCTATCCTAACAGATTTAATACAGAAGCAGAAAGGAGAATCCAGCTGTCTTCTATTAAGCCAGACATTAGAGAGATTTGCAAAAAATGTATCAAATACTGCCACAACTCCCACTACACTGGGGGGGGTTTCTTTCGGGAAGTACAGTTGTTTTTCATCCCACATTTTTATGTTAATATGATGGATTCATTATTGTTGTTTCTAAATAAAGGACCATGTTTTAGATTTATTGGTTTTCATTTCTTTTATGGGAGGTGTCAATAGATATAACCCACATAAACCGAAGCTCTGAAATCCTCAATCATTTTTAAGAGTGTGAAAGAATGCTGATACTAGGAGCCCCCTGCTCTAAGACAAAATGGGCTTCCTTCACCTTTCTCCTTTTCATACATTGGGACACGAACTGGAAAAATACTATTTACTATATGAGAAACATTATGTCTCCCATACAAGATGGAATATCTTCTGTCTGCTTTTGAAAAGGCTGCCCCCTCATTAGGTTGAATTTCCAACTCCCCTCTACCTCTGAGAATGCCCAGCTCCCTTTAAAAGTTGCTCCACACATACACATGACCTTTTATGTCTACATCATTTACTCATTTTGTCTTTATTTTGGCATATGGTATGATATATTTGTCTATACCAAGTTTCTGCCAAACTGCTTTCCAGTTTTCCGAGAAATTTTTGTTAAATAGTGAGATCTTGTCCCTGAAGCTTGGATTTGGGGGTTTATCAAACCCAAAATTACTATGGACATTTACTACTGTATGTTGTGTAGCTAATCTATTCCATTGATCCATCACTTTATTACTTAGCCAGTATCATATTGTTTTGATGATTAACACTTTGCAATATAATGTGAAATCTGGGCCACCTTCCTTCACATATTTTTTTCATTGATTCCCTTGAAAAGCTTGACCTTTTGTTCTTCCAGATCAATTTTGTTATAATTTTTTATAGCTCTAGAAAGTAATTCTTTGGTAGTTTTATTGGTACAGCACTGAATAAGTAAATTAATTGAGGTGAAATTTTCATTTTTATTATATTGACTTGGTTGACTCCTACTGCTTCTAAATGGAGCAATTAATAACTCCCCAAATATTTAGATCTGTCTTTATTTGTGCAAAAAGTGTTTTGCCCTTGTGTTTGTATAGTTCCTGAATTTTCTTGGCAGGTAGGCTTCCAAGTATTTTATGATGTCTGCAATTATTTTAAATGGAATTTCTCTCTCTCTTCCTGCTGGGTTTTGTTGAGAATATATAGAAATGCATTTGTCTTGCCACTGGACTTCGATGACTCTGGTTCAGTTCAATTCTCACTCAAGTCAAGACATTACCCTCAGGATGTCATTGGCCCTTTTGAGAACAAAGGTTCAACAGCAAGTGTTCATGAGGTCTCTACACAGGGAAGGGCTTCCAGAGCAGGTGCTGGGAGTTTAACCTTGTCACTCATATTTCTTCCATGTGAACCTCACTATTATTATGGTGTAAGTTTAATCTTACTCCTCCCATGGATATTGCATGTATTTCTGGGAAAGCATGAACCAGATTTTAGGAGGACACTTTATATTAACGGCCTTTATCATGTTATCTGGTAGTAGTGATAACTGCCCACTGGGGACCAAACCTGTCAATTCAAGCAGAAGTGGAGGAATGCTTCTCTTTCTTTCCTTCTTTCTTTCCTCCTCCTCCTCCTTTTCCTTCTCTTCCTCCTTCTTTTCTATAGTTTTCTTTCTCTGTTTATGTTCTCCCTGATTTGGGTATCACTTATTTTTTCAATGGGTTTATATAGTTTTGGTACTAGTTGTCTCTTAAACGTTTGGTAAAATTCATTTGTGAATTCTTCCAGTCCTGGCGACTTTTTCTTAGGGAACTGATTGATGAGCTGTTCAATTTCTTTTTATAAGATAAGGTCATTTATGTATTTAATTTCTTCTTCCATTAATTTGGACAATTTAAATTTCTAGCCTTTTTATCTGGAATGCTTGAAAGTCCTCTTTTTTATTAAAATACCCATTTTCACATGAAATATTATTGTCTGTATGTGATTCTTGATTGTAATTCTAGCTCCTTTGTCTTCTGGAATATCACATTTCAAGCCCTGTACTTATTTAACATGGAAGCTGCTAAAGCTCCATGGTATTTAAGTTTTTTCCTGTGAGCATGAAGTATTTTCTCCTTGACCTCAGCCTTCTGTAACTTTCATGTTGGGATCTCTTTCTGGAAGTGACTGGTGAATTCTTTCAATTTTTATTTTACCCCTTGGTTCTAGGATATCAGGGCAGAATTTTTTTTATAATTTCTTGAAATATCATATTTAGACTCTTTTTCATCATAACTTTCAGGTAGTTCAATAATTCATTGATTATATACCCTCAACTTATTTTCTAGGTCAATTGTTTTTTCAATGAGATATTTCACATTTTCTTCTATTCCTCTTTATTTTATTGCTTCTTGATGTCTTGTGGAGTTATTACCTTCTACTCACCCAATTTTAGCTTTAAAAAATCATTTTCTTTAGTGAATTTCTCTACCTCTTTTACCATTTGACCAATTCTATTTTTTAAGGTGCCACTGTCTTCAGTATTTTTATGCCTCTTTTACCAACCTGGTAATTGTCTTTTCATAATATTCTTGTATTTCTGTCATTTTTTCCTCTACCCCTTGTCTAATTTTTAAAATCATTTTTACCTCTTCTGATAACTCTTGTTAGGCTCATGTCCAATTCACATTTTTTCCCTATGAAGTTCTGCTTGTAGCTATTTTGACATTGCTTTCTCCTTCTGAGTTTGTGTTTTGACCTTCCTTGTCACCCCAAAAGCTCTTTATAGTCAGGTTCTTTTTTTGTTATTTGCTTACTTTCCCAGACTACTTTTTTTACTTTAGACTTACTGTTAAAGTTGAGTTTTGTTCCCGAGGTGACAGTGAGAGGAGCACTCTCTGAAGCATCAGGCTTTTTTTTGCATTGCTGTTTTTAGAGCTACATCTGGGAGTTTGGAAGTTTTAAGTGCTTCCAAGGTGGTGTGATCCAGAGAGAGGTATGGTCACTGCTTTCCTGGTCTTCTCTCTGGCCCTTACTTAAAAAGGGCCCCTGCTCCCTCACAGCCATAAGCAATACTTCTCTTTAGAGTTCCTAGTGTCTTGTCCCTGCTCCTCTCTGCCCTGGAACTATGACTTAGAGGTTGATATAGGCAATAGAGCTGCCAAACAGCACCAAGTCCAACACCCAGTGCTAGCATAGGGGTCCCCTCTAATCTCTTTCTGACCTACTGACAAATCCTCTTGCCATCTATGGCTTAATTATTCCTGAAGTTTCTACTACTATTGTTGCTGTGTCCAAGGCCCACAGCTGGTACTGCTGCCATGTAGAGTCTGTGCCAGCTCCCACCTCCATTTCACAAACCTCCTCTTCAGACTTCCTAAGTTGCCTTAGTCTCAAAACATGTCTCATCCCAATATTCGGTTGGTTCTGTCCCTCCAGATTTCTATTTGAGGCATTAATTTTAAATTCTTTGGTGGGGAATGTTGAGAGAACTCAGTTACTTCCTCTACTGTGCCATATTACCTTTAGAGCCATGATCCTAACCCATATCTCTTGAGAGTCTTTTCTCTAAAACCCTACCACCTTTCAACAGCATCCAGTGGGGCACAGAGGAAAGATTTCTAGGTGTAATGTCAAAAGAACCTAGGTTTGAATGCCACCTCTGGCCTTTCCTACTGTGTGGCAACAGACATGTCCGTTGACTTCTCTCAACCTGTTTCTTCATTTATAAAATGATGGAGTTGCCCTAGATGGACCCAGAAGGTCCTTCGTAGTTCAAAGGTTATGTCCCTTCTCTCATGCTCAGCTGCCTATGTCCTGTCTCTCATCTCTGACCCCTGATTTTCTGGTTTGGCAGCAGGATATAACTTTCCCACACTCTCCCCTTGCCATTCACCAAATGAGGATTGTATTTTCCTAGTAGATTCCAGCTCTCAATAAACAGTTCCAAAACAAAAGTTTGGAAACAGCTTCTGGTTGGTATACTTTATTGATGTATTATCAGTAATCAATCCCTCAGGTGCAGGATTCAGTGCCCTAGGGACTCAGAATTTGCTAGCACTTTGAGCTGTTTTAAAAGGAGACCTAAGGTGGTTGTGACTGACTCCTTGCTCTTAAAACTTTCGGTCAAGAGGTCCTTAGTACACCATTAACTGTTCTGGGGTCCCACTAGCAAAAAGTGCCAAATCAATCAATATCTGCTAAATCCTCCAAGTCATAACTTTATAGCAGATTCAAGATGGCAGCTTGGTCCTGGAGCCCCTCAATCCATCCTTGCATCTCCTGGTTTCATGATGGCATTCTTACCCAGGGGCCTTCTGCATTTCTGGGCAGACATATCTCCAATCTGTAAATAAAGTAGATGGTTTAATCTCACCCGTGACGGTTATTCCCTTCACTAGATAACAGAAATTACTTCCTACTGCAATCAGCTGAGATTTCCCGGAGGCCCTGTGAAAGCAGCCAGGGCTCCGGTTGCCAGCTGCCAATGTGAAATGCCTTCAGAATTAGTATTGGGGCTGACTTGCAAACCCAGTCATAATGGCTGGAGCTCAAAAATGAATCATGAGCAATGTGTCATCCAGTATTCATCTCTGGTTTATCTCCAGTCTGTCATTGGGATTACTACCCCTCTACTGAAATAGGGTTAAGTCACCGAAAGGAGGATGACTTTGTGCCCTCTTACCACTTGCCCCAAAGACCTGCTTTTAAATCAGAATTTTCTCCTTTCATCCCCAGATTTCTGCTTCAGTTTGAATGAGACCAAACATCATCAATAGTTTGCACTTGGTATGAACTTAAAAGTCTTCTCTTCTAACAAACTCAAGGCTACAAACTTTAGGCTCACAAGACAATAAGAGTATTAGAATTGTAGGATTTAGGGCTTAAAAAGACTTAAAAGATTCTTTGATCTGACTTTGTCATTTTACAGATGAGGAAACCAAAGCCCATAGAGGAGAACTAGACCACTTACTGTTCCCTGAACTCTGTGATGTATTTCCCATAGGACTTTGGACAGTTCATCTCCAGGGGCTGAAAAGCATTTCCTCCTCACATCTGGTCCATAGAATTCTCAGTGAAGCATCCCCTCTGGAAGACTTTACCAATGTGAACTGTTGTTGGCAAGTTGGGGCCCCACAGGGTGGCTGAAACTATTTGGGGTTGTACTAGGTAATCCTGAAGAGCTCAGATTTCTCTTAAGTACTGTCATTCACAAGCCCCCACCTATGTGCTTGCCATTGATAATCAGCCAGAAATCTGGATTATATTTTAACAAAGGACATTTGCTAAACATGTATAGTAAGACCAATTGGAATAGAACATGCCCCTCTAAAGCAAGGGTGCATTCTTGTACATACAAATTCCCTGATGAGAATGGCCTTAAATGTAAACACATACTGGAAAAGTACACATATGGCCAAGCTGTACTTCCTAGCTCCTTGTCCTGAAAGTCCATTTCTCCCATGACTTTCCCTGTAGATATAATTCTCTATTAGGAGGATAAATGAGGCTGGTGGCCTTGCATGGCCCTCCCTCACTCAAAACAAAGTCAAGTGCAAGTCATGTCATCATTTCTCTGATGGCAACGAAGGATGAACACAACAACAGCAACAATTCTCTACTGAGCTCCTAGAGACTGTGCCTCTATTGAATTCATAACTAAACTTCTCCTAGTGGCTGATACCACCCTCTTTAGCTATCTTGCCTCATCTATTTGTCATCAGACACTACTACTGACTTGTGGTTACTGCTATAAACTGGCTGCTGATGGGATCTTGGAACTCTCTGAACTCACATTGTTGCCAGGAGTGATCCTTGAGGTTTTCTTTCTCAGGGGAATGCCTATGGCCCCTGCCCCACAAGACTGGTCAGCCACTGGACTTCAGGGCTCTGAACTGGCTTGCTGTTTTATACATAGACCCTGGGTGTGTCTAATTATTTCAGCAAACCACAAAATGTTTCACATTGATCCTCTGTTACTGGTTCTGGACTTGTTTCTATCTACTTATACCTGATTGATCGATTGAATTGGCACCTGGGCCTTAAATCAACCTATCCTAGGTTACCAAGTTATGCCTAGAGACTGCAAGGTGGTGCTACAGTTCCCTGGAGTCAGGATGACCCAAGTGAACCTTAATTTTCCTCATTTATTCATTTGTAAGATAGGATATCTCTGGGCAGCTAGGTAGTGAGGTGGATAGAGCACCAATGCAGGAGTCAGGAGGACCTGAGTTCAAATTTCACCTCAAACATTTGACACTCACTAGCTATGTGACCTTGGACAAGTCATGCCATCATTTTTCTGATGGCATGGTCTTCTTCGGCAATGAAGGATGAACACACACATAACAGAGCAACTTAAAAAAGCCAATAATATCTCCAAGCAAGTGTAGGATTCTGGATTCTTTTTGGTATAGGTGACATTCACCAAATCACTAGAGAGCTATCCAGAACTACGAATATCAACTTTATCCAAAAGAATTGAGGTTGATTTTCTAAGGAACAGCTAATATCACACTAGAATGTGAGTGTAGAGATGGGGGAGATTTCATTGTACCTCTCCTGCCAAGATCTACTTGGTGTAGTCAGAGAAAGTAAGGCCAAGAATACAGAGGTAACCAGATATCAATATGCTAACCGTACAAAATCAAGTTTACTCCCTGTCATTCTATGACAAAGTATGAAGAAGTTTTCTCAGTTGAAAGAGCAGCTAACAATTGGCTTGGTAACTGGCCACATCCCTGGAAGTCTTTTAAAAAACTAAGCCTTCCAAGTCCTGGATGTATCTAGAGAGTTTAAGAGTTTGAGGTACTACACCACAGCGACCATGTGCAGTGTGACTCTATTTCTACCAGAGGACAGAGACAGAAGGGATTTTTTTCTTTTTCTCTTTTCCCCATTGGTCATGAAATCCTACAGAAGAGCCATAGGCAGTAGGAAAAACTGCATCCAGTAAGAAGCAGAAACATCTACTGTCTACATATAGACTCAGAGAGTCAATGAAGGTCTGAGATGTGTATAGGGGAGGGAACAAGCATTTATTAAGCACCTACTATGTACCAGATGCTATGTTAAGCACTTAATCATTATCTGATCTATCCTCACCATAACTTTGGGAGGAAGGTACTATTAATATCTATTTTATAGATGAGGAATTGGAGATTTTATATATGAGGAAACTGAGGCAAAAGTTGAGTGACTTGCCCAAAATTACACTTTTTGTGTAAGTGTTATAGGTCAAATTTGAACTCAGGTCTTACTGATACTAGTTCCAGCACTCTGTGCCACTATGGCACCACGTAGCTACTTCAAAGAGCTCTTTCCATCCACTATGCTACCTCAAGGCCTCTGTAAGCTTCAAAGCAGGAAGCAGCTCCAAAGAACATGAACCCTGGCAGCAGAGAATAGAGCCGACTATGGAATCAAGAGATAAGTAACACGAGCAGTAGGAGCTATGTGACCTACCTACCAGGGACTCTGCTCCCAGGGTTATGGAAAGGATAGTTTGAGGAGTCCATGAGAAAGCAAATACTAAAGATGGGAGTCGCCTTAACTTCAGATGTTCCCTGCACATCTGCTTCACTCTCAGGGTACTCTAAATTTGTGTCTTATTTTCTTGTTGTCATTGGAGAGTATATATCCTATGTATGAGTAGAATGTTTTAAACATAGTTCCCATATGCTACCTTATATGCTAAAGAAATCCCTTTGTTCTGAGCTAATTGTGTCTACTGGATGACTATTAAAGGTAAGTTTGTGGATAGGGGCTTGTAGACTATGGATTTAGGAAGCAGACTCACAGACTACCCTTTGAATTTAGGATTAATTGTCTCCTTGGAGACTAAACCTGAGAAGCTATGGGTTGATGTTGGGGGACACAGCTCCCTAAGAGGAGAGCACAATGTTCAGGACTAAGGCAATGATCATCACTATATTTGACCTACAAAGAACACATCTCAAGTACTGTGTTAA
>CM053770.1:690098208-690188812 GCA_028658325.1 Potorous gilbertii
AGTCCTTTGAAATTGTCTTGGATCATTGCCTTAGATGGAGTAGCAAAATCTTCCACAGTTGATCATTGTACAATGTTGCTGTTACTGTGTACAATGTTCTCCTGTTTCTGTTTATTTCACTTTGTATTAGTTCAAATGAGTCTTCTAAGGCTTTTCTGAAATCATCCTGCTCATTTCTTATAACTCAATAACATTCCATCACAATCATATACCACAACATATTAACCAGTTTCCCAACTGAGAGGCCCCTCAGTGAAGATATGGGTGCACTGGGTCTCTAAAAGCCTGAGTTTCCTCAAGGTCTTTAAGAACCAAGGAGAATTTTGGAGTTGGTAGGAGTAAAGGGGCTGATACCTTTACAGACTTTTCCTGAGGCTGCTCAGAATTTGAACTTAAAGTCACTTACTGCAAACAGCTTTTAGAGACTAAAACTCCAAAATTCTCGTTCCATGATTCAGGTTGCACTTGGAAACTGACTGTATGACCTCAGAAAAGTCCCTGAAACTCTCAGGTCTCCAAGTTTTGATCTATAAAATGAGGTCATTGGATATAATAATACAATCTCTGCGTCACTCCAGATCCAACATTCCAGGCATTGATAATTTACTATCCTGAATGGGGAAAGCTCTGCTTTGTACCTGCAGTAGATCAGAGAGAATATAGACATGTTAATTTTGTACCCAAATCATTTTTGCTTTCCCTTGTGTGGCTCTGGTTAACTAAGTGTATTATGAAGATCACTATAAGGTTTTCTAAGGTTGCAAAGATGTATGAAATGTGGCTATTTATTACATGAAGCTTCCATGCCCTCTGGCACCAAACATCAGTTCTGGAGGCCAGGAGGAGTTGTAGGTATTGATACATATCCATCCTGCTTTGGAGAGAAATAAGCTTAATTCCGCTCATGATCTCTATCCCAAGTCATCCATTCCTGCTTTCTGTGTTTAGGCTTTGCTCCTTCTGTCACAGGGCGCCCTGTTGTTATTTCAGTCATTACTCCATTGGTGATTAAATCACTCAGGCCTTGGAAATGTAATTGTTTGAAATATTAGTCACTTGATCCCAGCAGTTAATGTACATATCCCTTGAGTTAAATCTCTAGCTCTCTTCCGAAGTCCAGCTTAATTCCACCTCCTCCCTGAAGTCCGTTCTGATTTAACAAGTACCCACTGTGTATAAAGCACATTGCCTTTTCCCCTCTACTAGATGAGGGGAGCTGAAGATCAGACAGGTCAGTGACATGATTCTGGTCAGGTAGCTGCTAAATGGCTGAGGTGTGATTTGAACCCTGATCTTCCTGACTCCAGGTCTAGTACACCACATTTGCTTCGGGGTTCACTAGCCAGCTAACGTTTATGCAGTGCTCTACATCCATTATCTCATTTGATCCTCAGAACAACCCTGTAAAGACGTGCTATTATCACCCCTATTTAAAAAGAGGTGAAGACATTGAGGCCAAGAGAGTTCAAGTGACCTTTCCAGAGTCACACAACTATTCGTTATCTGAGAAAAGATTTGAACTCAGGGCTCTCTAGTTCCAAGCCCAGAAGTGGACTGCCAGGTCCACTCTCAATGTATTGCCAGTTTGCAGATGAAAACCTTGTGACTGGAAGGTTGGTGGTGCCCTCTAGCTGAAATAGCTTTGGGTCTGAATAGTTAGGGTCTGAGACCACATTTGAATTCAGGTCTTCCTGACCCCAGGTCCACCATTCTATCCACTGAACTACCTAGCTTCCTGAATAACACTTTACTATGTGATCATATAAATGTTCTCTGTTCTATTATGATCATACATATCCTGCTGGCATTGGTTTATGTCCCTTGTGTTGTGCAAATTTTTCACTGATAATTTTCTCTGGCATATACTAACAAAATCATTCACTGTCTCAGGGCTTCAGATAACTCTAAAACTATATATTTTGTATGAACTGCAGATCTGCACTGGTAGAGGGAATCTATTCTCTCTATTAATGAAATCACAGGTCTGAACAACAAAAAAGATGATAGATGATAGCTAGACGGATGGATGGATGGGTGAATAGATGAAAGATGAATGATAGGTAGATGATAGATGATTTATTAAGCATTCACTACAGACTTAGAATGCTGTCAAGCACTGGGAATACAATAGAAGCAAACAAGACAGTCCCTAGCCTCAAGGAGCTTAATTCTCATGAATGAAGATAATACATGAAGGGAAACCATAATGAGGTGAGAAGAGAAGGTCAAGTGGAGGCGTAGTGTGGAGATGGCTGAGACGTACCAAGGGAGCCTGGCAAAATAATGCTCACCTATAAGAGTTCAATGGCCCAGGGGTTGAGTCCAAGGTGCTGGCAGGAGTTGGATCAGGATGATTTCTGGAGTGAAGCCAATATGGTGGAGAGATGGTTGAGAAGACAAAAAAAGCACTATGCTATGCCCTGGACAGAGACAAAAAATCTCTGTCCTCAAGGAGCTAATAGTCTTTTGGATAACTCAAGAGGCAAAAGTATCATGATGGCTTTCTTTGTACTCCTTGCACTTAGTACCAAACCTGGCACATAGCAGACATTTAGCAAATGATTGGTGATTAATTGACTGACTTCTTGAGCTCATTATCCACATTTCTATGGCCCTCTGAGTGAACAGAAACTTTAATTCTTTGGAGAATGGCGTTCCATGACTCACAGGCACATAGCATTGCCAAAAGGATGATAACATTTAAAGGATGAATCTTTGTTTATTTTATAGAACTAAACAAAATAATAAAAAAATTAATTTGGAGGATCAAGAGGTCTAGAGTCACAACGGAAATAATAAAAAATGTAGAACTGAAGGAAATATAGCATTACCACATCTCAAACTTTTTTTTGATAGTGGTTAAAAATAGAAAAAATAGTGAACCAGGCTAGAGAAGTAGAATAAACAATCAGCTGAACACAGTCATCCAGTTTCATAAACCCAAGAACAGAAATTACTAAGGTACAAACTATTTGAAGAGAAGAGCTTGAGAACCTGGAAGGCAATTTGATAGAAATTAGGTTCAGACCAGCATCTCACAGCATATATCACAGTAAATTTCAAATGGATAGGTGATTAAAAAATAAAAGTTCATACCACTTGTTGTTGTTGTTGTGTTTATCTTTCATTGACCGAAGAAGAATATGCCATCAGAGAAATGATGACATGACTTGCACTTGACTTTATTGTTGAGTGAGGGAGGACTGTGCAGGCCACCAGCCTCACTTCTCCTCCAGAGCCATCTGAATTCAGTGACCAGATATTCATCAGGATGACCGAAAATGACCCAGGATGCAATGGGAGACCTTGGCCTCTTTAGGCCAAAGTCTATTCAGATACTCACTTAGAAAGAGGTAGGGTGAAGTAATGCCCATTCAGTGAATAGACCTGTTGAAGAAGTGATGGCCCCTTTGATGAGGCAAAGAAAAATAACTACATCAGGCTGGGAGGGAAACAGCTACAGTTACTATTGATAATCACTCTTAAGCCAGAAGGGTCCAAAAATAGCCCTTAAGTGAAGATTGAGCAGAGGTCTAGTGTTGTCCAATCTATGGGCTTCAGAGCACAGTATGTTTAAGGTTTTTGGAAAGGAAAGGAAAGGAAAGGAAAGGAAAGGAAAGGAAAGGAAAGGAAAGAAAGGAAAGGAAAGGAAAGGAAAGGAAAGGAAAGGAAAGGAAAGGAAAGGACAGGAAAGAAGGAAGAAACTTAGCTAGTAAGCCCCAAGTTAATTGGGCATCCTATGGCTAAGGTCTTTAAAATATTATTTTCTTTGACCCTCACAATAACCCTGGAAAGCAGATGTTAATGACTTGCTAAAATTGTGTACACAACTTAAAATGGATGACACTGGATTTGAACTCAGTTCATCTTGACTTGACACCAAGCAGTTTTTCTACTTAGTCACCTAGACTCTATTCTGGGCATGCAAAGTATGGGGTACTTGTGGGACACCCAAGTTAACATTCTCTAGAGAGGACAATATTGGTCCTGGGATGGTTCAGTGGTAGGGAACTGGAGATTCATATATAGGGATTCATTATTTTAATTTAGATTTCAAAACAGAAAAATCCAATGATTAAGTAATTAATAAATGATTAAGAAGCACATCTTTAAGAGAAAAAGATAGGGATAGCCTGATCCTCCTACCTGCATTCCCCTCTTTCCAGACTTCTCTATCTATATACATATAAGCCAGCAGTCTTGTGACCTTGGAGAGTCCTCTTCCTCCAGGCATTGATTCTCCTTGCTGAGTTCCTGACCTGGCCCACCATTCACTAGGTATTCAACTCTGGGCTCCTCTTTCCACTCTCAGTACTTTTCCATTTCCTTACCAACAACCATTTCCTTCAAGGACTTTCAGATAAACACTTGAAAGGGTGCTTGGAAGCAAGAGATGGGGTTTGGGTTGGTCCCCAGTATTCCAGCACTTTTTAAGTGTTGTCTTTCTTATCTGAAAGCAAGCTCCATGAGGGAAGGGGCTGATTTGGGTTTGTATAGTGCTAAACACAGGACCTGGAATACAGTAAGCATTTAACAAATATTTTAATCTTGATCTATCATCAATTTTATCTATCTGTATATTTGTCTATCAATATTCCTATCTATCTGTCTATCTATCTATCATCTATCTGTCTGTCTACGTTGTCCAACAACTCTCTCCTATACCCATAAGAGGTTTTGAGTGGAGGTCTAACATATGGGACTCCTAAAAGGCCTGGGCAGTTTTCGTTGGGACTATTTTAATTGTATGAATGTAAGACAGTATGATCTGTATTTGAATCCCACTCCTGGAATTTACTAGCTTTGTGGTCACAACCAGGTCAGTTAGCCTCTGTGGCCACAATTACATGTCAAAACTATTTTTAGCATTCATTTTTACATAATTTTGAGTTTTAATTTTTTCTCCCTCTCTCTCTCCCCTCCCCTTCTTACCTCCTTTCTAACAAAAATGCTAGGCAATTTGATGTAGATTATACGTGCACTATCATGCAAAACATTGCCATAATAGTCACAGTTGTAAAAGAAGAAATGGATCAAAAGAAAAAAAACATGAAAAAGAATAAAGTAAGTGAAAAAATATGCTCCCATCTGCATTCAGAATCCATCAATTCTTTAACTGGATGTGGACAACATTTTCCCTCATGAGTCCTTTGTAGTTGTCTTAGATCATTAGACTGCTGAGAAGAGTTGAGTCATTCATAGTTGATCATCATACAATGTTGTTGATACTGTTACAATGTTTTCCTGGTTCTGCTCTTTTCACTTTGCATCAGTTCATACAAGTCTTCCCAAGTTTTTCTGAAATCTGCCTGTTCATCATTTCTTCTTTCCTAATAGTATTCCATTATATTCATATACCAAAACCTGTTTATCCATTCCCCAACTGATGGCATCCCCTCAATTTCCAATATGTTGCCATCAAAAAAGGGCTGTTATAAATATTTTTACACATGTATAACATTTTCTTGCTAGATAAAAGGTATACTTTGTCCTTTGATTGTTTGATTGTCCTTTAGGCATAGTTCCAAATTGCTCTACAGAATGGTTGGATTAGTTCACAACTCCACCAGCAGTGCATTAGTGTCCCAATTTTCCCACATCCTCTCCAACATTTATAATTTTCCTTTTTTTTTGTCATATTAGCCAATCGGATAGGTATGAAATGGTAACTCAGAGTTGCACAATTTGCATTTCCCTAATAAAAATGATTTAGAGTCCTTCATATGCCTATAGGTTTGATTTCTTCATTTGAAAACTGTCTGTTCATATCCTTTAACCACTTATCAATTGGGGAATGACTTGTATTTTTATAAATTCAGTTCTTTATATATTTGAGAAATAAGGCATTTATCAGAGACACTTGTGTAAAGATTGTTTCCCAGCTTTCTGCTTTCCTTCTAATCTTGGTTGCATTGACTTGGTTTGTGTAAAAGTCTTTTAATTTATTGTAATCAAAATGGTCAGTTTTACATTTTGTAAAGCTCTCTAACTCTTATTTAGTCATGAACCTGTAACTCCTTTAATTTCTTTAAAAAATTGGATGCTATAACAATTGGTCCATATATTGTAACTTACATCACTTCATTGCCTATGGTACCTTTTAGTAATTTCCTGCCTTATTAGTCTATTCTTGTTTTTGATTTATCTGACATCAGGATTGATACTCCTGCTTTTTTTAAACTTCTTCAGCCCCTTTCCTTTTTTTTTTTTTATTAATTGTTTTATTTATTTATTTATTTATAAATGTTCTACAATCACTTCCTTAAAGTTAAGATTTTATACCCCCACACCTTTCCCCCCTACCCCCCTCCCTCCCCATGACAGCATACAATTCTGTATAGGTTCGACATATACTTTCCTATTGAGCATATTTTCACTATAGTGACGTTATTACTTTGTATGTGTCTCTCTGCCTCAAGTGTGTTTCTTATAAACCACATATTTTAGGATTCTAGTTTTTGATCCACTCTATCTGCTTCCATTTTATGGGAGAGTTCATCCCATTGACATTCACAGTTATGATAACTAACTGTGTATTTACCTCTGCCCTATTTTTCTTTTGATTTATCTACTCTCTTTTCACCCTTTTCCTCCTTGACACTATTTTGCTTTCATTTACCATCTCTCCTGGTCTGCCCTACCTTCTGTCAGTCCTCCCCCAACCCCTTTCCTTAATCTTCTCTCCTCCTACTTTTCTGTTTTCTGTTGAGTAGATTTCTATATTCAACTGATTGTGCATATTATTCCCTCTTTGAGACAACATTTATGAAAGTAAGATTTAAATGATGACCATTGCCCACCTCCCTGTCTTTTCCTCTACTGTGATAGGTTTTTTCTCACTTTTTCTACATGAAATAATTTACCCCACTCTACCTGTCCCTGCCTTCTGCACACAATATACTCCTGTTTCTTGTCCCTTAATTATTGTAAATGTTGTTCTCTGAAATTCTCCTTATGCCTGCACCCTCTCTATGTATATTTCTTCTAGCTGTACTACTACGAGTACATTTTTTTGGAAAGAATTATAATGACCATTTTCCCATGTAGGGGCATAAACAGTTCGATTCCCTTAATTTTCTTAGGTTTTCTTTTCCCTTTTCACCTTTTAGGTGTCTCTTGGGTCTTGATATTAGAGGCCATGTTTTTTGTTCAGTTGTTGTCTTCTTATTAAAGCTTGAATTTCTTCTGTTTCATCAGATGACGAGTTTTCTACTTGAAGTACTATGCTTAATTTTGCCAGGTAAGTGATTCTTGGCTGTAGTCTTACTTCCTTTGCCTTGTGGAATGCAGTGTTCTATGACCTCTGCTCTTTTAATGTTGCAGCTGCTAAGTCCTGTGTAATGCTGATTGTGACTCCCCAATATTTGAATTGTTTCTTCCTGACCACTTACTGTATTTTTTCCTTAAACTGATAGTTCTATAATTTGACTATAATATTCCTTGAGGTTTTTATTTTGGGACCTCTTTCTTGAGGTAATTGATGAATTCTTTCAATGCCTATTTTGCCCTTTGGTTCCAGGATGTGAGGGCAGTTTTTCTTGATAGTTTCTTGAAAGATGTTGTCCAAGTCTTTCTTTCAATTATGACTTCCAGGTAGTCCAATGATTCTGACATTGTATCTCTTGGATCTATTTTCCAAGTGAGTTGTTTTTTTCCCATAAGGTATTTTATATTTTCTTCTTTTTTTTCATTTGTTTGAATGTGTTTGATTGATTCTTGTTATCTCAAAGGGTAATTAGCTTCCACTTGTCCAATTTTAACTTTTAAGAACTTCTTTTCCTCAGTTAGCTTTTGTACTTCCTTTTCCTTTCGACCAATTGTACTTTTAAAGGAGTTGTTTTCTTCAGTGGGTTTTCACATCTCTTTTTCCATTTGGTCAATTCTACTTTTTTAAGCAGTCATTTCCTTTTTCCTAGCTGTTGACTCTTTTTTCATAATTCTCTTGCATTACTCATTTCTTTTCCCAATTTTTCTCCTACCTCTTTTATATGATTTTAAACTCTTTATTGAGCTCTTCCATGAGTTCTTTCTGGACCTGAGACAACTTCCCATTTTTCTTTGTGCTCTTGCCCATAGGTTTTTTGACATGGTTGCTCTCTTCTGAGTTTATGTCTTGATCTTCCATGTCATCAAAATAACTTTCTATAGACAGATTCTTTATTTGCTTTTATTTTTTTCTCATCTTTTTTTGGTCTTTTCCTTTAAAAAAAAAAGGAACTCTCTTACAGTTTGTAAGGGGCACTCTCTTGGACTTCTTGTGGAAAGGACTGTAGGTCCTGCCTGTTTACCTGGTGCTGCACTGATGTTGCCCTGAATCCAATGGGGAACCTTATGTATGGTGCTGCAATGAGCAGGTAAGGGGTGGCTGGTGATACTGGGGGCCCTACAGATCTGGCAGCTTACCTGGTGTCAGTTTTGCATAAGTAGCATTTATTATAATTAAGAGAGTTCTTTCTTTTCAACCTTTTCATTTTATTGATAATAAATCTTATTTATGTAAGAATATAAGTTTCTTGAGAGAAAGAAATATTTTATCTTTTTGTCTGTATCTCCTAGGATGAAAACTTTCATATTGCTTGTCCAAACTTATGATTGGGTTGTTGCAGGCAAACCTTGGAGAGGAAACTCCCTCTTCTAATTTCTATCTGAAAATTTTCCACAACTTTCATCTTACAGAGCTTTCCAGACACTGACAGGCTCATATGAAATCATATACCTAATATGTGTCAGAAGGCTGGTTTGAACCCACATCATCCTTACTCAAAGGCCAACTCACTGCCCAACACAACACAATATTTTTTATGGTAGATGCTTAGTTTAAATTGGATTACATACTCTGGTTAAGACTTCCCTAATTACAATTAGCATTTATTCCTCTTCTCTTGTCACTCTGTTTAATTACATTACATCATGAAGCTCGGTAATTAAACAGGGCAATATATTGCTACCTTATTTGTTAATTTTATAAAACCTCAAACTTTTTTTCACTAGTGCAATTTTATTGATGAAAAACTATCAGCACCATGGTCAGGGTAACTATCAGTTTTTTAGCCATTGAGCTGTCAAGTGTACACTTACCATTTATCTGGAAAACAGATTAAAGGGATTTGATTCGGTTTCAGGGACAGAGGCCTCTAGCTCAACCAGGCATTCTTGTCATTTCACTAAAGGGTTACTGTTGAATTTATTGTTTTCCAAAGCAGGATGATGGAAGTGCCCAAAGCAACAGCTGGGGAAAGGGTTTTGATTCCTCTCATTTATGATACACCATTGTTCAGTGTGTCTAAACACTTTTTGTAGTAATTCATCTTGATATAAGCAGTTAAATGAAGTTAAGGTTGGAATTGGTCATGGATTCTTTATCATATCACTGAATTTAGGGTAGGAAAGTGAGGTTCATATTCTCGGAGCTGGAAGGAACCTTTGAGTCCACCCAGTACAATGATCATCTTTTTGTAGGTGGAAGGGCCCACAGAAGCCATGGAGTCCAATCTCCCATTTTACAGATGAGAAGACTGAAGCACAAAAACGTTAAGTGACTTCCTCAGGATCATACATTTAAGGGTCTGAGGCAAAATCTGGCCAAGTAAAATGCCCTGTCCATTACACCATTTGGCCTCTCATTTCATAGCTGAGGAAACTGAGGCCCAGGGAAGTTAAGTGACATCTCCCCATTACAGCCAGGTGGTAAATTGAAGGTAGTAAGTGTGGTAATTAAGAGACAAGTGTGAGATTTGAGCCTGGATCCTCTCACTCCAAATTCATTGCTCTCTCTATTTACTCTACCATACTGTTGTCATCTGGTCATGAGAGAACCAGGGAAATAAAGTGATATAGCACAAACAATGACAAAGTAATTTGATTCAATTAATTTCAACAAACACATGCCCTGCCTTTGCCTCTTAAAATGGTAAGTCTGCCAGAAGCCAGGCTCCATATATGAACATGGTGTGGAATTGATACGGTCATAACTAGGTGGGAAGCTTGTTTTGGGAAAAGGGAGACAATCCAACTCTCCAAAAGTGAGATAGGTTAGGTAGTCTCCAATTCATCCATGCCTTCTAAGAAAGGAGACCTCAAAATTTGTAACTGAAGTGGATCCATCCAAATTCATATCCACAGAAGAAGACTGCATGGGACTGCACGGATAATAGACAATAGGACTAATGCTCCATGGAGCTGGCAGGGTTCTTAGAAATGCCATCTGTTCACTTCTCCAAAAACCTTTATGAAGTGCTTATCTTGGAAATGCATGGCAAGGCAGCTTAGTGGGGCATGCAGAATGTGTGTTTGGAGTCACACAAATGAGGGTTTGTTATAGAATACAATGCAATTAGCTGTGTAACCAAGGGTACATTAGTTAGGATCCCTTAGCTTCCATTTCCTCAACCATAAAATGGAAAACTATAATATTTGTGGGACCTAGATCACAGGGCTCTTTCTGAGGCTTATAAATGATAAAGAGCTTCCCTAACTGGAGACCTCGATAGACAATGTCAGTTATTGTTATGGTGCTTTCTATGGGAGCTGTGGCTATGAAACTGTCACATTTTGATGTACAGATTCATTTTGCTTATTGCTGTCCCCTGCCCCTTTTTATATTATCCTTTGTTACAGGGGAATGGTTCTCTAAATAAAAAAGAGGGGGGATATATACATGCACACATATATGTAAATGTATACATACATATATCTGGAGTAGGAAAGACCCAAAGATCAATGACACAGCCATTGAACCCAAGCATGTAAGTGCCAGAAAGAAATCGAGAGTCCAGCCCCAGTCCATGTTCAAACTAGTCCAACCCCCTCATTATACAGATGAGAAAACTGAGTTCTAGAAATGTGAAATGACCTGCCCAAGAAAATCGATGAGCTGGGATTGAAAGCCAGGTCTATGGATTAAAAATCCCATGCCCTTTTGACTGTATTGAACTACTTACTTTGTTTATAGCTTTACAGAAGGTTATTTAACTTATATTCTGACTCTTGTCAAGATTTCATCTGAAGTATCCAGGTTGCTAGAAATGGATTCTGCTTTCAAGTCATCTCAATGAAATTCAATGTAATGCAATTTACTAAGCAGCCTATACAGCCTCTTGCATCAGATTGAGTCCCAATGTCCAGGAACAGGGAGAAGATCCTTTCACTGACCATTGCCCTGGTGAGACAACATCTGGAATGTTGTGTTCAGCTCTGGGGGCACACTTTACTCTTTTTATAATGTTAACGGGCCCTGGCATTTGAACAGGGCTTTGCAAAGCACTTTGTCCATGTTGTCTCATCTGCCCCTCCCAACAACTCTGGGAGATCAATGGGAATAAGAGATGTATACATATATCCTGGCTGTGCTCCTGACTTTCCTAGTCTTTCTGTTGCATGTACCAGAAGCGATCTACTTGGATTTTACACATTGGAAACAGTTGTGCCCCTGAATCCTCTCCCAGAATCCCATTCAGGGAGGAGGACCAGGACAGTCACATCTTCATTCTTCTCCAGGCTGTGCTCCCCACTCTCCTGGACTTTTATGTCTCTGTTGCTTCCTTTCTCCCACCTTTTCAGCTCCCTTTTATATGTTCTTTTCCCCCACTAAAATGTAAGCAACTTCAGGGCAGGGGCTATCTTTTATTTCGGCTTGAATTTATTTCTATTCTCTGAACTTAGAGTAGTACCCAGATCATAGAGACTTGTCAAGAGATAACCAAGAGGTGAAGTAGATATCACTGGGCCAGGAGTCAGGAAAGCCTGATTTCAAATCCAGCCTCAGTCGCTTGTTAATGGAATGATTCTGGGCAAGTCACTTAGCCTCTGTCTGACTCAGCTTCCTCAAATGCAAACCAGGAGGAAATAAGAGCACCTACCTCCCCAGGTAGTTAAAAAACTCAAATGAGATCCTATTTATAAAGGACTTAGCACCTGGAACATAGTAGGTACTCAGTAAATGCTTGTTTCCTTCCTTCTCATAGCTAGTAAATTTCTGAGGGAGGACAGGCTTGAACTCAGGTCCTCCCAACATCATCACTTTATTTAATGGTCCATCTCATTGTCATGAATAAGCTGGAGTGTCCAGCAGAGGGACATCAAAATGGCGAAGGACTGAGTTCATGCCGTGGGTGGTTATATTGAAGAAAATGAGGGTCAGTCAGTTGGGAAAAGAGACTGGGGTGGGGTGGGGTGGTAGTGGAATGTTGAGTCTTTTAATTAATTTATTTTTAGTTTTCAACATTTACTTTCATAAGATTTTGAATCCCAAATTTTTTCCCCATCTCTCCCCTCCCCCACCTTAAGACAGTGTGCAATTTGATATAGGCTTCACACACACACACACACACACACACACACACTGAACCTATTTTCACAATGTTGAGTCTTTTAACTGTCTTCATATATTTGATAAACTGACAAATGAATGTGAAAACAGCATCCAGATCAGCTACCACACTGATGGTAAATTATTTAACTTGAAAAGGTTACAAGCCAAGACTAAAATGAAGAGGGAATTGGTGCATAATATTTTTTCTCAGATGATTGAGCACTCAATGCAGGTTTTGAGTCTAAGAAGCAAGAGAATGGATTGATTTTCTGCTGATTGTGCTAATTTTGGCATGATGATCAACACCAAGAAAACAGAGGTTCTCCACCAGCCAGAACCTCACCATCCATATGTGGAACCATCAGTTACAGCAAATGAAGAAATTTGGGATGCTGTGGATAAGTTCACTTTCCTTGGCAATAGTCTTTCCAGGAGAGTACAGATAGGTAGTGAGATTGACACACACATTGACAGAGGTAGCTCAGTATTTGAGAGGCTCCAAAGGAAAGTGTGAGAGAGAAGAGGTATTAGGCTGCCTACAAAGCTGGAGGTCTACAGAGCTGTTGTGCTAATCTTATTGTTTGATGCCATGAAACCTGGACAGTATGTCATCACCATGCCAGGAAAATGAATCTCTCCCATCTGAGCTGGCTTCAGAAGATTCTGAAGATCATCTGGTAAGAAAAGGTATTGGACAATGAGGAACTTTCTTATGATGAATTATCATGCATTCAAACTCTTCTACAGAGAGTGCAACTCCAATGGATTGGCCACATTGTTCAAATGTCAATTTATGTTTACCTAAAAGATAATTTTATGGAGAACTTATACAAGGAAGAGCTCACATGGAGGTCAGAAGAAGAAGTGATGAGGGTACTCTCAAGGTATCTCTGAAAAACTTCAGTATTGACTGTGAGACTTAGGACACCCTGGCACAGGACTGTCTAACATGGTGAACCCTCATCAAAGAAGGCACTGTGCTCTGTGAGCCAAGCAGGATTTCAGTAGCTGAAAAGAAGCACGAGATGTTCAAATTTAGAGACATCTCCATCCCAAAGGTTCATACAGATTATTTGTGCACAACCTGTGGTAGAGCCTTCTGAGCTCATACTGGTTGGATTAGCCACAGGTGGACACACTGAACATTGACTCCAACATAGTGATGTCATTTTGGTCCTCTTCAAGTATGAAGGATGACAACCAACCAACCAACCAAAAACACAAAGTGGTGTATGCTGCTTTGGGTAGTAGTAGATCCCTAGGTATGGGTGGAATGGATGACTTTCCAAGTCCCTTTCAGCTCTGAGATTCTGTGCTTCTGTTACTACAGGGAGATTCTGTAACCTCTTACCATATATGAAAGTCTCGTGTCTAACACCTTTCCTGAGATGAAGCTCTTCTCATCCCCTAAATCTCTCCTGGTTACAGTAACAATTCTATTGTATTTTGGCCATGAATGCTCCAGGCAGTATGCAGGAACCTGCCCATTCCAATATGAACAAAAATACCTGGAGATAGTTTAATGATCTCTCTCTAAGAGAAACTAACAGACATTAACTAAATTTGAATCTTGCCTCTAACATGAGATGTGTGATCATGGACAAGTGATAACCCTTGTCAGCCTTAATTTCCTCATCTGTAAAATGACAAAAATGGCACCAATCTCTATCCATACATCTACTCATCCATCAATCAATCAACATTTATTATGTACTTACTATGTACCAGGCACTGTTCCTTAAGAGAAACATATGATTTTATATCTACATACAAATTTATATACATACATATAGCATTTCAAAAACTTCAAAGCACTATTAAATATTATTTCCTTCATTACATATAATGGCATATTATACATTTATGTCAAGTCAACAAGCATTTATTAAGCACCTACTGTATGCTAGGCATTGTGATAAATGCTAGGGACACAAAGAAAGGCAAAACAACCCCCATTTTCACAAAACTCCCAGTTTAAAGGTGAGGGGAGACCATCCAAGCATCTGTGTGCAAACAGACCACATCCCAGACAAATTAGTTAAAATCTCAAGGGGAATGCATTATCATTAGAGAGGATCCAAAATGGCTTCCTGCAGAAGCTGGGATTTTGGCTAAGACCTGAAGAAAGCCAGAGGCAATGACAGTTCTGAGGCCTTGAGAGAAAGCAGTCCCTCAGAGAAAAAATATGGCAAAGATATGAGAGCAGACAGGCCCTCAAAGGGAGCTGTAGGAGAGTGTCCTGAGCTGAGGCCAGGAGACAGTTCCATTTACAGGACCATCACACTCTTCTGCAAATTCACAGCAGGCAGTGAAGGGTCCCAGGATTCCTGCTGCTGGAAAACCCTAGAAATGATAGAAATGATGCACTCTCACTGGCAGCATGAAGGCCCATCTACCTTTGGCCATTTGCTCAAAGGTGTCAGTCAGGGCTGGGAGGGAGTTTAGGCTGAGCTGCTGTTTTTCCTTCCTCCTCCTTCCCCAGGAGGCTTCCTCAGTTCTCTCTGGGGAGAGGAAGCTCACGACTTCTCACCACAGCCCGTTCCCATACTGAACAGTTCACCTTGCTTGGTGCTTTTCCTTACTTCAAGCCTAAAAATAAAAATAGATTACAGGCTGCAGGTAGTCAGTAAACCAACAGCACCTATTAAGCACCAACATTTGTAAGCGTGGGATGGTTCAACAGACAAATGCTTCTGCATTTACAAAGCTTTGGGGCTCTAGGATCCCACTTGACTCTCACAAAGTCCTTTTAACATAGCTAGTTTAGCCTTGAGCAAACTCATCTTCCTCTCTGAGACCCAGTTTCCTCATCTGTAAAGTGAGCGGTTAAAGGAGTTGTCTCACGTTCCTTCCAGCTCTGTCTGTGCTTCTAGATAAGGAAGCTGAACAATTTCGCTTCAAGTCATACAAGCACATAGTGGAGTCAGGAACTGAACCCAAGGTTTTCTGACCCTAAATCCAGTGTACTTTCAGTTAACCAGCAGTGGACTGAACCTTGGTAGTCTGGGGTGGGGCGCTCTGAGGAAAATACTGACTATTATGGCTTGTAGGTAGGCCTCACCAATTCCATCTTGTGAGGGAACACTCCTCTCTTTGGGGCAGAGTAGAAAGAGGGTTGGATTTGGAGGCAGGAAAGCCCTAGTTCAAATCCCGCCTCAGTCATTTAGTAGCTGTATGACTAGGTAAGTCATGGAACCTCTCCGTTTCTCAGTTTCCTCATCAGTAAAATTAGGGGATGAATTTGAATTGAATTTTAAATCTGCGTTTCCATGATCCTTTCTATTCATCTTTATGGTGGCACACAGTGGCAGTGACTTGATGGAATCCTAGTGATAACCGTGGGATGTCTGGTGAGAATGACCACCTCCACAAGACCTTTGCTGGGCTCAGTGATTAGATTTATTACTATCTAATTCTCTGTGTATGTGCTCTTTTCCCCCAGTAGAAAATAATCTCTTTGAAGTCGGGAATTGCTTCATAATGCCTGGTATGTAGTGGGCATTTAGTAAAAAAAATGATGAAATTTATCCAACTAAAGTTGCAGGTAGGGCAAGCCTGAGAATTGCCAATCTTGAGCTCAGCATAGTTCATTGGTCATAAAATCAAACTTCTGAGTATGAACACAGAAAGAAATTTAGTGCTATTGCTACCCCCACCCGCAACACACAAATACTCTTCAGGCTCTACAGTATAAAAAATTTACTTGTAGAAACTGACTGTTTACAAGAAAAGAATTTCCCCAAACACAACATTTTCAACATAATTAATTGTAAATTCTTCGGAAGACAGAATTAGAAAGGGGAGAGCATGCTGGAGTGGAAAGCTTCTAACCTGGGCTCTGACACTGAGTAACTGTGACCATGGACATCATTTACTCTCTTAGGACTCAAATTTCCTCCTCTGTGAAGCTAAGAAATTGGCCCATGTGATTCAGAACTTTTGTGATCCAATGGGCTGAACCCAATTCAATTGTTCAAAAACAGATTGAATTTTCCTTAGCTGGATAGATTGGCTCCAAGGCCCCAGTCTGGGCCTGTGTTGTTTAATCAACCCACCAGTTAATGAAGATTTATTCAGTGCTTCTTATGTTCCAGGAACTAAAGTAGGCACTTGGGGTACAAAAATAAAAAATGAAACGATACCAATGAACTTATTTCCTAATGGAAGATATAAGTGTATATGTGTGCATATGTATATACACACACATATATATATTTATATACACATAAACACACATTTATATGTATGTATATTATATATATACTTATATGTATATATATACAAATACATATATACATATATATGTACATATTTTTATTTATATAATGCTAATCAATACAGATAGATACACAGTAGTTAAATGCAAGGTAGTTGAGGTGAATTGGTTAAAGCCTGATGCAGAAGATGGTACCTGGGCTGTATGGGAAAGTAAAGGTCTCTGTGAGATAGAAGCAAGAAGGAGGTCCATCTCAGGTACTGGGGACCACCAATATAAAGGCACAGAAATGGGAAATTAGAGAGAGAGAAGGCAGCTTTGGTGAATGGGTATCTGTGTGGAAAGGGGAATAATGTTCAGTACATCTAGATAGATCGGGGCCAGACTGTGTAGGACTTTGAAAGCTCAACAGAAGAGTTTATATTTTATCCTAAAGGCAATAGGAAGACACTGGAGCTGGCTGAGTTGGGAATCGCGTGGTCAGGTCTGCCTCAAAGAGAAATTCCTTTTGCTGATTATGTGGAGGATGGGCTGTAACCTTGAGAGACCAGTTAGGAGGCTACTACAACACTCTGGGGAAAGGTGAATGAGGGCCTGAATGAAGGAGGTAGGAGTGGAGAGAAGGGGGAAGATGTGAAGGTTTGGCCCTAAGGATGGGGCTGGGCGGCTCACAGCTTCCCAGGAACTTGGATCTATTTTTATTGTCTCTCTGCTTTGTTGAATTTAACGTCCAGGCCAGGGAACAATCATGTCTAAACCCACCTGATGGATTGCTCTTTGACTGTCCTCCTTGTGCTGGAGTGCGTCACCTCCCTGTGGCTAATTAGGGTACTCATGATAGCTGAGCAAGAACAGAACTCTGGGAAAGAGGCTTTAGAATCAGGCCAAGAATAACCATCATTCATGTTTAAATAGGTCTTTGCCTTTATGAAGATTATAATAGTTTATTTGATCCTTGCAAGAATTTCGTGGGTGTGATATAAATTTTATAAAGGAGCAAATATAAAAGATCAGAGAGGTTAATCCATGTGTCCAGTCATACAGCTGGTGAGCCAAGATTCTAACCCAGATCTGCTGGTACCGAGTCTAGCTCTCTTCCACTCTGGGAGTAACTCACATTTAGATAGATACAGAGCTTTATGGCTAACAAAGTCCTTTCTTTACGACCACCCTTTGAGGAGGGTAATGCAGTCACTATTAGCCCAGCAGCAAAGTATTGAGCTGGAGGGTCTGTATCCGGATTGGAGAAACTGGGCTTTATGTTCTGTCTCTGACACATGTGAGCTCAGAAAGCATGTTACTGAGTCTCTCAGTGCCCCATGCAAGACGTGGAAGACTTTCTGATCTCTATTGATGAAGGACACTTCCACACCAGGAGCTCCTTAAAATGATGAAATCACAGGTTCAGGGGGGAAAAAAATGCCCATTTCATGGATCAGGAAGCTGAGACAGTGAGATGCCTAATGATTCGCCCAAGACTAAACAATGAATCTTTGGTGAATTCCAGATTAGAATCTTGATCTCCCGATTTCTACTGCAGTGTGTCTTTCATATGCATCCGTGTAGTGTGGATAAAATGGGTGGAAGAAGGAATGAGCATTGATCGAACACTTTCTGTATGCCTAGCCCTAGAACCTGTGTTAGGTTTGGGGCTACAGATGGTATCCACACATTCTGCCTTTCTATTTTATTGATGGTTACAACATCTGTCATATAATAGCACCCATCTCACAAGCAACATTTGTAAAGCACATAGCAAACTTTGAAATGCCATGTAAGTACTAGCTTTCATAATAACTGTTATTGTTTTATTTGTTATTTTAGACCTTATGGGAACAGGGAGACCGTCTCACCATAGATCTCTCTCATCAGCCTTCCTCTGGATTTTTGGCCTCAGTTCTGGGTGCCACCTTTCAGCTGGGCATTGATAAGAGGGAGAGGGTTAAAAGGAGGGCAGTTAGGATGGTGACTTGACTGCATCTCAAACTGGTTTTTGTTGAAGACATGGGACGTATTTAACCAGGAGAAGAGAAGACTGGAGATGTGGGTGGGCAGACAGCAGGATCACTGTATTTGAAGGATTTTCACGTGCTGAAGACATCAGCCTTATTTTGTCTGACCCCAGAGGACAGAAGCAGAGGCAGTGGTAGCAAGGCCCCAGAGGCTGATCTACACTTGGTGTAAGGAAGGGCTTTGTAGCTCTGGGAGCTGTGCACAAGTAGAAGGGCTCGCCATGAGGAGTGGGGAAGTCCCCTTCCTTGGAGTCTTTGATTAGACACTGGGTAATTGCTCACTGGGCCTGTTATAATGGGGATTCCTTTCTTGTATAGGTTGGACTAGATGGTCCCCAGGGCCCTTGCAACCCTCAAATTCTGTGGTGAAAGATAAAGCCACTCTCCTCTCACCACGTAAGTGAAGCTAGGTAAGGAATTGGAGTCTAACCACAAGGTGGCGCTGAGCCACCCTCCTCCTATGGAAGTAAAAGTCAGAACTTGGGGTGAGGAGGGAGCCCACGCTGTCCTTGATCTCATTCCCCTGAGCAGAAATGGGAGAGATGTGTCCAGTCTGCATCATTCCAAGATACGGGGAGACTTTCCTTTCTCTAGCGCAGCCTCCTCTCCCTAGATCAGCCAACTTGCTCCCTGGAGGCTGCTGGTTATTTTCTATTTTCTCAGAACCATTATCAAGCGCCTCTTCTCCCAGTTACTGAATCCTAAATATTTGACCTTGGCACAATGACCTCCCCTCCCTATAGAGCATACAAAGTGTGCTTAGACACCGCCTGCAGACCTTTGCTTGGCATAAAATCAACAAAGAAGTAACGAAAGTCACCTGAAAAAACATCATCCCCTTGCTCGGGCACCCACCTCCTCACCCTGACCCAGGCTGTTTCCAGAAAGCCTCAGGTGTTCTAGGAAACACGGAGCTCTGTTTGTTCAACCTCCTGCAAGCCAGCAAGGGTTCCATGCAACACAAGCCACCTCATGGCTAACATCTGATGTGTCCTGTTATTGGTAAAGATGCCGATGCTCTGGACCTGGGACCTCTTAGCTCCTACTTGGTACCACAGAGCATGGACTTGGGGTCTGCTTATCTCAGGAGCAGACAAAAAGCTGTGGGATTTCCTTGCTTTGGGCGGGTCTACCACCAGAAGGGAACCCCGAGGAGAACAGATTTTGGAGGGGACCCTCATGGTGCCATTCCTCAGTTTCCAGATGAGGACAATAAGGCCAAGGCATGAGAAGTTAGGTCCTCAGTCAGTGTGTGAGGGAAGATCTGAGCCCTGATGTTCCTGAGCCCCCACTCAGCACTCTATGCACTGGACCACCCAGCTTCCTCCAACTCATTGGCCAAGACCCACTAATCAACCAATCAGTGTTTATTTAACTTCTCCTGGGTTCCAGGCACTGTGCTAAGCTCTGGAGACAGAAAAAGAGGCAAAAGACAGTCCCTTCCTTCAAGGAACTCATGATCTAATGGGGGAAACAATATGCCAATAAAGTACATACACCTCAAACTATATGCAGAATAAGTAGGACTTAATTAACAGAGAGAAGGCTCTAGAGTTAAGAGGTGTTGAGGAAGTTTTCCTGTGGAAGACTGGATTTTAATTAGGAATTTGCTTGGGACTAATACGAGCACATGATTTGAACTGAGGAATTGAGGACTTTATGATTTTGGCCAAGTCATAACTTCTTTGGACCTCAGTTTCCTCATCTGTAAAATGGACTGAGTGGGCTCTGGATCCTTTCCAGCTCTAATCTGATGTCTACTTTTAAGTGATGAGGATAAAAAACGGTGGGTAGGGAGGGGATACTACTAAGTCATATTGTGAACTCCTTGGGAGCAGGGGCTGTTTCTTTCATCCGAAGTACTTAGCACAGTGACTGGTGCATAATAGATACTTAATCAATGCTTGACTGACTGAGTCACTGGTGAAGTGGAGTAAGATACTAGAGCAGGGCAGGCACTGATTTAGAGCTCTCTGGTCATTCCAAGTCAAGGAAAAGAATAAACTCTCTTAGTGCACTGAAAACAGGAAAAGAATCACGTAGATCTGTCTCCTATCAGGCTATAACACAATGACTTCTCTTAATATCTGGAGAGAGAGAGACAGACAGACAGAGAGAGAGAGAGAGAGAGAGAGAGAGAGAGAGAGAGAGAGAGAAAGAGAGAGAGAGAAAGAAAGAGAGAGAGAGACACAGAGACAGAGATAGACAGAGACAGAGACACAGAGAGACAGAGAGACAGAGAAACAAAGACAGAGACAGAAACAGATAGAGACAGAGAGAGACGGAGAGAGAGACAGAGAGAAAGACAGAGTCAATCAGAGAGGCAGAGACAGACAGAAACAAAAACAGATAGAGTGCTGGAATATGCCACTTGGAAGGAGGGTAACTGAGCAATGCAGCTCTGTGAAATCACATCAGTGTGTCCTATCAGAGCTAATTCAGAGATATCTAGTAAAAATCTTTTTCCTGACAGGAAGGAAAAGGATGTGAAACATCTCCTAAAACCAGCAAGGCTGGCAGAAACCTACCATGGTTTCAATTTCTGCTTTTGTTGGGGAAAAGCCAGAAGGGACTTTTCATTCTAATTCCATCTTCTATGAGTTGTGTTGGGAATTCCTCCAAACCACACGTTAAAAGACATCCTTCATTTGGGGTATAGAGTCTAAGAAAATTCTATTAGTTTTATGTCATCTCCTGAGGCTGATGATGGCTGTGATGCATCCCAAGATCATGACAGGGCCGGGGGGAAGATCTGTCTCTCATATTTTGTCCATCAGACCCAGTTATCTGATCCAGGGCAATGGAACATTGAGAAAGATTTTAACTTAGGGACAGTTATCTCAGGGGATGGAGTGCTGCTCCTGCACTCATGAAAATCTGTGTTCAAATCTGGTCTCCCATACTTACTATCTGTGCCTCCCTGGGCAAGTCATTTAACCTTTGCTTCAGTTTCCTCATCTGCTCCTGCTTCTCAGGCTGTAAGGCTCAAATGAAATACTAATTGTAAAGTGCTCAGCAAAGTACCTGATACATAATAGGTGTCATATAAATGTTTATTATTCTTAAATGTGAATGTTATGTAATTTGGAAGAAATAGAACCGAAGTGTCTAAAATTTGAAATGCTATGGCCTCATCTAAGAATGAACTGAGTAATATCTGGAGGGAAATGTCCTGCTTTAACTGATTTTTCTTCTACTGCTATTTTATTGTGGAAATGAGCCTCCCTTGGGTCTTTTCCCCCTCAGCTAACATGAGGGGGATCATTTAAAATCCGAGCTATCCAGTGGGTGCTCCGGGCACCTCGTTTGTGGCTCCGCAGGTGGAACAGATATTGCTTCATCATGGCCATCTTTGGGCTGAGCAATCTTGTGGATGGGCAGTTATGGAAGATCATGCCTGAATTAAGCAGAGCAGGAATGGGTGAAGATCCGAATTTTGTCTGGGTTATTGGCCAGCCTTGGAATCTTGCAGGTGGCAAAAAAAGACTCTAGAGGTCGTCTACTATTCTCTCACTGAATGAAGGAAGCCCTTCCATAGCTCCCCTGATAGGAGATTATATAGCTTTTCTTGCATATATCTGCTGACAGAGTGATCACTCATTAGGGGGAAAATCCACTCTATTGGTGAGTATACCATGTAAGTGGAAAGTTGTATCTCTTGTCGAGCTAAAATCTCCTTCATTGTTGCTTCCTGCAGTTGGTCCTAGGCCAGTCCTCTGGAGCCCCACATCTCCATTCATGGCACATTCACAGCAGCATATGGCTGACAATGTCCCTAACCTTCCTGCCCTGCCTTCTTCCGATTCTGGAATCTATGCCCCATGACTGGGTCAACTTTATCATTGTTCCTGGATAGAATACATTAATCTACTTCCCCATGGCCCCACCCACCATTCCTATAATATCTTAACTGTAATCTACCTATCCTGCCTCAAACTCTCTGCTGGCCTTTGATTTTTCATGTTCAATTGTCTTTCAGGCATCTTAGACTCAATATGTCCAAAATGCAACTGATTATATTTCTCCCTAAATACACCTTCCCTATTACTACGGTGGGGGGGGCATCTCTATCTTCCCAGACTCACAACCTAGGGGTTATCCTGGATTCCTCACTATCCCTCACTCCCTATATCCAAGATGGTGCCAATGCCTAGCAATTTCACCATTGTAGCCTCTCTGGAATAGTCATTCTTCTCTCTGACACAACACTCACTCTGGTGCAGACCCTTATCACCTCATGCCTGGACTACAGCAGGAGCTGTTGGGGAGACTGCCTGCCTCAGTCTCTTCCCACTCCAGTCCATCTGCCATTCAGTCACTAAAATGATTTTCCCAAAATGCACTATCCTACTCAATGAATTTCAATGCCTTTTTATTGTCTTAAGGTCATTTCCTCTTCAAAAGCAAAGGGCGAACAACACCACCACCAGTGCCACCAACAATGCCATAAGGGTTAAATGCCAATGATAGGTTTGGCAGTCTGTTCTTCACGCCCTG
Source organism: Potorous gilbertii (assembly GCA_028658325.1). Taxonomy (NCBI): domain Eukaryota; kingdom Metazoa; phylum Chordata; class Mammalia; order Diprotodontia; family Potoroidae; genus Potorous; species Potorous gilbertii. The sequence continues at coordinate 690,121,244 of CM053770.1, forward strand.
CTCTCTCCTACCTTCCCAGACTTCACTCACCTCACTCCCTAACACAAGCCCTTTGATCCAGTGACCCTGATCTCCTGGCTGTTCATGAACAGGACACCCCATCTCTCTGGCTCTGGGCATTCTCTCTGACTGGAATGCTCTCACTTCTCTGCTCTGCCAACTGACAGCTATGGCTTCCTTTAAGTCCCAATTCAAATCCTATCATTTACTGGAAGCCTTCCCTCATAATTCCAGGGCCTTTTCTTTTTATCCTGTATATAACTTGCTTTGTATATGTTTCTTTGCATGTTGTCTCCCCCATTAAATTGTCAATCCTTTTAGGGTGGGGACCTCCTTTTGTCTTTTTATATCTGCAGAGCTTAGTACAGTAAAAACTGACATAAAGTAGGTATTTAGTTGGTTGGTTGTTGTCATTCATTCTCGAAGAGGTCCAAAATGATAAAGTGATAGTTTCACCGTGATAAAATGAAGTTTCAGTGTGTCCAACTATGGCTGATCAGATCAACATGAGCTCGGAATGCTCTACCACAAGTTGGGCACAGATAGTCCGTGTGAAGATTTGGGGTGGATATCCAAATTTGCGCATCCTGCGTTTACTTTGTGCTGTCTCAATTCTGCTTTGTTCAAAGGGCACAGCACCTTTTTTCACGTGGGCATGCCATACTGAATGGTCCTGTGCCAGCGTCTCCTATGTTGCATAGTCAAATCCAAAGTTCTTGAGAGAGACCTTGAGGGTGTTCTTGTATTGCTTCTTCTGACCACCAAGTGATTGTGTGCCCCATGTGAATTCTCCATAAAATAGTCTTTTTGGCAAGTGTAATTTTGCATTCGAACAACATGGCTAGCCTATTGAAATTGCCTCTCTGAAGCATAGTTTGAATGCTTGGCAGTTCAGCTCAAGCAAGGACTTCAGTGTCTGGTACCTTATCCATCTAGGTGATCCTCAGAATCTTCCTAAGACAGTTCAAATGGAAGCAATTCAGTTTCCTGGCATGGTGCTTGTAGACTGTCCATGTTTCAAGGCATACAACAATGAGGCTCTGCAGACCTTCAATTTGGTAGTCAGTCTAATACCTCTTCTCTCCCAAACCTTTCTTCAGAGCCTCCCAAACACTGAGCTAGCTCTGGCAATGCATGCATCAACCTCATTGTCAATGTGTACAATCCTGGAAAGTACACCACCAAGGTAAATGGACTTATAAACAGCATTCAAAACTTCTGCATTTATTGTAACTAATGGCTCCATATACGGATGGTGTGGTGGTGGTTGATGGAACACTTGTGTTTTCTTGGTGTTATTAGGCCAAAATTACCACAGACAGCAGAGAATTGAGGCATACTTTGTTGTATCTCAGCTTCAGAGGCTTCATTGAGTGCACAATGATCTGCAACCAGGAAATCATGGACCAACACCCCTTCCGCTTTGGTCTTGGCTTGTAGCCTTTTCAAATTGAAGAATTTACCATCAGTATGGTAGTTGACCTTGACACTGTGTTCATCCTCATTTAAAGCATTTGACGACATGGCTGAAAACATCATGCTAAAAAGCATGGGAGCAAGCATACAGCCCTGTTTCACTGCATTGGTGATTGGGAAGGCATGAGACCTTTGTCCATTATCCAGGACCCAGACAAACATGACATCATGAAATTGATGTACAATACTGATGAACTTCTCCGGGCAACCAAATTTTGACATAATTTTCCATAAACCCTCATGACTAACAGTGTCAAAGGCCTTGGTCAGATCTACAAACATTGTGTACAGACCTCTGTTCTGCTCCTGGCATTTCTCTTGAAGTTGTCAGGCAGCAAACACTATATTGACTGTTCCTCAGCCCTTTCTGAAGTCACACTGGCTCTCAGGTATATGCCCATCTTCCAGGTGAAGGATCAGCCTATTAAGGACTCTAGCAAGAATTTTGAGGTATTTAGTAAATATTGATTGAATGAGTGCTTGATTGGATCAAAGTGTCCCTGACTGGTGGTCAGGTCCTAGAAGCATTCTTCCCATCCTTAGAGTGTAAGCCCTTGGTGGGCATGAACTGTCTGATTTTCTATTTGTCTCCACAAATCTTAGCAGAATATTGGGCACATATGACTCTCTTAAGAAATGCTTTCTCATTCATTCATAGATTTGGAAATAGCAGCTAGGTAACACACTGGAGAGAGTCAGGAAGACCTGAGTTCAAATCTTACCTCAGACACTCAACTGTGTGACCCTGTTATTTCACCTCTGTATGCCTCAGTTTCCTAATCTGTAAAACAGTGATAATGATAGCTCCTACTTCCTGGGATTGATCATTTGAGATAATATACATAAAGTCACTTTATAAGTCTTACAGATATGTATCAATGTGAGGTGCTGCTCTTTTCCTGATCATACAATGAATGTCCAGTGAGAGACCTGAGCTCACACAGTTAACCTTCCTCCCTTGATCACTACTTTGCTTTCTGGACTTCTTTGCCTGACTCCAGAATAAAAGCCTCTTCCTCTTGAGCTCTGAATCTCGTGCCTTGGGAACAACCCCTCTTCCCCTGCAGCAGTTCCCCCTGGTGGGATCGCACCTTTCCGAAGGTCCATGAAAGGAGGGTCTCCAGGTTAGCTGGACTTCTCATTCCAATCCTCCCTAGGCCACAGTCCAGATTTCTCTCTAGAGCTGCTGCACTGGGAAGCTCTTCCACCCTTTTCAGTCTCTTTGTAGATATTATTTTTCCCCACTAGAATTCAAGCTCCCTGAGGCTGCTTTTTGCTCCTCATTGTATCCCCAGCACTCAGCATGGACCTGGCACACAGTGAACATTTAGTAAATGATTTTTTACAGACTAACTGATATGGCAAAGCCAGGGTTCAAGAGTGACTCAGTAATTTCAGAGCCTCGATTCCGAGTCCATCATTCTCTCCACTAGGTCACCATGCTACCTTCGGTTACTTTTCCTGGCTCAACATTTCAGCCCATTCACAACATGGCTGTAATCTACCTTTCCCGTCATATTCCACAGGACTCCCTTTTGTTTGCTCCGACCACACAGTGACCTTCCTCCTGATAAATTGGAGAGTGGCCAAAGGATAACAGGCAGGATGGTGAAGGGACCCGAGGCCAGGACACATAGGAACTCATCCACAGGGACTGTGAATGTTTAGCTCAGAGAAGAGAAGACAGGTATTCTATGGTAATCTCTAATCAATCACCTGGCAATTCTCAAAGAGCGCTAGAAACACAAGGAATGAACCCATCCCTATTCTCTGGAGCTCCTGCTCTATCTGACTTCAAGCATCCAAAGGACTGACATGTCTAAGAGGGATTATACTTCTTCTTGGTCCCAGAGGATAAGATGGGAGAGATGAATGGGAGCAAAGGGGCAGGTTTGGGCTTGGCCTCAAGAAAAAGCTTCCTAACAATTAGGGCTAGCCCCAAGTGGAAGTGGGAAGTCATGAGCACCTTCTCACTGGAAGGCATCAATCAAAAACCCAATGACCACTGGCCAGGATCTTGAAGAGACTCTTTGTTTTTCAGGCAAGTGCTGTGTTAGATGGATTTCAGGTGCATCCTAACTTCGGATTCTGCAAACTGGGGTCTATGGGCGTTGGGCTCCCCAAGTTCAACTACACTCTGTGAGGGAGAAGGGAGGAAAGAGGTCATCATTACTTGTGGCTGTTGGGCCTTTTCAGTTGTGTCCAACTCTTTATGACCCCATTTGGGGTTTTCTTGGCAAAGACACTGAAGTGCTTGGTCATTTTCTTGGGCAGCTCATTTTATAGATGAGGAAACCGAGGCAAACAAGGTTAAGTGACTTGCCCAGGGTCATCCAGCTAGAAAGTGTCCAAGGCCAGGTTTGAATTCAGGGAGATAAGTCTTCCTGACTCCAGGCTTAGAACACTACTGTGTTCTAAGTTGTCCCTATCCACTATGTAGTGGACAACATTTGCTCTGTTGGCATGCCATTGCTGGGGATGTCAATCAATTCAGGTCAGTCCAGTCCAATCCAATCAACATTTACTTGGTTCTTGGGAGCCAGGTATACAGAGATTAAAAAAAAATGAAAGAGCCTCTTCCTGCCCTGAAAGACTTTATATTCTATTAGGACAGGGTATGCTGGTCTGTGCACAGATAAGACAAAATAGGAGAAGGAGGGGGAGACAGAGATGAGGACAGAGATGGAGACAGATGGAAGGAGGGAGGGAGAGGTAGACAGAGGTAGAAAGGCAGAGGAGAAACCGAAGACAGAGACAGACAGACAGAGGCAGGGAGAGAGACAGAGAGAGACAGACAGACAGACAAAGACAGACAAACAGAGGCAGAGAGCCACACAGACAGACAAAGACACACAGAGACAAAAGAGAGAGAGACAGAGGCAAAGAGAGAGAGTTGAATATGGGTGTCTATATGTCCAAATATCTCAGTCCTACCTGTAAAGACTCAACATGATAGAGGAATGAGTCCTATAGTTTCCTTCTCAGCTCTGGCATCTCCAGCAAACTACATAATCTCTGAAGGCCTCAGTTTGTTCATCTGTAAAGTGAGGGGATACTAGAAGGATCCTTCCCTGTCTAGTCCTAAGTAGGTCTGATTTGTCAAACTGACCAGGGTGATTGACTCACAACAGGCACAAAGTGGTTTAATCCACAAGCCCAGCAAACAGCTTTTCTGGGTGCTTATCAGAAAAGAGCTAACATGAACTTAAGTCGAAAGGATTGAGGGTCCCACTCAAGGGCCACAGATGAGGAATTTCAGGCCTTTTCCTATTCAAAGATAAGAAACGGCACAAGTTGAAGAAGGCTCACCACATGTTGACCATCAGTTGGTTGAGAGTTAGAACAGCTGGTCATTGTTGGGACGTTCAGGCTGAGCTCCACCTCTCTACAACTTCAACTCAATTCACAAGGCATCCATTAACCTCCTAATGTATTCAGGACACTTTGTGAGATTCTGGAGAAGGTACAAAGTCAAGCATGAAACAGTAGTTCACATTTTAGTGTGTGTGTGTAAGATATATAATAATATTACAATAATGTACAATGTATTACAATATAATCTACAATATAATTCAGAGAGGTGAATAAAAGTATACATAAAGGCAATATAAAATTGTTTTGGGGTGAAAGAAAAACAGAAACTTCTATCCATTGCTCCTCATTCCGTACCTCCACAAGATTCTAGGTGTACTCTTATGGGAAGGGGGTGATATCATATGGTTATGAGTCCAGTAAACACAGCCATCTCAAGTCCCCATTCAGGCATGCTGTCCCTAATGTCAGTCTCCAGTAATTAGCACCACAGTATCTATTAGCCAATTAAAATCAATTAATTTTCCAAAGGGAAATTTACTGCAAAGATATAGCAAAAATCAGACATTTAAAAAAACTGGATAGGAGATGGGGGTGTTCTGTCGCCTTCTCATAGCTCTATTCTCAGCTCCTCATCCTTGCAGTAGCTGCCACAGAGCATCCCTCCACAGAGGCCATTTCCCAACGTAACACAGCCTTTGAATAATCCAAGTTTCTTCTTATGTGACATTAAGTGGAGGGGTCTCTGTGCTTCTGAAGGTTGTCCGAGCAGCTCTTCTGCGGGCTCCAAGGTCCCATGACTTCACAGTTTGGTGCTATCCTCCCTTTCCAGCTTTATTACCCTTTCATCTCTCCAGTGAATTCAACACTGGGCTCACAGACCCCTCTGACCTCTGACTCACTTTATGTACCCTGGCCCCCCATTTCTTCAGGCCCTGTGTCTCAGTCCATTCTGCCTCAGTCATGAACGGGACATGTCCTGCTTTAGATTCTGACCTCTTCCCTCCCCTACTCATGTATTTGTCTCAGGGAGAAGGATTCTAACTAAGGCTATTTGCCCCTTTCAGAGACCAGGCCTTTCTCCAAATTCCTGCTGACTACTGGCAGAGTTCAAACTTCAAACTGTGGTTTACCCTGGAGGTTATGGCAATATCATGGCTCAGACTCCTTTCCATTGGCCTTGGAGAATTGATCATCCTTCCTTGCTCAGAAGCTAAGGACTTTTCAAGAGAGTAATTAATGCTCATAAAGCACTTTGCAGATGAAAAGTGTTACCCCTCATCAGTTATAAGTAGCAAAGAAATGTGAGTCAGAAAGTGACATTAGCAATGAAGCCATGAGGATCCCTTTGACAGAAGCAACCTCAGAAGATAGAGCTGGAACATTTGAGCTTGAAAGTCTGAGGCATAGTAAAAGTCGTGCGTCATAAGACTGAAGGGGTTGATTGAATTCCAGTGGTGAAGGGCTTATATTTTACCCCATAGGTAATAGGGATCCAGTGGGGTTTGTAGAATGAGTCTAAGTTTAAATGTTGGCTTTTGCCGTTATTAATCATGAGCATAGTACTGATCTTCTCTGAGATCAGCTTCCTCTTCTATTAAGCGGGACTAATAATATCCAAATGTGAAAAACCTAACTCACAAGGTTGCTGTAAGAAAAAAAAAACAACTGATGCTTTGCAAATGTTAAAAAGACTTTTTCGTTGCAGGTTCCCTTTATACGCTTAAAAATTAAGGACCACAAAAGGTTTTTATATGTATTGTATCTGATGATATTTACATTATAAGGATAGAATTTTAAAATATTAGCTAAAATTAATAATAAAATCATTGCATGTTAATATTAATAGTATATATTAAAGACATTTTAACGAAATAACTGTTTTCCAAAAAAAAATTAGTGAGTAGTATTTTTTATATATTTGCAAATATCTCTCTAACGTCTCTTTCACCAAGCTTCTTTGCCTAATATTCTAGTATTACTTTTAAGAGGGTCATTTTCTTTCATCAATACTCATTAGCCTAACAAGGTCAAAGCCAGAGAGAATCTTTGATTCTGAGATCAAACTTGTCAATGGTGATGGAAAATTGTAATAAATTGGACACTGAAATCACAGCCCCCAACATGGACAGCTCCATGCATCCAGCCTTGTCTGACATAGCAAACAGTTGAACTTCATCATCACAAAAACATAGAAGGAGGAAGAGCTTCAGAAAGTGACCACAACAACACAACATAATGGGAACAGAGCAGCCAAATTTGTCTTCTAATAGAGGGACACTGAGGGTAGGCACCAAACTATTAAGTAGGTTATGTGTTTCTTAATAATATTTTGCTGATAATAAATACTGAAATCTTTTATTGATTCACTCATATATCATTTTTGGTGTTGCTGTTCAGTCATTTCAATTGTGTCCAACTCTTCATGACCCCATTTTAGGCTTTCTTGGGAAAAGATACTTTCCAGAGACAAACAAGGTTAAGTGACTTGCCCAGGGTCACACAGCCAGTAAATGTCTGTTGCTGGATTTGAACTCAGGAAGAAAAGTCTTCCTGACTTCAGGTCCAGCATTTTACCTACTGTGACACATACCAGTCATATATAGCACATTGCATTGTATTATACTATGCATGGGGCATCTAGGTGGCACAGTGCAGAGAATGCCAGTCCTAGAGTCTAGAAAAACTGAGTTCAAATCCCTCCTCAGACACCTACTAGCTGTGTCATGCTGGGCAAGTCACTTCATCCTGTTTGCTTCAGTTTCCTCATCTATAAAATGGGATGGGGAAGGAAATGGCAAACCACTATAGTATCTCTGCCAAGAAAACTCTCAAAGGTTCACAAAGAGTGATACAGGACTGTACAACAACATATGCCATAATTTGTTTATTGTTATATTGTATTATATTATGAAAATTATAATTATAGTTCTTTGGGGAGAACCCTTCCAGACACTCACCATTTCTGCCTGTTGAAATCTTATTCATGATTCAAGGTGATTCAAATGTCATCCTCTGCATATTTACCAGGCAGAAGTGATCTTTCTTTCCTCTGATCCAAAATGTCCCTTGGTTTCTCTCTCTCTCTCTCTTTGGTACTTACCACACTCAATTTTCTAAAATACCTATGTATGTGTTTTGGCCACTCAATTTAATCCAATTCAATTCAATAAGCTTTGTTAAGCTCCTGTTAATTGCTAGGCTCTGTCCTAGGTACTGTTGAATAGTAAAGAAAAAAATATTATCTGCCCTCAAGTAGTTTCTGCTCCACTGGGGAGACATAACATATGCATAAATCAATAAATACAAAGTTTAGTGAGATTTTGTTTAACTTGAGATTTCACTGATACGTGGAAAACCCAATGAGGAGATTCCCTGTACCAGTGCAGATGGGGGCACTTGCTCTCCATCTTACAGACTTGGAAATTAGCCTGGACGACTGAGTGGAAGAGTGACTTAACCAGTCACATAGCCCATGTGTCTGGTGGGGCGGGGCTTGAACCCAGATCATCCTGACTCTGAGACAAGCTCTCTCACTACTACACTTAATTGTCTGTCTCCCTTTTTAAAATCAAAGCCTACACAAAGCAATTTGAAAAAGGCAAAGGCATAATGCTAGTAAGGGGGGAGAAGAGGAAGAAAGGACAGGGAAGACCTCGTATGAGAGATGGAGAAATGGTACCAAGCATTGTTTTGAAGGAAGTGGGGGTAAAGAGGGAAGCCATACCATAAGTGAAGGACCCACTTGTGCAAAAGCTCAGAGATAGGAGATGGGATATTGATTGTTTATACAAGCAATGGATGGAAGATCAGTTTGACCCTAAAATAGAGACTATACAAAGGGGATGTGATAGGAAGTAGATGACAGCCAGACTATGGAGGACTTTAAATGATGGGCCAAGGGTTGATATTGTATCCTAGAAGGAAAAGGAGTCATTGAAGATGTTGGAGAAGGGAAAGGAGGTGATATAGTCAGATCTAAGTTTTAGAAATATCAATTTGGCAGCTGTTGTGGAGAGTAGACGGAGAGGAGAAGATGGGTGTCTTGCAAAAGTCCCTCCTCAAGAGAAGAACTCTGTTTTTTTACTTTTCTGTCTCCCTTAGTACCTAGCACAGGGCTCTCTATGCAATAAAACAAATGTCTCACAAATGAAGGCTGAAATCAGAGTTGACCTAAACACTTGTATTCTGCTAATGTATAGTCCAGAAGAGGCTTCCAGATATGGAAAAATCTTTGTTAACTTGATTGTTTTGAAGATGTCATAAATTTTAACTTTCACTGACCCTTCTGCCGGAGAGAGAAGATTGACAGATATATTGGAGGGAAAGTCAGTCAATAATATGAAGTTTGAGATTCAATATAATATGAGGTACTATTGTGAACTGAACTGTAAACTTCTCGATGGCCCCGAGGCCCTTTTCATCAATGGATATGAATTAGGAACAGAAACAGTCTAGAGTACTGAGAAAACTCTCACAGGTGCTGAATGTCATAAAATAATCTCCTTGTGGAGATTATTTTCTCTAAATCTTTCTCTAAATCTCATCATCTTTTATTTGTTCATCGGAATGATTGGCAGCCTCGAAATGGGATGAAAGGAGAAATGATGATAAACACAGTGGCTAGCTCCATATGGCATTGTAAGATTGGCAGGACACTTCACATTCACTGTCTAGTTTATCCTCACAAGGACCCAGAAGGTCAGGGCTATTACTACCTCTATTTGAGGAAGAAGAGACTGAAACAAACAAAGGTTAGGTGATGTGCCCAGGGTTCCACAGCTAGTTAGTGTCTGACGCTAGATTTTAACTCAAGTCTTTCTGACTCCAGGTCTAGTACTTGATTCAGATGCATAGGCTTTTTGAGAAAAAAAAACCAATTTGAGTTTAGAGATGGAAAGAACTTGCATTATTTACCTTACAGGGATGTTGTAAGGCTCAACTGAAATAAAATACCTAGAGCCTTAATAACCTCAAAGTGTTATGTAAATGTAACAAATCATCATAACAATATTGTGGGTAATGTGATTGAATCAAGCCTAGGAACCTTGCAGAGCCTTTTAAATGAAATTCATAATCACTCAAAAAGGTTTGGTATGACTAACAAATAAATGCTTATTGACTGACTGGCTATCCATTCAGGTAAAACCAACTAAATGAAGACTCCTACACAGTTGGAAGGACAATCTATAGATCTTATCCATCAATGCCTATATCTGGGACAGACCTTGCAATTGAGCAATGAGCTGATTCAGAACTGAACAAAAGAGAACATGATGCATTTTCTTTGGGAAATAGAAAAGTTCTTTTAACGATTCCAAGGTTCTCCATGAAACAAAGACCTTTGTTATTTTTTAACACCAATATTCTTCAAGTGACATCATATGGTTATGAGTCCAGTAAACACAGGTTTCCAAAGACTGGATACTGTGAATCAGAATCATGGAGTAGGAATTGGAAGGGGCCTCAGAAGTTAACTAGACCAACTCCTTCTCTTTACAAATGAGGAAACTAAGGCCAGAGAAGTGAAGGATACCTAAGAAGGGTCAGATATTGGATTGGAACCCACTCCTTGAGCTCTAGTGCCAATTCTCTTTCCACTCTAACTTGTGGTGAGTCAGAGGTCCATGATGGATATGACTGGGTTACAACTCATTGCAAATGAGGAACTACTTGGAAACAGAATGCAAAGAAATTTATTAGGGAATATATGATTTAAAAAATAGGATTCAAGGAAGGATTCTAGTGCATCAGTTTGATTGCCTGTTGGTCCTTTACTGGAGGACAAGGTCGAGAATGGCACTGAATGGTGAGATGGATGGATTTCAATCTGCATCATTGGCAAGAATATCTATGCTGTTCTGATCACAGATATGTTGGCATATTTGAACATTAATAGTAGTTATGATGTCAGGAAAGAAATGTGGAAAGTCCCTAAATGGGGAATATTGCTTTGACCTGGTGCTGCCCCTGCTAGATCGATCGTACAAAAAGATCAAAGAAAGAGCAGCTCTTTTTGTGATGGCAAAAGAGGGTGCTCATCAGTTGGATGGTGGCCAAACTGTGGTGGATGAATATAATGGTTTCTATTCTGTCGCATGAAGTGATGAAAGGGATAATTTCACAGAAATTTGGAAGGACTTGATGGGTTGATGCAGAGGGAAGTGGGTAGAACCAGAACAGTTCTGAAAGACTCCAGAAGTTTGGTCAACCACGACTCCAGAGAAATGATGATGAAGAATGCTGCCCACCTCGACTGGGGAGTGAGGGGCTAAAGATGCCAAACGAGATGCATTTTTGGAGGATGGAAATTTGTATTGCTTAATTGTGAGAGTAAAAAAAATCCCCATATTTTAATATTTGTTATAAGGATTTTTTTGCGGGGGAGGAAGGGTGGAAGAAAGAAAATATGTGTTAGTTGAAAAAATGAAAATGGTATTTTTTATGATACCAAGCTATCTCTCAGGCTGTGTGTTCAGTGCCCTTTTCATTACCATCCTTTGTATTTCATTCTCTACAAAAGACAGAAAATATTTGTGGCTCTCCATGTATTTAACACTTACTAAATCTATCTTGATAACTGAGTGGGATGGCTGACTTTTATTTTAGAAGCTGGTAACAAAGTTGTCAATTGCTGTCATGACCCAGCCAAGATGACTCATCAATGATAGTCTGTGTCATTATTTCAGATGTTCAAAACCCTCATAAAATCCTAATGTCATCAACATCCAATCCGGAAATGATTCTCCCACATCATATATGATAATTACCCGAGTCAAAGAATGACATAATAGGACAGGCTCCTGTAGGACCATACCAGCTCTGCAGAGATGGTTCCACATTTCTCTTTCTAAGACATTAAAACTAGGACCAAGGGAAGGCTTTATAACTGTTTAAAAAGCTGTCTTTGCTATATCTCATGAACCAGCATTTTAAGCTCTTTTTACGTTTTCAGAGTGCTTAAATATTAGTATTATTTTATAATGTGGTTACTGTCACAATATATACTGGCTGTATGATCCTGGATAAGTCACTTAAACTTTTAGTGCCATTAAGTCAAAGATCAGCAAAGTATGGCCAGAGGGTCAAATCCTCCCCCCTCCTCCCATCTTTGTAGGGCCAGTAGGCTAAGATTGGTTTTGATATTTTAAATTGTCAAAAATTATTCTTAGTTTTGGGTGAAAAAGCAGGTGCTGGGCTGGATTTGGCCTTTGGGGCAGTAGTTTGTTGTTCTAAAGCCATAAGTTTCCAAACATTTGCACGTTGGCAGTGGTAGGAAGTTTCCTCATTGAGAATTTCCTTCTAATGATTAGTAATGAAATCGCACATCCCATTTTAAAAAATAGTTAATGTATCATTTGGCAGACCAAGTTGGAAATTAGAGCTAGGAGAATCCTTTAAGATTTTCTAGTTAAAAAATCATCATTTTAGAGATGTAGGAACTGAAGTTTGGAGAAAGGAAATGACTTACTGAAAGTTATGCCATTAGTGTATCACAGAGTTTGGACACTGTACATAGTATAGCATTTAGTCAATGTTGTTTAATGATTGCTTAGGAATCAAATCTCCTGACATCCTGTACAATGCTCTCTGCACTGTGACTTTCCACTGCCTTTCACATGATCTTCATCTTTTTGGGATGATGGGATGAGAATTATGGTTGGTTTTTTTTGAGTACTGTGTTTTGAGCAAATGAACCTGGGCTGAAATCCCAGCTCCGTCATCCATTACCAGTGTGACCTGATCTAAACTGCTTAACCTCTCCAAACCTTCTCAACTGTAAGTGAGGAGGGCTGTGAGGTCCCTTTGCACTCTTAAGTTGTGATTCTGTGAACCGAACATTATTATTTTATAGGCATCATAAAACCTGTGCAGCATGGATATTTTTTAAAAAAGTTTATTCAGTTGGGAATTATAAACAGGGAAATTTTAGCTCCCCCAAAGTTGTTCCACAAATGGAGTTGTCCAATGGAGGAACATGTTTGCTGGAAAACTGTCAGTGGAGAGATGGAAGCAGAGGCTGCATTAGCAACCTGCTGGCCAAGCTCTAGAGGGGAAAAATGTAGCTGCATCAGGGTTGGGGTAGGTGACCTTTGAGGTCTTTTCTTACTCTAAGAGTCTCCCAAACTATGTTGTCTATGCTGGCTACAAATTTTAAAGGAGGATTGAAGACCAGCATCATAACATGGAATTCTGGAAGTTGGGGCAAATTTAATGAAGGGTGGATATGATTCAGTCAACAAGCATTATGCCAGGCCCTGTGCTAAGTCTTATAGATACAAAGAAAAGCAAATGCCCAGTCTCTGTCATCAAGGAACTTACACTTTACTGAGGGAGAAAACATTCAGATTATTTTACTGTAGATAAGAAATAAACTTATGTCAATGACAGCTACTCTCAGAGGGAAGGAACTAGTAGTGGGGAGACATGAATGGACTTTTTGTATCAGGTGGGATTTGAGCTATCTTGAAGCAGATAGAAAGAGGATGGACAGAATCTAAGGTAGGATCTGTTCTCCCTGTGGCTGAGATATATTGGAAACAGAGGTCATGCTTCTTGAGGAGACTGAGGAAACAAGAGATGAGGGTATTGAAATGATGGAAGGAAGGGTTGAGATAATGAAGGAGACTATAAGGCAAGGCATGAGGGTGAACGACCCAGAGATCCACAGATGGCAGCATCAAGGATCTGATCAAGATGGAAAGAACTTTAAAGATGGTTTCCGAGCAATGGTGGCCAAGAGGGTCTAAAGCAGTAGTAGGCAACAAGGAGTATGCCAGTTTCTCTTAGCTCTGTGTGTCAGTGGGTATGAGAGGAGCAGCCAACCTTAGAGAGGGGCCAAGCCATCCTTTGTCTCTAGAAGAAGCCCAGGTTTCTGTGAGTCTTGTAGGATCAGAGATTTGGATCTGGAAGGGATTGTGGAGGTCATCTAATGTAATACCTTCATTTTAGTGATGAGGAAATTGGGGCCCAGAGAGGGAAAGTGATCTACCCAAAGGTGGGTAAGTAAGGTAGAAGGTAAAGGATCTTGGTTTCTCTAAATCCTTAGATCTTCCCAGTGGAGAAATTGTCCACAAAGTTCAGTAGAAACTAAAATATCTAATAGAGACCCAGGAGACAGAGCATGGAGTTTGGAGGGCATGGAAAAGGGAAAGGCAGCCCAGCAATCTGGAAAGGACCATAAAGATCAACTAGACCAACCCATTTATCTTATGCTTTATCTTATATATATGAAGTCTAGGGAAGTAATGTTTACATATTTGGATTTTCCCAGGAAATCTGCTAATTATAGCAATACAGCTGAGTAAGCAAGTCATTGCAATCAGTAAAGGCAGGAAGTCTCATTCTAGGTCAAAGACTCACAGTAGGAACCTTAGCTAACAGAGCCTTCCATGCAGTAAAGGTTTATGGCAGTTAGCCATGTGAGTTAGCAGTAAAAGTGAGACAAATTGGGGGTAGGGGGCTCATTTCCAGAACCATATGGAGGACAAGCAGAATGTTCCAGTAGCCCAGGAGGTGTGTGCCATGTTTGTTAGTCTGACAATTTCAAAAATCAGTTTATGTGCATACAAAATTGAGATTATTCTTCATTTGAGAGGAAAGGGTGGAAGGGATTTCTCTACATTTTGGATTATCATAGAGAATGAAGTATTCCTTAAAATAAAAAGAAAAGCATCAAAGAGAAAACAAAGAAGGTGGCAGGGAGGCTCTAATAAGGATGAGGGAACTCCCAATCGTGTGATGGGAAGTTGGAGGGTGGGAAAATGTGACACAGAAAAAATAGGAAGAAAAACTGAAGTCATGGAGTCTGAAGTTTGGAGTCATGTAAAATGCATGAAGGAGAAAGGGCTGGACTCTGTCAAGAGAAATCCAATGTCTGAAGAGTTGCTGCTATGTATATCCAAATGAGTGCCACCAGTAGATCCGTCATCCAGTCCTGGGCAGAGGAAAAGGGGACTCAGAGTGGTGGCTGATGATTTGCTAAATAAGGTAGTGAAATAATTAGATTACTGGACTTGGAGTCAGGAAGACCTGAATTCTAATCCTGCCTTAGGAATGAGCCGGCTGTGTGACACTGGGAAGGTCATTTAGTCTCTCTGCACCGCAGTTTTCTCGTCTGTAAAATGGGGATACTGATAGCTCCTACCTCCCAGAGTTCAGTTAAGATACCATGTGAAAAGCTCTTTGCCAAACTGAGCTTTCATTCTTCTCGTTACCATTATATTTTTACCTAACATGAAGGTCTGTTATCTACCTGGAGATATATCCAGTATGTGGCAGAGATGGTCCTGATACTTGTCATATATGAGGACCAACCCTCCTGCTAAGTTTTCTGGAACCTAATCTTAGACCAGAGGTGTCAAACTTGTAGCCCCCCAAACCTCCCGAGGGCTAGAAACCAAATTAAATTGGAATTGGGAAGTGTTTAAAAAATAAACAAAAATATAATGCAACATAAATAATGCTGTGGTTTTCCAAGTCAATATGCAGCCAGCTTTGACACCACTGTCTTAGACAGTCTACTGAAGACCTTGGGCCTCAATTGGTATATTTGTCACAACCACCAGAAGAAGGAATGCATTTCTGAAAAAGTAGATGGAGGTTATGGAGAGTCATTGCTCACATTTCCATAGCACTTTCAAGATTTACAATGTTTGCAAACAAAATTTGTGTTATTACATCACAATCACTTCAGAGGTATGTAGTACTATAATATATATGTATATTATATCAATTTTACAGATGAAAAGTTTGAAATTTCAATAGCTAGTATCTATGTAAGCTCTTTATTGTTGGTAAAGCATTTTACAAAAATCTCATTTCATTGTCAAAACAAATTCAGAAGGTAGGCAAACTAAGGCAGATGGTGATTCAATGACTTAGCCAGACTCACACAGCTAATGAGGGTCTGAGACCGTATTTAAACCAATATCTTCCTGATTCCAGGTGCAGTGCTGTGGCATCTAGATGCAAAAGTTCAATGACTTTCCCATGACTCAAATACTTGTGAGATATTTGACTTCCCCATACTCAAATGTTTAGTAGATGACTGAGACAGGATTGATTCCCATATCTCCTAACAATAGTGGAACACTTTAGTCACTGTCAAACTGAGAAGGAAAAATGCTTGAGGAAAGCATTTAGATTTCTGCACTAAGGCTTTAGAAAAACCTGGACCAGCAATCTGAACATTTGCCCTTAATACACATTTGCACTTAATATATATTATTTCATATATTTATTCATCCACTTATTCATTCATCAATGCAATAACAGAAACAATATTATGGGGAAAGTTCACTAGAGATCAGCTGGTCAGACTGAGGCAATGGCTGAAGAGTTTGAGAAACCTGGGTGGAAAGTGATGCAGCGGTAATGAAGGAATCCAACATCTGGAGGACTTGTCTCTGCTAAAATAAAAAAAAAAATCTGAAAAATTCTAAGATTGCTTTAAAGTAAAATTTGTTCTTTAAAGATGGAGGAAGCAAGGGAAAGAACTATTATCCTGGATCTGGTTATGACCAAGAAGGAGGGGCTGATTGATGAAATAGAAATTATGAGAATGTAAAAGAACAAATCATAGAAACAATCAATAATTTCATTAAAGAGAATAACAATAATGGCACAATATATGAAAACCCATGGGACACAGCAAAAGCAGTAATCGGAGGAAAATTTATATCTCTGAATGCTTACATCAATAGAGAAAGAGTAGACTAATTCATTGGGTATGCAATTAAAAAAATTACAAAAAGAACAAACTGAAAATACCCAATTGAACATTAATTGGAAATTCTGAAAATTAAAGGATTTAATAAAATTGAATGTATAAAATTAATTAACAAATAAAACTAGGAGCTGGTTTTATGAAAAAAATATAATAACATAGATGAACCATTGGCTAATAAGATCTTAAAAGAGAGAGAGAAGGAAACCAAATCACTAGAATTAGAAATAAAAAGGGTGAATATACCACTAATGAAAATGAAATCAAAGCAATTATAAGAAGTTATTTTGCCCAATTATATGCCATTAAATGTAACAATTTAAGTGAAATGGAAGAATACTTACATAAATATAAACTTGCTAGATTAACAGAAGAGGAAATAGAATACCTAAATAAACCTATTATAGAAAAAGAAATTGAATAGGCCATAAATGAGCTTCTTAAGAAAAAAATCACCAAGACCAAACAGATTTACAAGTGAATTATATTAAACACTTAAAGATCAACTAATTACAATGCTTTAAAAATTTATTTGGGACAATAGACAAAGACAGGATCCCACCAAAATCCTCTCATGAAACAAAAGTAATACTGATTCTTAAACCAGGATGAGTAAAAACAGAGAAAGAAAATTATAGATCATATTCATTAATGACTGTGGATGCAAAAATTCTTAAATAAAATGCTAGCTGAAAGATTGAAACACTATATTATGAAGATTATATATTATATAAAGCAGGATTTCTACCAGGAATGCAGGAATGATTTAATACAAAGAAAACCATTAATATAATTGGTTATGTCAATAATAAAAGTAACAAAATCATATAATTATATTAGTAGATGCAGAAAAAAAGCTTTGGATGAAGTACAACACTTACTTCTATTAAAAATGCTTAAAAGTATAAGTATAAATGAATTTTTCTTTAAATTGAAAAGAAAGCATTTCCCCCAAACCATCAATAAGCATTATAGTAATAGGCATAAGCCAGAAGCCTTCCCAGTAAGATCAGTGTGAAATAAGAATGCTCATTATCACCAATATTATTCAATATTGTATTGGGCATCCTCGTAATAGCAATAAGAAAAGAAAAAGAAACAGAAGGAATCAGAATGGGAAATACGGGAATAATTTTGTAGATGACATGATGATATACTTGGAAAATCCCAAAGGCAATTAAAAAACTAGTTGAAACAATTATTAATTTTAGTAAAATAGCAGGATATAAAGTAAATCCATATAAATCATCAGCATTCCTGTATATCACCAACAAAACCCTATAAGAGATAGTAATATATATCCCACTTAAAATAACTCTAGACGTTATAAAATACCTGGGAGTATACTTGCCAATACAAACCCAGGAATTATATGAATAAAATTAGTTATGCAAATAAAAGCAGATTTATGGAATTGGAGAAATATTAATTGTTCATGGATAAAAAGAGCCAATATAACAAAAATGACAATTTTACTTAAACTAATCTATTTATTCAATGCCATCCCAATTAAATTACCAAAAACTGATTTTGTTGTTAGAAAGAAATAACAAAATCATTTGGAAGAATATCAAAGGAATTAATGAAAAAATATAAAAGAAAGAGCATTAGCAGGAACAGTTGTAAATTATGTTATAAGGCAGTAATTATCAAAACTCTCTGGTACCAGCTAAGAAACAGAATACAGAAGGTGTACAATGTATAGCAATAAATAAATATAGAAACTTTGTATTTGATGAGTATAACGGCAAGTTTTGGGGATATGAATTGGTTATTTGGTAAAAATTGTTGAGAAAGCTAGAAAACAGTATGGCAGAAATCAGGAATGGATCAATATCTTACACAATTTGCCAAGACAAATTCATGGATACATGACCTAGATATAAAAGAAGATATTACAAGAAAATTTGAAGAGCATGGAACACATTACTTATGCTTCAGGGTCGGTGAACAATTTATGAATGAATGAGAGAGAGAGAAAACAGTGTGAGGTGTAAAATGGATAATTTCAATTACGTTAATTTAAAAGATTTTGTGTAAATTAAACACATGTAGGCAAAATCAGAAGGAAAGCAGAAAATTGGGGGGAAATTTTTATAGAAAGTATCTCAAATAAAGATCTCAGATCTCAAATATATGAAGAACTTTGTCAAATTTGTAAGAAGATGAAACATTTCTCAATTGATAGATGGACAAAGGATATGACTAGGCTATTTTCCGATTCAGAAATCAAAGTAATTTATAAAAATGGTCTGAATCAGTATTATTAGAGAAATGCAGATTAAAAAAGCTTGAGATATCATTTTATGCCTAAAATGATTGAAGGGGAAACGACAAATGTTAGCACTAATTTTCTCTTGATAGAATCGTGAACTGATCCGACCATTCTGGAGAGCAGTGTGGAATTATGCTCAAAGAGTTATAAAACTGCCTAGACCCTTTAACTCAGCTCTACCACTACCAGTTCTGATTACGGAAAAAGGAAAAGAACCTCTATGTTCAAAGGCAGACACACGCACACACACACACAACAGCTTTTTTTTTTGTGGTGGCAAAGAACTGGGAAGGCAGGGATGCCTATCAATTGGGGAATGAGTGAATACATTGTGGCATATGATCATGATGGAATACTACTGAGCTATAAAAAATGATGAGCTCAGTGAGCTTAGAAAAACACGGATAGATTTTCAAGAAATAATAAGGAGCAAAATTAGCAGAACCAAGAAAACACTGTATACAGTAACATCAATGTTGTTTTGTTCTTAAAACAACTTTGAACAAATCATTCATTTTGACTATCATAAACACCCAAATTACCCACAAAGGAACTATGAAGGAAGATGATATCTGCATCTGGAGAAAGAAATGACAAATGGAAGTATGTATAGGATGATTTTACACACACAGACACACACATTTTTGTCTAATGGTCACCATCTCTAGGACAGTGGATGGAGGGAAGAAAAAAGGAGAAAAAAGAAAGTTGCATGAGAACCTAATTATATATGTAAAAGGAATGCCAAGTTGTACATAATAGATTTGCAGTTTCATGTGCAATCTTATTTTTCTACTCTACAACATTATAGAAAATATTTCTTATTTTTAAAGTTCAAAATAAAATAAATTAAGAAATTTAAAATAATAAGAATCTTCCAGGGAAATGATGACTATATTTTAGAATTTGTGATAATTAAGAAGAGAAAATTCAGATGGAGTGAGAAATATCCCAGATTTCACAGAATTCAGAGCAAGGGTAGTCAGCAAGGATAGTAATTCCCTAAGGAGAGTGACCTTAAGAAATGGAGTAGAACTGAAGCCTGAAATTTCCATAATGAACAAAAGCGATTCTAGTAAGAAAAACAAGGGTAACTGTACAGAACAAAGATTCTTAATCTGCATTCCATAGACCTCCAAGGGAGCTGCGGATCAGTTTCAAAGCATCCATGAACTGGAGTGGAAAACACATGATATCTTGGTTATTACTAAACTCTAACTGAAACTCAGCATTTCCTCTGATTGTGAATGTCGATGACAAGCATTTTTTTTTCTAAATTGGGTTAATATTTCACCAGCCTGCAGAAGGGACCCAGAACACAAAACTGGTCTTCAAAGACTTACGTGGTCATACAGGGAATCCATCAATTAACTTAGTTATTTAGAAGACACGCAGAAGATAGACACTCATTAGGTAATTTTGGATGGACACAAAAGAGTGACCTGACATTCTAAGACCAGGACTTGAATGTAGTACAATACCTGGAGAACCAATCTTGAGCTGGATTCAGGTTCTGGCTCTGACTTAACTTTTCTGTGTGAGCCTGTTAAATCCACCCCATCTCAAGTGCCCCTAAACTCTTGAGGGCAGGTCTTGATTTTCCTTTTTTTTTGAGCCATACAGGAAGAAAGGGGGGATTAGAGAAGGGAAAGGACTACTCACGGTACATGGAATGAAGAGAATTGGTGACAAGACTGAACAACACTTATTTTGCTTCTGTTTTCTTTGCCAAAATCTTGAGATTTTGAACAGAACAAAAATATTTAGTAGGGAGTTGATAGTCATGAAAAGTAAAAAGAGAAAATAGTTATCCTTGATAGGTTAAAGTCACCAAGCAGGGATGAGCTAAATCCTTGAATACTGAAAGAATTGGCAGATATGATAACTAAACTACTGCCTATGATCTTTGAAAGGTTGTGGAAAAGGAGAGATACCACAGCCAAGTCAATAAGTCAGTAGATCAATTAACATTTATTAAGTTCTCACTGTAGGCCAGAATGGGCAGCTAGATGATGCAGCGGATAGTGAGCTAGCTCTGGAGTCAGGAGGACCTGAGTTCAAATGTAGCCTTGGACACTGACTAGTTGTATGAACCTGGGCAAATCATATAACCCTGTTTGCTTTAGTTTACTCATATGTAAAATGAGCTGGAGAAGGAAATGGCAAACCACTGCAGTATCTTTGCAAAGAAAATTCGAAATGTGGTTACTAAAAGTTGCACATGACTGAACAATGACAAGGTATGTCACCCATTATGAAAAGGGTAAATACTTCAACTTAAAAAAAAGAAGATAACGAACCTTGTGTTCAATAGGCTAGTAAGCTTATTTCAAATACTGCTAAATATTGCAATAATCCAAGAAAATCCCAAAGGACTAATGATAAATCATACTATCTACCTCCAGAGAAAGAATTGGTACTGTTTGAATACATACTGAAGTATGATATTTTTCATCTACTTTCATTCTTTTATTTTTTTGAGTTATTCTTTTCTTTCATTCTAGTCTTCTTGTACAAAATAGCTAATATGGAAATATTTCACATGATTACACATGTATAACCTATATCTGATTGAGTGTCATCTCAGAGAGGAGGGAGGGATTGAGGGATAGATTTCAGAATTCAAAACTTTAAAACGTTAAAATTTGTTTTAACATGTAATTGAGGAAAATAAAATTTATTAATTCAAATAGTGCTAGAGTTTAGCTAGTATTACATGGAATATGAGAGAATTAGGAGAAAAAGTGATTAATTGTGGGAATTGAGTGAACCACACTAACCCCATCTTGTGACTCAATTCTGGAGCTAGCTCAGTTCTCTTTCTATTCAATTATGGGTCTAGTTCAAATTCTGTCCTGTGAGAAAACTTTATTCAATTGTGGGAATCGTGAGAAAATCTTATTGCATCGTTTGAATCTAACCCTGTGTGGCTGGGAAACTAGATGACCTCTACCTGCTGCATAGAAATCCTCAACCAAGGACCTCACTTATGCTGACCAGAAGCCAGGTCAGATTCAAAGACTGATGCAAGGAGTTTTCTCACAATTGTACATCTCAAGCAACCCATGCATCTTATCTGAAAACTGAGCCTATATTGATCCATCACTTACTGTTTCCATGTTCTTATGTCATGGGAGGCCGTGGGTCACCTCCTTTTCTGACTTCAGGGAGTTGCACCTGTTTCCTTTCCTCCTCCTGATTTGGAACATCCCTAATCTTTCCTCCAATTAGAATTCAGATAATCTAATGTATTGTTGCCTTTTAATTCTTTGGCCTTATTTGATTAATTGTTTTCAATATATAAAAGTCTATTTCCCTTTGTATTTCGCCCAGACCTAAACTGAGAATGTCTGGGCCTGCTTTGTTAGATAATTAAAATTCATTGCTTAATAAATCAATTAATTGCTTAATAAACCACTACTTGAAAGATTGCATCTTTGTTTCCTCAGTCATTTCATCTTTCTCCCACCACATGCTGGACTTGCAGCCAGGAGGGCCTGAGTTTAGGTTTTGCCTCTGATATGTCTGAGCTCTGAAACATTGGGCACGTCACTTAATCTCTCTAGATCAGTGTTTCCTCATCTGTAAAGAGACATTAATAAAATCTACAGTCACAGCCTCAAAAACCTTTAATGAGGCTCAGGTGATTCCTCCCAGCTCCCCCTAAATTAATAACAAACAAAAATAATAATTAGCAATTATATGCATTTGCAAAGTGCTTTTCAAATGTCTCATTTTATCCTCACAACAGCCCTGGGAGGTGAGAGTTATAGTTATCCTCGTTTAACAGATGAGGCAACAAACTGACACAGGCTAAGAGAGTTGCCCACAGTCAGCAAGTGTCTGAGGCTGGATTTGAATTCAAGTTTTCCTGACTTTAGGTCCAGGGCTCTATGCACTGAGCCACCTAACTCCAAATTTTACATATTCTTATAGATATACATGTTTTTCTGCTTTAATGGAAAGTCAGCTCCTTGAGGACAGGAACTGTTTCCTTTTTGTCTTGGTATCTTCAGCATCTAGGACAGTGCCTGGGGCTTAGGAGGCTGCCAATAAATGTTCGTTTTTTGATGTTTTAATAATCTGCTTTATAGACTTTCTAGTGTTGTATAAATGTTAGCATTTCTAATGATTTTTTACACCATAGCAGCAGCTGTTTGGAGATAGGTGCACCTATCAATCTGCCAATAAAAATTATTCAACTATAGAAATCAGGGTGAGATGCCAGAGAAATAAGGACACTGAAATTTCATTCAGTTTAGTTGAACACACTTTTTTTTGTTTTTTAAAAATATTTTTCACTTCATTTTTTATTTTTCCCAATTTTTAAATATTCGTGAAAAAAAAACTTTCAAGTTCTAAGATTTCTGTTTTCCTCCTTCTCCAAAGACTGCACTCTGAGATGGAAAGTAATTTGATATAGGTTATGCCCATACAATCATTCAAAACATATTTCCATATTTCCCATGTTTTGAAAGAAAACAGACCAAAAAATCCCCACAGAAAATAAACTGGAAAAAATGTATTTTGATCTGCATTCAGACTCCATCAGTTCTTTCAGTAGATGGACAGCATTTTTCATCATAGTTTCTTCAGAATTTCCTTGGGTCATTGTTTTACTGAGAAAAGTAAGTCATTCACAGTTGTCATCATACAATATTGCTGTTTTGTTGTACAGAGTTCGGCTGTTCCTGTTCACTTTGCATCAGTTCATGTAAGTCCTGTTTTTTCTGAAATCATCCTGCTTGTCATTTCTTATAGCACAATAATATTCCATCACAATCACATATTCCAGCTTGTTTAGCCATTCCCCGGTGGATGGGTACCCCTTTGATGTCCAATTCTTTGCCACCACAAAAAGAGCTAGTATAAATATGTTTGTACAGACAGGTTCTTTTCTCTTTTCTTATCTCTTGGGGATACAAACCTAGTAGTGGTATTGCTGGATCAAAGGGCTTGCACAACAATTCTATGGCTCTTTGGGCATGGTTCCAAATTTGAACAAACATTTTTGAATCAAATATCTGCATTCTGAACGAATCGTGAGGGAGACACAGAATTTAGACATGATTTGGTGTTTATGGTCTACTCCACAGATTCTTAACCTGGGCTCCATGGATCTGAAAGGAGGTTGTGCATAGATTATAGCAATTCATTAACTTGGATGTGGAAAGATCTTTTATTTCAATATAATTGGATTCCTTTGTAATCCTGAGTATTTTATTTTATGCATTTAACTGTCATAGGGATCCATGGTACAATAATATAAAGAAACCCTTGTCTAATAGGAGACAACATAATCAATCAACAAGTATCTATTAAACACTTAGCATATGTCAGGTACTATGCTAGGCAGAGAGGATATAAATGCACCATGAAATGATCCCTTCTCTCCAGAAGCTTATATCCTGCCATCTATATGAGAGTTAAAAAGTATGTGTGTGTATATATATGTGCATATATGTAATATAGATGTACATGCATGTATACCCTGAAAAAGCATAAAGAGAACAAATACAAACATTAAAAATAGTTAAATGCAAGACACTTTGGGAGGGAGAACGCACACAACTGTGTGGCTCAGGAAAGGCTTTGTGTAGAAGGCAGTGCTTAAATTTCATTCTAACTAAAGAGAGGGATCCTGTAAGATGACAGTGAGTGGGGAGAGCATAGCAGGTATGGGCCACAGCCACTGAAAAGGTTGAGAGATGGGAGATGGGATGCTGTGTGTGAGAAATAAAGAGGCCAATGCGGCTGTATGGAAAGGGAAGTAATGCCTAATGAAGCTGGAAAATTACATTAGGGTCAAACTGTGAAAGACTTTAAAGCTAAACAAAGATATTCATGCCCACACAATTCTACAAAATAATTCATGGGAGAGTGCATAAGAGAGGGGAAAAAAAGTGTAAAAGCTTCCTAAAAGAGGAATCTCTTAACCTTTCTTTTTTATGGATACCATGCATCATATTTGAAGGGAGAGGAATCTGATATAAGAACTCAGTCAAAACTTTATAAAACCAGTTCTTTCTTTTGAATTCTGTAGCCCTTTAAAGTGACTGTTGTAAATTACAGCCCATTGCCAGAAATTCCCCTAACAGAGGAGTATGAAATATTATCCTCCTTTTTGCTGCCCTACATGAAACCTAACGAGATTAGTTTGTTGCATTCAAAGAGGAAATAAAGGGGTAAATCAGTTTTCACCTAAATTATGTACCTGATTCAATGCTAAAATTTCCTTTAAAGAGATTTCTTTTCACACAAGTAATGAAACATTATTTATCTCACTTTGATTTGTATGTATTTGTAACATGTCATTTTCTTAATTTGTACCCAGCAGTATCTCAAAGTACTTCACAAATAGTCTATGATCTAAGTTATTATAATACAAATATAACTCATTATTCAGAAGCACATACATTCAATCCATATTATTTTATGAATAATTTCAACTGAATATATTGGCTTTAATACTGAACTGGAAAAAGATTATTTAGAAGCATTCTTCATTAATCTCTTGTCTTGTTTTTCCATATATAGGAATATATATGTAAATAGAACAAAATCAGGAGTTTAAAAAATATTTTCTCAGCTGACTATGACAAATTTACCTAATCCCTCTGTTTCAATTTCTTGGTTTATAAAATGGCAATAACAGAGGCTTTGTATGATTTAGTTTGCACATTTTCCAGGTCAACAGAAACTCTTTGTATATTATCTGTCATTTTCCCTTTACAATGTCCTTTAGTACCTTAGACAATGGATGGACAGAGGAAGGCAATAGAGTTAAGGTCAAAATTTTCCACTTTCAAACTCTGACTCGAATTGCACAATCATAGCTGTGATGCTGGTTTATCTAATTCAGCTCAGTCTCAAGCCAAATTGTCCACAAATACATGCTCTCCTCAATGACTTTTTGCTATTTTGTAAAGTGATAGCAATTTAAATTAAACCATGTAAATAAAACCAGGAGGTGGCAGGGGGAAGGGGAGCAATACACAAATACAAGATGGAATAGAACTTTTGAAATTCTTGCAGTAATAGAACCACTGCTTTTAGGCTTTGCCTGATGCAATATGTGTGACATCAGTGACATTGCATATAAAAGTAAAATTAATATCTAGCATTTTATAATAGCACTCATGTGCCAGGCACTGTGCTAGATGCTTTACGCACATGAAGATAGCATTGGGAAAAGTGACTAAATCTGTAATCTTTTCAATTCACAAGTTCCTTCCAGTGATGTAGATGGCAACCTATTCATTTTATGTGATGCTTTTCCACTTTCTTACAAACATTAACCATGGGAATCTTTCCCATATGTGGAGGATATACTGGAGAAAAATCTGCCAGACTCTGTCCTGATCACATGACATTTAGGATGCCATGCTCCATTCTGGGCACTGCAGTTTAGAGAGGACATTAATTAGCTGGACTGTAAATGCTCTCTCTCCACACACAGACTCAGACACACACACACACACACACACACACACACACACGTGCACATGTGCATGCACATGCATCTTAGTAGTAGAGCACATAGAGGGTTGAGCCTGAAGTGAGGAAGATTCATCTTTGTGAATTCTAATCCAATCTCAGGTATTTACCAGCTGTGTGATGTCATTTGACCCTGTTTGCCTCAATTTCCTCATCTGTAAAAATGAACTAGAGAAGGAAATGGCAAATCACTCCAGTGTCTTTGCCAAGAAAACCCCAAATGAGATCAGAAAGAACTGGACACGACTGAAAATTGAATAAACAATTGAAAATAAATGTTAGCTAGTATTAGACAAATTATACAATAAGTAAATGTGCTTTATGGTATCTCTAAAATTTGAGAAGCTTTCTGGACAGTCTCAACATCAGAGACCTTGCCAAGGCTGGAGCAGAGAGCTCTTCCAAATCCAGTGCCTCTTGGGAGTGGGGTAGAAGCTAGAGTGGGACGGAGATCACAGAAGTACAGATTTAACAGCAGAAGGGACTTTGAATCATCCAATGCAGCCCCTCGCCCCTTTTTATAGAGGATCTTCATTATTCAAAGAAACTCCTGGATCAGAAAGTTGGCAGACCAGTCCCTTCTCCTGGTGCTATTTTCTTATATGCCATTACCGCTGTCTCACATACTACATTAAGTCAGTGTAAGAGCAACATTTCTCTTACTCTCACTCACTAATGAGAATAGATCATGCTTTCTAAAAATGTCAGCACCAAAGGACCTATGCCATCTTTGTCCTTCCATGTTTATTCATAAGTGGCAATGTGTGCACAGAGTACAGGACCTGGAGACAAGGAGACCTGAATTGAAATCCAGTCTCAGACACTTATAGCTATGTCTGACACTTATGGCTATGTCTGTCTAGGAAAATCACTCAGCATTTGTCTGCTTCAGTGTCTCATCTGTGAAATGGGTAGGGTAATAACAATTTCATCTCCCTTCCAGGTTTGTGAGGATAAATTGAGGAAACTGTAAAGCACGTTACAAACCTTAAAGTGACTGCTACACGTTAGCTCTACAAAGAATCCCAGAAGCCTTCGGGTGGTTAGGCTACAATAGCTTAGAGCTGCAGTGAGACTTTTGGCACACCCTGTCTACATGCCAGCTATTTCCAAATACTCTGGGGATTTGAGCAACTCCCTCAAGGTCACACAGTTCAGTAAGTGGTAGAGCATGAATTTAAACTAAGGTCTTCTTTTCCAGATACAGCCCCCATCTCCCCACCCCCACCCCGGGGACGAAGGATGAGCAAAGTATTGAGGTCAAAGAGACAAAGGGGGATTGAATAGGGAATGCCATTGTTGAAACAGAGCATATAAGAAAAGTCACCCGGGATGAAGATAGACCCTGAGGTCAAATGAAGATTAATTGAAAGAGCTAGTAATGTTAACATAGGCTAGAATAAAGGATAAAGCAATAAGCTGAGTCAATAAGCATTTATTAATGCTCATTATGACATGAAATCATATTAATACTCATATGCCAGGCACTGTGTTCAGTGCTGGGAATAACGGAGAAAGACAAAGCAGTCCCTACCCTCAAGGAACTCTCAGTCTAATTGGTGTGCAAGCAACTATGCACTAACCAGACATGTACAAGATACACTGGAGATAAAAACAGAAGGAAGGAACTCACATGAAGGAGGCTTTTTGGAGAAGGCGGGACTTTAGCAGCCTCAAAGGAAACCAAGAAAGCTAGCAGGCAGAAATACGTAGGAACAACGCTCCCGAGGGAGCAGTGAGTAAAGACGCTGCTCCCCTTGTTGGAGGAGCAGCAAGGGGTCCGGGGCTTCTAGGTAGGTCAGACTGGAGAGGCAGGCAGGGAGGGACCTGCTTATGAAAGGCTTTGAGTGCAAGAGGATTTACATTTGACATTGGAGGTGATGGGGAGACACTTGAGTTCCTTGGCTTGGGGGAGAAGTGGAAAGCTCAGAGTTATGCTTTACAATGATCGGTTGGGTGGAGGATGGAGTGGAATGGCTATTGCAAAGATCCAGACGAGTTGATGACGGCTTCCATCCTTTTAAGAGGAGCACATTAGCTATCTTCAAGAATCTGAAGAGTTAGCACATGAAAGTGGGTTAGATTTCTGTATTTCTGTCATTCTGCAAGATGAAATAATTTGAGAACAGCTCTATAGAGGACTTGGAAGGTAAAGACCAGGAGACTGCCCATAATGTGATGGAAAAATATTTGGAGACTTCAGGTTGCAGGGACTGAGTCTGAGAGCCCTGGGCAGAGAGTTCACTTCAGCCAAACCATTCAGGACCCACTTCAGGGAGCAGAAGGGAACCTGGAGGCCTTCAGGAAGAGGCTACAGCAGTCCAAGCAGAAATAAGGTTTTAGTTGAGGAGATGGGAAAGAAAGGAGTAGCTACAGGAATTGTTGAGTAGGAAATGTTGGTGCCAAATGAGTCACTGAAAGAAAGAAAGTATGCAATGGGGCCTTTCATAAAGCAGGTCTGGTATCAAGAATGAGACTCACCTGATCAAAAACATGTAATGAGCTAGGATAAGAACCTCCAACTTCTCTCAAAGCTCCAATAAGGTGCCACTCTGAGGCAGCATGGTGTGATGGATAGGGGGCTGCAGACCTGGATTTGAATTCCACCCCTGACACTTGTTAGCTTTGTGATCTAGGGCAAGACACTTGGCCTTTTCCAGCTTCAGTTTCCTCATCTGTAAAATGGCAGCAAAAATAGCATCTACGTTATAAGATTGTTTTGAAGACCAAATGAGATGACAGATATAAAGTGAGTGCTTTACCAACCAAAAATGTTCTACAAATGCTAGTTATATTAATCATGTATTAAACACTGGGTCTCAGTTTGTTTTTTTTCTTTTTTTATACATTGTTAATGAAAATAAGCTTTATGACATCAAGTAATAAATACATACAAAGATGCAAGTAACAATTTTAGTCATTTATCCAGATTTTTAAAAATCATTCTTTGGAAATCTCAAGATCTATAGTCTTCATCTAAAAAGTAACTATCTAGGTTCTTAATTTTTTACTAGTCGGATCATTCTTCTGTATTTATAGCTCATGCATTTTAGATTGATTTCAAAGCACAGACAATCATGCAAATGCTCACACACCAAAAACAAAACAAAACTATGTTATTTTTTAAAGCAGGTTCTCTATAATGTGGACCTAACTGAGTGATACCCAACTGCCAGTCAACATGGACTCATGAAAAAATCCTTAAGAGTTATTAGAAATTCTGGAAAAGGTGCAAAAAAAACAACAATTTGGGTGGTTTTAAGTGTACTCAAAGGAAGGAAAAATTGGGGCATGTTAGTAGGGCAGTAAACTACAATTGCCAGCAACGTAAGCAAAACTTTCTACATGCAATTTCTGTCCTCAATGCTTTTTGTTTTTTTTAAAGTGACATAGGTTATTCCTAGCTACTTCTAATGCAAATCTAATTGCCTTTTCTTCTATTCTTACAGACTGTGGTGCGGACAGGAGAAAGAACCTAAACTTTGAGACCATTTAAAATGAGGGATTCATATGAATGTTTTGAAAGTCACCAGAGGAATAAGGGTTTTCTTTCTTCTTCACAAAGAAATGGAAAACTTTGGAAGTGAAGTATGAGTCTAGGGTCTGGCATTTCCTTTGGTCTGCCAGGCATTCCCAGACTAATCTTCAAGCATCAAGGATGCCTTGCTTTAGCCTCTCCATGGCTCTTTTACTCTCGTGGCAGGCCACTGGACCCAGATGGCTCAGAAGGAGAAAGTGATGTTGGTGAGCTTGCACAGCCCTCCCTCACTCAAATCAAAGTCAAGTGCAAGTCATGTCATCATCGTGCTGTCATGGTCCTCTTCAAGAACCAATGACAAACACAGTAACAGCGGCGGGTCTGATCTCTTTGCCTAGCTCTTCAATGATAGCTAGGAGTTTTGTATATTTGCTTTGAGGTACCTGACTGGGGGCTCTATACTATCATGCCGGTACTGGGTACTGTCATGCTGGCAGAAGGAGAGTGGATGCTCCCAGCCAAGTTCAGGGATGCGCCCGGCATGTGGACATTCAAGTTGGGCTTGTGAGACATGAGAGGGGAAGCGGGGCGCGGTGCCAGGAACCCGCAGGTACCGTGATGCCCTGGCTCCCCAGCTCACCTGGGCCTCCGTTTCTAAATGTGAAAAATGAAGAGATTCAAGTCTCTGACCCTTAAGGTTGATTGGACGTCTAAAACTATGACCATAAAACCTTTCCTAACCTCCTTAGTTGTAAATGCTCTCTCCCTTTTCCAATTACTGTATAAATATTGATCGTGTTCTATTTCCTTGGAGGAAATTGGCTCCTAGAGGACAGGACGGTTTGGATTTCATTTTTGCTTGCCCTGTATGTGGCACAGTGCCTCGTGTACAGTAGATGCTAAAGACATGCATAATGAATTTTTAAAGTCTTTGTCACAAGGGAAAGCTCCATGGGTCCAGATCCAGCGTGTGCACATTTGTCACAATTTTCTGGAATAATGCGTGTGACATTCATTAATATAATATGTATAACAGACTATATCTAATATGTTAATTTAGGTAGCATGCGTGAATATATGCAACACACATTGATATGTATAATGTATTAATTTATGGAACACATTAACTTGTGGGACACATATGTTTTGCAATGTAATTATCAAATTAAAAAAATTAATTTCCACTCTCCTTAGGAGCATGTCTGTTGCATAAAATGAGGCTCACCCATATTGAGCTGGCCATGATTTACTTCATAGCAGATGTTTGCTTTTCTTCTCTCTCAGTCATAGGGAGAACAAATAGATGCAAAAATAGTTTCATGGGCACATGTGCCCCAGGATGTGATCTGGCACAACTCAACACAATTAGCAGCTTCCGTCTGGGAAAATGAGCAGGATCCAGGTGTGCCAGAGAAATCAGGACAGAGCTGCTGAGCGTGATGAAGATCTAGGCTCCTAGGGGCTAGGATTCATTCTGCTCTGTCCACTGTCTATTTCTCTCCACCCATCAACCTCCTTAGGGTTCCAGGCACCCAGAAGCAGTTGTCCACCAGTTCTGATGACATCCTCCCAAACAAGCTGAATCTCCTTGGTTATAACAACTGGCATTAATAGAGGACTTTAGTTCTCAAACCACTTTATAGTCATTAGTCATGTAACCCTCACAATAACACTGTAAGATAGTTTTTTTTAGTGATTTTACTATCCCTATTTCATATATGAGAAAACTGAGCCTTAAAAAGTGAAATTTGTCAGGTGATTAGCACTTGACTAGTCCCAATCCAATTTTGCAGGCATGAAAATGGAGGCTCATAGATTTTTCTAAATTAAGAAAAAATTTACTGCGCACTGAATTAGTGTTTTTTAGCTACCATACCACATTGCTATATACTATATACTACACTATATACTTCAAGTCTGAAGTTTATTAGGACCTCCAGATCATTTTTCAGGAAACTGCCATTTAAACATACCTCCTGCATCTTGTATGTGTGCTGTTAATGTTTTTTTGTCCCCTGGTGGAAGATCCTCCATTTATCCCTATTGAATTTCATCTTACTACATTTAACCCAATGCCCTTGCCTCACAATTCTCACAATTTTTGGTCTGAGGAATGCTTATGCTCTTTTGTTCTTTTAAATAGTATTTTTTTTCAAATACATGTAAAAGACAAATTTTAATAATCATCTTTTAGCAATTTAAGTTCCAAATTTTCTCCCTCCCTCTCTCACCTCCCCCTTCTTCAGAAGGATAAACAATTTCATACGGGTTAGATATGTGCATATTTCCATATTAGTCATAACCCTTACAAATTATTCAGGGTGCCCTGACCAAGAGCTTTTGTTTATGTGGCTTGTATTTATCTATATTGACCACATGTGAAATTAAAATTATTAGCATTATTTTGAAAATGTTTTAGACTTCATGGACCCCTTGAAAAGGTCTCAGAGACCTGAAGGTGTCCCTAGACCACACTTTGAAAACCACTGATCTGACCACTGCTCTCTCTGGAATCCAATTCTGTCATCCAGGGTATCCAGTATCTGGTTTCCAGCTTTGTGTCATCTGTAAATGTGATGAGTATGCCCATGAATGAGGTGCCAACTCTGCTTTTATGAAGTTATTGATGAACATGTTAAATAGCACAAGGCCAAGCACAGATCCCTGGGGTACACTGCTGAAGACCTCTTGCAAATCATTAACAACCGTTCTTTGAGTCCCATCATTCAGCCAGTTCTAAATCAATATAATTGCATTATTGTCTAATCTATCTCTCCATCACCTGCATAAGAATAAGATTCTATACTTTATCAAAAACTGCTAAAATCTAAGTAAACATATTCAAGACTTTCTCTTCATCTGCTAGCTTAGAAAGTGGGGTTCAAACCCACGTCTCCCCTGGTTCAAGTTCACCTTTCTCTCTCCATCTTCCCCCCTCCCAACAACTACAACTATCTCATCTTTACGCCAGTCAATACTATCATGGGAGGCGAACTTAACCACCCTTCAAAACATAGAGAATTGAATTTATTTCTTGTTAAGAGCTTACCACACTGCCAGGCCCCCTGTGGACATTCCATAAATACTGACTAAATTGAATCCTTTGACATATTATCTCCCTTCTCTTTTTTCTCCTTGTCCTCCGGTCAGTTTCCTGGGGCCTCCATAATTATTCCCATCTCCTTCAGATTTTTCCCTTAATTTAAGATTTATCATCTTTCAGGAAAGTCTCCTCTTTGCTTTTTCATGTACTTAGATCACATTTCCTTCTTCCAACATTATTTCTCTGCCTAGTTCTCAGAATCACCCTCCCCCTTTCTCTCTTCTTCTGCATCTGATTATTTTTTTCTCTGTGTATCTCTCTCTCTCTCTCTCTCTCTCTCTCTCTCTCTCTCTCTCTATTTCTCTCTCTCCACTTTATGAAAAGATTATTCAGAAATAGGTGACATTTCACTTTAAAAAAAGAATAGGCAGGCTTGGAGATTTTATAATTAAATCTTCAGAACTGTTAAACTAATTCTAGGACCGAGGTTTTCCCTGAAGGATAAATAAACTAATTTTGTACCATAGAGGAATCAATCTTCGGGACAGCCCAACCTAGGAAGTGACAGGAAAGATCCTTGAGGCAATTTCAAAAACAAGCCAAAGCCTGAAGTCAGTGGGTCTCAGTGCAGGGTAAAGAATGGCTCTAGAAGTCTCTGATACTCCCATAGCTGGAGGGAGATGGAGCTGAAACTTCGTTGATGCTCAAGGGCAGAACTGGGGTCATCCCTGAAAATCAAGGTAGCAGGACTAGCATTGGATGGAGGTTGAGAGGTGGGGGAGAGAAGATGGTTGGCACTGTGCTAAACACAGGGGATGCAAATAAAAACAAAGAAAAAGACAGTCCTCACTCTCACGCACCTCGTATCATGTTGCATTCATACACAGGAGTGGTAGACGACCAGGGAAGCACTATCTAGATAAGAGAGTCATGGGGACTTGCTCGAAAAGTAGTTAATCAATATAGCCTTTCCATGGCAATGGTAGTATTGAACTAATGATTTGATTACTAAGCCCAGAGCTAGAGGTTGAAAGTGTGAGGTGGTGGAGCTAAGGACATCTGATGGTAAGATGAGCAGTTTGGATGTCCAGATGGAGTGGAGCCCAATCTTGGTAGTTACAGGTAGTAAGGAGACTGGACAGGTGAGCCCCAAGACTGAGCAAACTCAGGGACTAGAGACATCTTTTCTGGGGTTCTGGTCTGAAAATATTGTTTTGGGTAGGGAGAATTGAGACAGAGATAGGACAGTTAGCAAGATATATGTCCCTTGGGAGAAAACTGCATACTGCTGAACAAAGCTGGAGAAAACCATGAAACTGTGCTGGTCGGTCCCAGTACAAAAGTATGTTATAAAATCTCAATTAGACCCACACTGCAGCAAGACAATCCTTTTACACATCCGTAGCTAGTTAGCCAGAGTTCAAAACCAGCCTCAGACACTGATGATGTGACCGACCCCGAGCAAATCACTTGACTTCTATCTGTCTCAGTTTCCTCATATGTAAATGAGGATAACAGCATCTAGCCGCAGGGTTATTGTGGAAAACAAATAAGATGCTAATTGCCAAGTGTTGGCGCCGCACCTGGAGCATGGAAGGTGCTGGATAAATGTTAGCTATTCTTGTTATTATCTCTAAGCGATTCATTCAATAGTCCCCTCCCCCAAAGCATTTTTCAAGACTTTTTATCCATCCCCAAACCTCCAAAGACTTCCTTAACTCCATCAGCTGATAGCCTTGTCTCAGATTTCATGGGAAAACATCGAGACCATTCAAGAGCTTGCTCTTCTCCCCTCTTCCTCATTTCATAACACTCATATGTCTTTTGTTCCTATTTCCTCTTTCACTCCTGTCTCACATAATTAAGTGGCCTTTCTCTTAGCCAAAGAAAACTTCTTTACATATACAAAATAGCTATTGTCCCGTTTCTCTACTGCCTTTTATGGTTAAACTCCTAGAAAAGGTCATTTACAATCAGTGCCCTTGCTTAATAAACTTCCACTTTCTTCTCAACTCCCTGTAGTGTTGCTTCTGATGAATTCCATGGAACCATTTTCTTTGAAGTTAGCAAGGCTCCCTTAAAGGTCAAGTCCAATGGCCTTTTCTCAGTTGTCATTCTCCTTGTCCTCTCTGCTGACTTTGACACTGTAGACCAGCTAGGTGGTGCAGTGGATAGAGCACCAGTGCAGGAGTCAGGAGGACCTGAGTTCAAATCTCAGACACTTGATACTCACTAGCCATATGACCTTGGGCAAGTCACTTAACCCCAATTGCCTTATCCTGGGTCATCTCCAGTCATCCTGATGAACATCTGATCACTGGATTCAAATGGCTCTGGAGGAAAAGTGAGGCTGGTGACCTGCACAGCCCTTTCCTCACTCAAAACAAAGTAAAGTGCAAGTCATGTCATCATTTCTCTGATGGCATGGACTTCTTCAGCCAATGAAGGACGAACACACCACCCCCTTATTTTTATTCAGTGCCCCCCTACTACTGAGGTTACCACTGCCCTTCTGGATAACTCCAGCCCTTCCAGAAGGTGGTATCACCCACTTTGGGACCCTATTAGGTAATGCCCACTAACCGTTCAGTCCTGGGACTTATTCTCTTCTTTCTCTATATTATTTTTCTTGGTGATCTCATCAGCTCTTATGGATTCAATTATCATCTCTATGCTCATAATTCTCAGACCTACTTATCCAGTCCTCACCTCTTTCTCTTCTAACCTCTAGACTCACATCTCCTACTGCTTTTTGAATAACTCACATCTTGTAGACATCATAGGTTGCACACTAAGTCCAAATTAATTGGTGAATTTCAACAGGCAAATTCATTATCTTCCCACCCAACCATTTCCCCCTTCCTAACTTCCCTATTAATGTCAAGGGCATTCTTCCATCGTGTTTAGTAATTGGGATTTGTTTGGAATGGTTAGAGGCACTCTAGCAACATGAAAGGAAAAGAGAATTCTGTTTGGAAAGAAATGAACCAGTGCTAGTCCATTTGGTGTCTCCTTTGACCAATGGTCAATTACATTTTCATCTAGACCCGGGACCTGTGGTTCCTAGCCTGTGGTCTGTGACACTGTGAGGGATCAGGAGTGGGGAGAAGGATACTAAGAATGGGAGAAATCAAAGGAATCTTATAGGTTACCTTGCCCAATCACCTTATTTTATAAATTAGGGAAAGAGGTCCAGAAAAGGGAAGTCAGTTTCCCAGGGTAACACAGTAAGTATAAGAGCCAAGATTTGAACCCAGATCATCTGATGCCACTTTAACATTTAAAGGTTTGCCTAGTACTTTATATATATCTAATTTTATCCTCACAAAAATCCCAGGAACTAGGTACAATTGCTATTCTCATTTTAAAAATGAAGTAATTGAGAGTGAGATATTAAGTTACTTATTTAGAGTCACACAAAAAGTTGGTGTCTACGATCAAATTTGAACAAATTCTTCCTGATTCCAGATTCAACACACTATTTGCTGTACCACCTGGTTGCCTCTTAGAGATTCCTATTATTCAAATGAATGAAGATGCTTCTGTGATTAAAGAAATTCAAATTAGTACAATTTATTGAATCCCCAATCGGGATGGGTTTTTTTTAGCCATCATACTTTTTTTGTGCAACTGTTTGCATGTCTGGAGTCCTTAACTATTTTTAATGTTAGAAAAGGATCCTTATTTTTTTAAAAAATTGGAAATCACTTATCTAGATTAGCCCCTGAAGGGCAAAGGACCCCTTGTCAGTGCTGGCAATACTCTGCTAATGGCATCACAGAATTCCAGGAACTCCAAGCTGAAAGTGATGTCCGAGGTTGTCATCTACTCCAGTCCAGACCTGATATGCCCCAGAACATAGCCAACAAATGGTCCTCCAACCTTGACTTGAAGACCGCCAGGGAGGGGGACCCCTCCTTATCCTGAGGCAACTTTTCTATTTTGGGGTAGCTCTAATAATTAGGAAGTTTTCCTTGACCTCAAGCCCAAATGCATCTCTTTACACCATCTCTCCATCATAATGGGTTCTGCCTTCAGGAAATCCCTGGAGGTAGCTCTCATGCTTTCCTTTTCCCTTCCCCTAAAGCTTCTAGTCACCAAATGAATATCTCCAGGTGTTTGTTATAGTCCAAAGAATCACATGAGATGATATTTGTAAAAGGCACTTGCAGAGTGCCTGGCCCATAGTAGGCACTTTAGAAATGCTTCTTTTCTTCCTTTCCCTTTCATGGAAACTCATGTGATGTGGACCCTCCTAGTTCCGTTCTTCCCGACACCCTCTGGTTTTGTCGTGTCCTTCACTGTGGAACCCAGAATTGATCCTAGCCGTATGGAGTATTTAACCATCGCTTTCCCATTTCTGGAAGTTCAGCCTTTCCTAATGTAGACCAAGTTCACATCAGCTTTGCCAGCTGTCAGATGACACTTCACTTCTCCAGAGCTTGCTGTCCACAAAAACCTCGATGTCTTTTCCGGATGAACTCCTGCCAAACCACTCTTCTGCCTACATACTTGTGGATGTAAGACATTCTCTTTATTCTGATTCCATTTCATCTTGTTAGATGCACTCTGTTCTAAATCCCTCCAGCTCTTTTGTTTTGTTTTGATTTTTGATGTTTTAATTGCTTTATTTCAAACTTGACCAATGCCAGATAAGATGAACATCTGTTTTCATTTACACAGAAGCACAGAAGGATGGACTTTTCTATAAAATAGTGGATCTCTTTTGTGTCACGTTTGTCCAGACCTTTCTGAACCCTGCTTCCAGTCATCCAGTGAATCAGCTGCTGCTTCTCCCTCACTTCATGCCAAGTAAAAGTCAAGTGAACAAGTGAAAAAAATGAATGAGTGATTCAAAGAAACTCATGTTGATTGATTGAAACAATGTGATGGCAAACTAGATGTGGCAGCCCCATGCTCATCATTCCTGCTACTGGTAAGTTGGGGCCCAGCATATCCCCTGAGTTTCAGAGTTCTGGGCTGTAGCTGGGAAATAGTCAATGGTTATCTAAATTAAGATGAGAACAAGTAGGGTGAATCTCCAAGAATAAGGGATTGACTAAGATCCCATTGTAGAGCTCAGCATTACTTTCCTGTTGGTGAGCCCTTTGGCAAGTGAATAACAAGATAGAGTTGAGAGTTG
Source organism: Potorous gilbertii (assembly GCA_028658325.1). Lineage (NCBI taxonomy): Eukaryota > Metazoa > Chordata > Mammalia > Diprotodontia > Potoroidae > Potorous > Potorous gilbertii. Next base: position 690,159,196 of record CM053770.1, read on the forward strand.
GAGAGGACCTTTGAGATCTTCTAATTTAATCAACTTATTTTTATAGTATTTTATTTTCCCCAATTACATGTAAAGGTAATTTTAAATATTCATTTAAAAAAGATTTTGAGTTCCAAATTTCCCCCCACACCTCTCCTCTTTTGAAAATGGTAGGCACTTTGATATAGGTTATACATATTCTATCACATAGAACATAGTTTCCTATTAGGTACAGTTGTGAAAGAAAAAAACCATGAAAAGGAAAACAACACAAAAAGATAACAAATATGCTTTGATATGCATTCAGAGCTCATCGGTTAGCTGGATATGGGTAACATTTTCCCTCATGAGTCCTTTGTACTTGTATCAGATTATTTTGTTGCTAGGAGGAGCTGAGTCATTTATAGTTAATCACTATGCAATGTTGCCGATATTGTGTACAATGTTTTCTTGATTCAGTTCATTTCTTTTGAACAGTTCATCAGTTCCTATAAGTCTTTCCAAGATTTTTTTGTCTGAAATCTGCCATTCATCATTTCCCTTTGAACAATAGTATTTCATTGCATCCATGTACCACAACTTGTTCAGTCATTCCCCAATGGATGGACATCCCCTCAACTTCCAATATTTTGCCAACACAAAAAGGGTTGCTATAAATATTTTTGCACATGTAGATCTTTTTTCCTTTTTTATGATCTCTTTGAGATACAGACCTGGTAGTGGTATTGTTGGATCAAAGGGTATGCATAGTTTGGTTGCCCTTTAGGCATAATTCCAAATTGCCCTCCAAAATGGTTGGACCAGTTTACAACTCCACCAACAATGCATTAGTGTCCCAATTTTCCCACTTCTCCAACATTTATAATTTTCCTTTTTTGCTATATTAGCCAATCTGATAGGTATGAGGTGGTACCTCAGAGTTGTTTTAATTTACATTTACATGATCAAAAGTGATTTAGAACACTTCTTCATATACCAAAGATCTCTTTGGATTCTTTATTTGAAAGTTCCCTGTTCATATCTTTTGATCATTTAGCAATTAAGAATGGCTTGTATTCTTATAAATTCAGTTCTTTATATATATGAGAAATTTTTTTCATATTGAGAAATTTTATATATTGGAAATAAAAGATTTCTTCTATCAAGACTGTTTCCTAGCTTTCTGTTTTCCTTCTAATCTTGGTTACATTGGTTTTCTTTGTGCAAAAACCTTTTAATTTAATATAATCAAAATGACCTGTTTTACATATCATAATTCTATCTCTTATTTGATCATGTACCTGTAACTCACAACTTCTCCTTTAAGAATTTGGATGTTATAACACTTGTTGTATATATGTTTAGTATTGATATTACTTCATTGTCTGTGGTACCTTTTATCAACATGTAGTTTCCTTCCTTATTAGGTCTGTTTTTGCTTTTGCTTTGTCTGAGATCATGATTGCTACCCTTTTGTTTTGCTTTACTTCAGCTGAAGCAGAATATATTCACCGTTAGCCTCTTTCCTTTACTTTGTGTATGCTTCTCTGCTTCAAGTGTGCTTCTTGTAAACATCATGTTTTAGGATTCTGGTTTATGATTCTCTATGCTATCTGCTTCCATTTAATGGAAGAGTTCATCCCATTCACATTCAGCTATGATTACTAACTGTGCATTTCCCTTCTCTATTTTCCCTCCTCTTTGTCCTCTCTTTCCTTTCACCCTTTCCCTCTCTCCTTTCACCCTTTCCTTCCTTAACAGTGTTTTGCTTTTGTCTACCACCTCTCCCAGTCTGCCCTCCCTTCTGTCAGTCCTTGCCCCCTCCCTTTAGCTCCTCTTCTACTTCTCTGTCAGGTAAAATAGATTCCTATATTATATGATTATATATATTATTCTCTCATTGAACCAGTACCAATGAGAGCAAGGTTCAAGTGATACCCACTGCCCACCCTCCCATCTTTCCCTCCACTCTAATAGGTTTTTTGCACTTTTCACGTGAAATAATTTATCCCATTTTACATATCCCTTCCTTCTGCACCTACAGTACTCCTCTTTCTCATCCTTTAATTTTTTAATGTCATTCCATCAAGTTCACTTTATACTTGCATCTTCTATCTATGTATATTCCTTTTAGTTGTACTACTAGTGGTACAATTTTAAAGGAATATAAGTATCATTTTCCCATGTAGGGATGTAAACAGTTCAACTTCATTGAGTCCCTTATGGTCCCCCTTCCCTCCTTTTCCATTTTAGACTTCTCTTTAGTCTTAGTATTGGAGATCATTTTTTTTTCTGTTCAATTCTGGTCTTCCATTTCATCCTTCTGTTGCACTGAATGGCCATTTTCCCCTTGAAGCATCATGCTTGATTTTGATGGGTAAGTGACTCTCGATTATAGTCCTAGTGTCTTTGCTTTCCAGCACATCATGTTCTATGACCTCTGATCCTTTGCTGTTGCAGGCTAAGTCCTGTGTAATCCTGATTGTGGCTCCCTGATATTTGAATTGTTTCCTTATGGTTAGTTGCAGTATTTTTTCCTTGACCTGATAATTTGGTAATTTGGCTATACTATTCCTTGGAGTTTTTATTTTGGGATGTCTTTTCTGAGGTGACTGATGGATTCTTTCAATGCCTATCTCCAGTATATCAGGGCAGTTTTCCTTCTTAATTTCTTGAAAGATGCTGTCCAGGTCCTCGTTTTTTCTGGGGAATTAACCATTATTCCTTGTTTGATACTATAACCCATAGCCCTCCATTTCCCTATAGTGAACTTGGATCTCACTGAAAAGACCTAGACCTTTTCTCAGTGAATGGCTGTCTAGCCACCACTCCCTCATCATATACTTGGGAGGTTGTTTTTTTGAACCCAGCTTTAAGACTTTGCATCTATCCTTATAATTGTTCATCTTACTAGATTGGATCCAGTGTTACATGGGCCCCTGAGATCTATTTGGACCCTGACTCTGCCATCCAGGATTAGCTTCTCTTCCAGTTGTGTGCCACCTACCTATTTAAAAATCATGCCAGTTATACCTTTACCCTGATCATTGGTAAAAATAGAAATTAAATTCCGGATTTGAGGTCCCTGAATAGTACATATTTTTTCTGTAATGAAGAACTCTGTTTCCCTGAGTAGTTAGGATTCTATTATACAAAGTGTTGAATTAGGTCTGGAAAATTCCCTTTTGAAAGCTCTTGCCAATGGTAAATTAGCGAAATGTTCCAGCAAAAGGCCCCAGCACTAATCGGAATCCTCTGTGGCAGGAAAGAGTCAAGATAGTTTCTGCATGAGTAGGTTCCCAGAAAGTTTAATTACATAATTAATTATAAAATCCCATTTATTATTGTCTGGTCTTTATTTCCCCCAATCCACACTAAACAGTGAAATTAGTTAATATAGTTTACTTTGTTTGATACCGAATAATAATGCCTGGAAACTGTTTCTTGCACAGTTTTAAACTTTTTTAGAAATGCATTTACGTTGGGCCTCAACGCAGTTAAAATCTTAGTTGACTTATGTCACCTCCCAGTAATCTGGAGCCAGTGTGCCTGTGAGAAATTTGCCATTCAGTTCGACTTTATGTCATTTGTCATTTCTGCAAATCTCTATTTGTCTTGGATACCAGACACTTAGACGTTCTACATTTAGGTGGCCTGCGAGTCACTGGTAGCAGGTTGGTCAGCAGTGGCCTAGAGACCATCGCGCTCAGTGCAGATTAATCTTGTGTTCATCTTTTGTTTTCAAAGAGGACCATGACATCAGAGAAATAAGGACATGATTTGCACTTGCCATTGTTTTGAGTAAGGGAAGGCTGTGCAAGGTCGCTAGTCTCACTTCTCCTCCTCATGCAGATTGATCAAAGGAACTGGGGATATATAACCAAGAGAGATTTTGAAAGGAGGGGCATGAGCAGCTTTTAAGCACAAGAATAGCTATCTAGCATTGATGTACTGCTTTAAAGTTGCAAAACACTATCTAAATATTACATCCTCATAACAAACCTGGGAGCCAGTTGTTTCGTAATTGTCCTAATTTTACAGATGAGAAAACTGAGTCAGAGAGAGAAAGCGATTTGTCCAAGGTTTGCTCGGTAAGTGTCTTAAGCTAGATTTGAATTCAGGTCTTCTTGACTTCAGGTTCATCACTTCATCCACAGGGTTCTCTAGAATGATTGAACTTGTTTTGGTCTGGGGAGCAAAGGGATGGAGTTGCAAAGAAACTAATTTAGGCTTGAAGTAAGGAGTTAGAAATACTTTGAGATCCATAAGAATACTGTGTCTGTAACATTGTCTATAACAACCTCTTTTCGCATTCTAGTCATCCAGTCAAAAAAGGAAATGAGCGTAGTCAAACATGATGTATTCTTGATGAAGGCATCCTTGCCCTTAGCATTCTTTGCTTTCTTTTCTATTCTTAAATACACCTCCCTAAATTAAGTTTCAGAATTTTTATGGGAATCAAGGTTAAGTTCATAGGCCTGTATTTTGAATAAACCCTCTTTCTATTAAATAAAATCAGGACAATATTCTGTAAAATGAGGGGATTCTACCGGACTTGTAAAGTTCTTTCCATCTCTAAATCTATTATTCAATTATCCTGTGCTCATGTCCAAAGCTCATTCATGTCTCTCAGTCTCTTCAAGTTCGTTGGCAATTGTTTAGCCATCATATTAGCCAGGTCTAAGGAATCTGTCTTTTTATTTTATTTTAGATTCAAACACCAAAACACAAATACTGACAGAGAAAAGAAAAAAATATCATAAACTTAAATATCAGAACTTAAAGACCAAGTAAGAAAAGCAAAAAAGAACATGTCATGTGCATAGCAGAACATGAAAGGATTCAAAACATGTAACAATAAACTTGCATTTTAAGGAAGCCTGTATGGTTAATACTACATGTTGCCTTGAGAGTTCTCCATCTTTTCTTTGCTTCCTTGTAAGTTTTCTTGTACTCTGCTCTGCACTTTTGACTTTGTTCTTACTTTTGTCCTTCTTTCTCCCACCCCAGAAGACTAAAATTAAGTGAAGATATATTGCTATATGAATATAGATATATAGATACACATATACATATATGTACATATATACATACATATTTAGATGTATATTTTTCCTAATGAATTGTACTCCTCATCTTTGTTTTTATGTGTGTTTCTGTCTCTTGTTTCCTATCACTCCTGCCTCCTCTACTTTACTTCCACGCACTACCTTGCCTTTCTATTACTTAGCTTACCCTCCTCCAAGGATTCCTCTTTTTTAAAATTTTATTTGTTTTCAGTGTTCTATAATCACTTCCATATAGCCTATATTTTCTCCCCTCCCTCCCCCTCCTTCCACTCTCCTCCCCACTCCCTCCCTGAGACAGAATATATATAGGTTCTACACATCCATTCCTATTAAATGCATTTTCACCTTAGTCATGTTGCATAGAAGAATTAAAATGAATGGGAGAAATCATAAAATAAACCAAGAGAAAATGATCTGCTTCATTCTGCGATTAAATTTCATAGTTCTTTCTCTGGATGTGGAATGCATTTTGCCTTAAGAGACCACTGGGAATTTTTTAAGTCCTTGCATTGCAATGAAGTACTAAGTCTACCAGAAACATTCTTCGCACACTGTGGTTGTTGCTGTATATAAAATTCTCCTGGTTCTGCTCCTTTCATTAAATATCAGTTCATATAAATCCTCTGAGGCCTCTCTGAAGTCTTCCTGTTCATCATTTCTTATAGCACAATAGTATTCCATTACATTCATATACCACAATTTATTCAACCATTTCCCAATTGATGGACATCTACTTGATTTCCAGTTTTTAGCCATCACAAAGAGAGCTGTTATAAATATTTTTGTATGTGCAGGACCCTTTCCCATTTTTATGATTTCTTGGAGATATAGTCCTAGAAGGGATATTGCTAGGTCAAAGGGGATGCACATTTTTGTAGCCCTTTGGGCTACAAATTGCTCTCCAGAATGGATTAGCTCACAGTTTCACCAGCAGTGATTTGGTGTTCCAATTCTCCCACATCTTCTCCAACATTTATCATCTTCCTGTTTGTCATGTTAGCCAATCTGATGGGTGTGATGTGTTATCTCAGAGTTGTTTTAATGTGCATTTCTCTAATCAATAGTGATTTAGAGCATTTTTTCATATGACTATAGCTAGATTTACTTTCTTCCTCTGAAAACTGCCTGTTCATATCCTTTGGTCATTTATAAATTGGGGAATGACTTGTATTCTGGTACATTTGACTCAGTTTCAGTTCCCTATATAGTTTAGAAATGAGGCTTTAATCACAGACACTAGTTGGGAAAATTGTTTCCCAGTTTTATGTTTTCCTTCTAATCTTAGTTGCATTGGGTTTTGTTGGGCAAAAACTTTTCAATTTAATGTAATCAGAATTATCCATTTTGCACTTCATAATGTTTTCTATCCCTTGTTTCGTCAAAAATTCTTCTCTGTAAATCTGATAAATACACTATTCTTTACTCCACTAATTTGTTTGTAGTATCAGTCTTTTTACCTAGATCATGTACCCATTTGGACTTTAATCTAGTGTCTAGTGTCAGACTTTGGTCTATGCCTGGTTTCTGCCAGACTGTTACCCAGTTCCCCCAGCAATTTTTGTTGAACAGTGAGTTCTTATCCCAGAAGCTGGGGTCCTTGGGTTTATCAAACAGGAGATTGCTATATTCATTAGCTACTGTGTCTTGAATACCTAACCTATTCCACTGGTCTCCCCTTCTGTTTCTTAGCCAGCACCAAGTGGTTTTGATAATTGCTGCTTTATAATACAATTTGAAATCTGATAGAGCTAGGCCGCCTTCCCTAGCATTTCTTTTTATTAGTTCCCTTGATATTCTGGACATTTTTCTTCCAGATGAATTTTGATATTATTTTTCCTAGCTCTAGAAAATAATTGTCTGATAGTTTAATTGTTATAGCACTAAGTAAATTAATTTAGATAAAATTGTCACTTTTATTGTATTGGCTCTGCCTACCTATGAGCAACTGATGTTTTTCCACTTACTTTGATCTGACTTTATTTGTGCGATAAGTGTTTTGTAATTGTTTTCATATAGTCCCTGGGCTGGTTTGGCAGGTGGACTTCCAAATAGTTTACAGTATCTACCCTAGCTTTAAATGGGATTTCTCTTTCTATCTCTCACTGTTGGGCTTTGTTAGTAATATATAGAAATGCAGAAGATTTGTGCGGGTTTATTTTGTAATCTGCAACTTTTACAAAGTTGCTTATTATTTCAAGTAGTTTTTTAACTTGATTCTCTGGAATTCTCTAAGTATATTATCATATCATCTGCAAAGATTGATAATTTAGTTTCTTCTTTGCCTATTCTAATTACTTCAATTTCTTTTTCTTCTCTTATTACTACACTTAACATTTCTAGTACCATATTGAATAATAGTGGTGATAATGGACATCCTTATTTCACCTCTGATCTTATTGGACATGTATCTAGCTTATCCTCATTGCATATAACGCTTGCTGAAGGTTTTAGGTAGATACTGCTTATTATTTTATGAAAAGTTCCATTTATAAGGATTCCTCTTTCATCCTCCCTTTCCCATTGATCTAAGCACCCTTCTATGGCCCCCTTTAACCTATTCTCTCCCCCTCCCCCTAGAGATTCCTCCCCTGTCCTCTCCTTCTTCCCTATGCCCTTACTGTTTTATTTCCTCTGAATTTAGGAGCCTTTTATATTCTTCTTTATATACATACATACATACATCATACATACATATATACATATATATATATATATATATATATATATTTCCCTCTTAAACCCATTCCTAATGAAAATAGGTTACTAGAACTATTAACACTCTACCCCCATCTAATTCCTCTGTATTGATTCTTCCTCTTGCATCTCATTGGTGTAAAATAATTACTCTTTTTAGCTGTTCCTAAATGGTTTTAATTTTTAAAGTCATACCATACTCGGGTCTACCCCAATCTTTCTTAGGAACTACCCAATTATTAATGGCAATCTTAGACATACATACATGTTACATGTATATTCATATTCGTATACCTTTTGGTATGTACCTTATGTTTCTCTGCTCTTTTATATAAAATCTTCAATTAAGTTCAGGTTTTTTTTTTTGACAAAGTCTTGAAAGTCTGACAGTTGATCAAATGTCCTTTTTTTCCATTCACGATTATACTTAACTTTACTGAGTATGATATTTCTTGACTGGAGCCCCAGTTCTTTTGCTCTTCAATATAGAGTATTCCAAGACCTGTGGTCCTCTTAATGTCTCTGCTGCTAGGTCTTATGCAGTTCTAATTGTGGTATTATCTTATTTAAATTGATTTTCTTGTTGCTTTTAATATTTTATCCTTGAACTGGGGGTTTTTGGAATTTGACTATTGGAATATTCCTGTAAGTTTTCCTCACAGGATCTTTTTCAAGTGGTGCTCAATGGATTTTTTCTATTTCTACTTTCCCCTCTTGTTCTAATGTTTTAGGACAATTTAATTATTTCTTGTATTATTATATCAAGATTCTCTTCTATTATTCTTATATTTTCTCTTCTTAATCTGTTCTCCAGATCAATTGTTTTCTTTTAAGATGTTTTGCTTCTTCTTATATTTTTTCATTCTTCATATTTTCATTATTTCTTCATCTCTTATAACTTCACCAGCTTTGCCTTGCCCAATTCTAATTTTCAAGGTGTCATTTTCTTCCTTTAGATTCTGGGTCTCCTTTTCTAATTGATTGACTTTCTTATCATAATCTTCTTGTTTTTCTTGGATTATGCTTTTTATGTTTGGTTTTCCTCCATCTCTCTCATTTTATGGTTAAATCTTTTTAAATTCTTCTATGAATTCTTTTTGACCAGGGGACCATTTGCTGTTACTCTTTGGGGTAGAAGAGAACTGCTGACCCCATCTAAATTCCTCTGTATTGATTCTTCCTCTTGCATCTCATTGGTATAAAATAATTACTCTTTTTAGTAGTTCCTAAATGGTTTTAATTTTTAATTTTGATGCTTCAGTATCCTCCTCTGAAAATGAACCCTGGTCTTCTCTATTCCCATGATAACTTTCCATGGTTGGATTCTTTCTCCTTTTCTTGTGCATTTTTTGTAGTAATAAATTAATTTTTGTAATTACCTCTAGCCCTGGGGTATGAGGGATGGTGCCTCTTGCCCCAGATCTTCAGTTTTCCCCTCTAGCCTGGAAACAAAGCCAAACTTTAAGCCTCCTATAAGTGCCCACAGCCAGGGGCTTTCTGTACCACTGCTTCTGCATTCACTGGGCATGTGTCAGTTCCTTCTTGCCCCACCACTCTCCACAGCACAGCTAGGTCTGGAGTTCCTTGTCAGCAGAGATTCCTTTGATCTTTCCCAGCTCAGATGCCCAACTCCCCTCATTATCTTGGGGGTAAAAGTTCCAGTGGCTTAGGCTGAAGCATCCTCTCAACCCATCTATCCCCAGAGCTTGAAGTTTGTTATTTAAGTGTCTTGCCCTTCACAAGCACCAAATCTTCTCCTGGGATTTTCTGATCTTCTCTAATTGTCTCAGGAAGATTCCCATTGTGCCCCTATTCTTATTTATTTTTACCTGCACTTTGATCTCTCTAAGTAGCTATTTTATCTCTTTTGTGGGGGAAAATCTTGAGAGCTTGGATTTTTCTGACCCACTCCACCATCTTCCCAGAATCCTCTCCCTAGGAATTTGTATTTTAAACCAATGAAGAGTCACTGGAGGATTCATAGGAATAATGCAGCCAGACTTATGCATTAGGATATATTGGAGAAGAGAAAGACTAGAGGAGATGAGAATTAAGAGGGTCCTATGGTGAGGATGGTGAAAATACATATAGAAAGAATATAGATGTGAGAAGTATTGTGGAAAGAAGAGTTCAATACCCTCTCCACCAGAGACTATCTTTCCAAGTGGCACTCTAATTCATGGGTTGGCCCCAGTGGTCAGCTAAGTGTGCTTCCTATTTACAGTCAGACACAGAAAATTAGTGCTTAATAAAGAGATTTACTAAGATGGAATAACAAGGACATTAGTTATAAAACATCTCGGTCTCTCAAAACTTGGAGCATGCCCTCCCACAGATACACAAAATATCTTTTTTATTCTCCTCCTTTTCCTCCTTCCTTCCTTCCTTTCTTCTTTCTCTTCCACAACTTTGAGTAAAATGAGAGGGCTAAAATTATTTATTTAGGTCTCTTCCAGCTCTCAAACTATGCTCTTCTTTTGATGCAAAGGCTGCATCCAATCATTCATAATTGCATGTTTTGCATTTCTCTTGTCTGAGTACTGAAAAGAAAAAGAACTAAACCCATCCACACCCACCTGAGTGCCCCACCCCACCATCAGTAAGTCTTCCTATAGTCACTGTGGCCCTGCCAACCAACCAGCTGGGTCTCTTCATTGAGAATGACTTCCACCTCCCCTGGCAGACCCACTGATAGCTTGCATCTGGGTTGAATGCCTTACAATGCATGCAGCCCACATGGAATCTGGAGCTAATGTTCAGAGGTGCCATTGCAGGCTCCTTCTTATTCCACACACCAGAAACTTTTACTGTGCCAGAGTAGATGACAGTGTCAGGCACTAAGATAGACAGAGGGAGAACATAGCTTGGACTCTAGAGACTGTTGGAATGGGTTTTCCCCCCCTTACCTTTAGTTGGCAACTTTATGTTTCAATTCCATAAAAATGACAAAACTAGGAAAGAAAGGAGGCTGAAGCAAGCAGTTTAAGTGTTTTTTTAAGAGCCCATTTGTGTCTGTTCTTTGAGACCAGGAAGAAAAACTCTGTTCCCTCTTTTGAAAAATAGTCATTTGAGCATTTGAAGACTTTTATCTTCTGTCTTCTAAGTCTTCTCTTCATTGGGTGACATGACCTTCATTTCCTTCAAACATTTGATATATTGGATATATACTCAATATCTAAGTATATTTGGCATATGTTTAAAGCCATTCACCATTCTAGTTTTTCCTCCTATGTATGGTTTCCAGCTTATCAACATCCTTAAAATGTGGCTATTTGAAATGAGCATAATGCTCTAGAGTGAAGGTTCTCAAACCTTTTGGTCTAAGGAACCCTTTCCTTTCTCAAAAAGTATTGAGGACCTCCTCCACCAAGAGTTTTTGTGTATAGGTGTTACATCCATTGATAACTAAAAGATTAGAAATGAAAATGTCTTAGTATTATTATGAAAATAGTTTTGACCTTGGGGATAGTCTCAAAGCATTTTAGGGACCTCTAGGAGTCCCCAGATCATACTTTGAAGAACATTGCTCTAGACTTTGTCTCAGAGGACTTTCTCATCCCTAGCTGGGGTGACTGTGCTTCTCTTTATGCAAGCTGAGATTATAATACTTTAATTTGGATTCAGTTTGCCATTCACTAAAACCCTGGATCTTTACTTCTATCTGACCATAATTCCTCTATCTTGTGTTTGTGTTGAATTTTTGGATCCCAGAATAAGACTTTACATTTTCCCCCATCGTATTTTATTTCACTTGATTTGGTCCGCTCTTCCAGCCTTTCCAAATCTCTGGGGATCTTGACTCTTTCCCAAGTCTATGATTTGTTTTCTCTGTAGCTTAGGTTAACAAATGAACCAGGCTCCCAAAATTGAGGGTGGGAGGGAAGAGCAAGAGATGAGGGTGCTAAACTCCCAAAATATGACAGAAAAATCCTGAAGCTCCCAAAGTTTAAGCAAAACCCAGAAGTTACATATAAGTAGAAAATGCCAAATCATGAAAAATCTTAACATCACCTTCCCTTACCCCTCCAAGAATTAATGAAAGTAGAATAAGAGAGAACAAATACAAGGTACAACAGGAGACAGGGAAATAGAACAGAAAATAAACTCAGTCAAGAAAAATATATTGAAAATAATAGGAACTATCATGGAAGAATTCACAGAATGAATAAAAATTCATCATCATAAGAATGAATCACAGAAAGAAGGGAAAAAGGGCCACAAATCACATTTTAAGAGGAACACAAAATTGAAAGGGAATTAGGCAGAAAGAAAAGCAACATTTTCAACAATAAAGAAAAGAAGCAGACTTAGATGCCTAGACTTAAACTTTAGAGGTCATTTCATTCAAAACATTCATTTCACAGATGAGGAAATTGAGGCACAGAGACACTAAACTGACTTCCCAAAGATCATACTGGTAATAGGTGGTAAGATGGAGATTTGAATGCAAATCTGTTGACTTCAATCCCACACTCTTACCACTTTTGAGATCCTTAACTCCACCTCCATTCCCACATACACCTCTAGGAAGTCTAACCATTACTCTCCCATCTTGCATGTGTTTAACTGATTTTTTAATGCGATTGTAAGACTTTGCATTTATCTCTATTAAATTTTACTTTGTGTGACTCAGTCTTGTATTCTCACATGGCAAGAGCATTTGGAATTCAGATGATCCTATCCAGTAAGTGAACCTATCAGCTTTGTCACTGATGATGTCTTTTTATGTTCTTCTGCATAATGTTTATGATGAGCAATATTGTATAGCTAGCTTGCTTCATTATCCATCTTTCCATTGACCTCTTTGATCACCTGCTATGTTGATTCTTCTCTGATATTATTTTAAGTTATTTGCAGCCATATAGCAGCACAGGAAAAAAATTGGTATGAAATACATGAGTCTTTGAAATAACAAGGAGCTTGATTTTTTAAAAGTGCTGCATAAATCCCCCTCCTCTATGTCTTCGAGATAGTCCCTTTTCCTTTCTCTTCTTCTATACTAACTTGATTGTACTGTCTACTCACAATATCTGCTCAATATTTATGTACTGAGAATTAACTTAATGAGCAGCACATCCAACTATATGTCACAGTGTGGACAATATATACTTTTCATAGGTTTTCATCCACTTTGTTTTTCCAGTATGGATGTTTAACTCCATCTCATTTAAATAACAGCTGCCATTTTAAAGAGCTTTAAGGTTTGTAAAGCATTTTACTCACATAATGTCATATAAGCCTCACAATGACCTGATCAGATGAAAGTACTGCAGGTATAGTTACCATCATTTTGTAGATGAAGAAACTGAGTCTCAGAGTAGTAGTTAGCAGTGAGACTCATTAAGAAGTTGTCGTGTTCCCAGGCTCAATGCCATTAGTTAATTTTATCTGTAAACACAATACTCCAGAACAAGATAACAGCTTACAGGACTGAGGGTCCTCCTATGATCTGTTTCATGTATTGTCACAACCAAAAAATGAAGCATCTAGTGGCTCATCTATGTATGATCAGTCTCTCCAGCCTTAATCTGGTAGTCCTCATACATTAACGCACTCTCCTCCCCAGACAATTTCTCTAGTCTAATAATTAGAATCATAATAGTTGACACACAAAACACTTCTCTATATTAATATATTTGGCTCTTGCAATGATACTGTAAGGTAATTAGTACTAAAAATATTAGGATGCACAAATTTGGAGTATCCACCCCAAATTTTCACATGGACTCTCTGTGCCCAATCTGTAGGTAGAGCATTCCGAGCTCATATTGGTCTGATCAGCTGGTCAGACACACTGAAATTTCACTTTATTATGGTGATGCTATTTCGGTCCTCTTCGAGAATGAAAGAATCAACCAACTAAAAATATCCTCCTCATTGTACCCATGAGAAAGCAAAGTACTGGAGAGGCCAAGTGACATAGCCGACATCACCCAAGTTATCAATGGCAGAATCGGAACCTGCACCCAAAGTTTTGACCTTTGTAGCCATTTCTCCTCCAATGCTACAAAACTGCCCTTGAAAGGTAGCTGCCTTTAGTATGGGAAGTTCTTTTCCATAATATCTTCAAAATGAAGTGATTTTTAATATGAGCTGAAGACATGGCTCTCAGGCAGTGAATACTAATGTGAGTCAATGCAAAACAAGATGAAGTGAGTTTTTTTAACTGACTCATTGGGATTATAACAATTCACAAAGCAACATTTTTCTTCATCCTTCAAGGCAGGGAGAAAGAGTCAAGTACACACTTCCTGCAGTTATTGAGATAGAATAGATTGTAGTCATGAGGTACAATTTTGAATGTCATTGACATTCAAATTTATAGACATTGATGGTGAGGATACTTGTAATCAGAGAGTTGTTCAGCTGCCCTCCTTACAATGAGGGCATTTAATTATGCAAAATGACTGATGGCATCAGAGGGTGACCAGAGGGATAGCCCCAGACTCAGGAAGATCTCAATTTAAGTCTTATCCCTTACATTATACTGGCTGTGACCCTGGGCTAGTCACTTAAACTCTCAGGTTTAAATCAGGCATTCCCTAGGAATATTAACCCTGAATCACTCAACTTAATAAGCATTTATTGAGCATTTATAGGTAATTACAACTAAAGACAGAGTTGGAAGAGACTTTAGGGTCATCAAAGTTGCATAGTGGATAGAGCCTTGGACTTTGAGTTAGGTAGACATGAACTCACAGTATTCAAGCTAAAAACATCTGGACTAGGTAGCCTCTAAAGATCTTTCCAGCTCTAAAGCTTATAAAAGAACCAAAAGCCTTTTGAGGAATTAATTAATTATAGTATTTAAGATTTGGGAGGGACCTCAGATCCAATTCCACACATACCTGGAAAGCAGTCCCCTCTACAACATATCTGGGAAGAGTCCATCTAGCCTCTGCTGGAAGACCTCCAGGAAGGGGGATCCCACTACCTCTCAAGGCAGTCCAGTTGACTTTGAGACAGCTTCAAATTGTTAGGAAGTTTTCCTGAGGTCAAACTTTAGTCTTCTCCTTGATATCTTCTAGTCATTGCTCCTGGTTCTGTCCTGTGAGGCCAAACAGGGCAAACTAGTCTCTCACATATTGTAAAAGAATCACAATGTCCTTCTTACTTCTCTTCTCCAGATCAAACATTCCAGCTATTTCTCGCAACTCTCAAGGCTCTTCACCAGCCTGGTTGCCCTCTACTGTGCAAATGCCGAGTGATCAGTGTCTTTCCTAAAGTGAGGTCTACAGAATTGAGCATAATTCTGCTAAAGATGATCAGGAAATGGGACCTTTGGGGTCACAGCAATCTATGTCTTTTCATGGAAAAATAAGTTCAGTTTCTGCCCATTGATGCAACTGC
Organism: Potorous gilbertii; assembly: GCA_028658325.1. Lineage (NCBI taxonomy): Eukaryota > Metazoa > Chordata > Mammalia > Diprotodontia > Potoroidae > Potorous > Potorous gilbertii. The sequence goes on from CM053770.1 coordinate 690,174,267, forward strand.
ACGTGACAGAAAGCTATGTGCGCCTTTTTTTACACATTGAAACAACCTTAGAAATGAATACACTTACTTGGCAAACGTTGATGGGGATGTGACTTCAGTTTATGAAAAAAACATTGTGATGGATATTGATTGCCAGAAGTTATTTTTCTTCCTTATATTCTGACACTTCATTCAAGTGTGAGATAACATCTTGTGAATTTACTTGGTACATTACAATTTCATTTATTAAACTGCTTTCTATTGATTTTTTGACTGTAAACTCAAAAAGTAAGCTGACATCTCAGTGAATATCTCTCTCCTTCTTAGAACTTTATGACTTAATGACAATAATTCCCATAAGAGGTATCACAGTATAATGAAAAGAGCTCTGGCCTTGGGAATAGGACAACTCTGTTCTAAAAGGGTGGTATTGCCTATGTCCCCAGATTTAAATCATAATTGAAGTAGGGCGTGATCATGAGCTTTCCATCCCATAGCTGCAACCTACTAGGTTTGACACCAGGGGCAAGTCCCTAAGGATTTTTGAACTTCATTTTTTTTTCACCAAATCAATGAGCATTTACACATTCAAAACTCTTTAAAACCTGACCCTTTCTTCTCTTTCCTGTCTTCCTCCCTCACATACTCTATGATCCTCCTGGGCTGTCTCCAGCCATCCTGATGAGTATCAGGCCACTGGACTCAGATGGCTCAGGAGAAGAAAGTGAGATTGGTGACCTTGCACAGCCCTCCCTCACTCAGATCAAAGTCAATTGCAAGCCATGTCATCATCTTGATGTCATGGTCCTCTTTGAGAATGAAGGACAAACACAACAACAAATGGTATTCAGTGGCTGACATACAAAGCCAAGAGTGAAGAGTATTGCCCTCAAAAACCTTCCAGTCTAATGAAGAATAACACCACCACTTATATGGAAACATACAAGATACACACAAAAGAATAATGAAACAGATTGAAGGGCAAAGCTGGGAGGGGGACCAGGAGAAGGCTTCCTGTAGCAGGTGGTATATGAGCTGAGCCTTGACCTGGAGGAGAGAGCGCCAGACGTTCCGGTCACCGGAGAGAGACTGGAAAGAGCTAATGAGATCTATGATACCCAACTCACCAAGACGTCATGAGGTCAATGAGAGCTACAGGTCAGCCACCATCTCCATCATCGTTATTGATCCATTTGGATGGAATATACAGTAATGACACCAGCGGCGATGACAACAGTGTATCTAAAGTGCCTACTATGTGCGACGCACTTTAAAAATATTATCTCGTTGGATATTTACAACAACCCTGGAAGGCAGGTGTTATGGTTATTTCCATTTTATAACTGAAGAAACTGAAGGAGGCAGAGATCAAGGGATTTGTGCAGGGACACCCAGTTAGGCAGTGTTTGAGGCTGGATTTGAACTCAGGCCTTCCTAATTCCAGGCCTAGAACTCTTGGCTTTTTTCTCTTCTTCCCTTTAATTTTTCTTCATGGACAGTTAAGCAGATTGAGGACTCAACTGAGAGTCAGGAAAACCTGAGTTCAAATTTTGCCCAGACACTTAATAACTATGTGACCCTGGGCAAATCACTTCACCTCTCTAGCCTTAGTTTTCTTATCAGTTAAATGGGGATAGTAACACCTGCCTTCCAGGGTTGTTGTGAGGATCAGATGAGATAACATACACTAATTTGTGTTCTGTTGAAAAGGCCCAGCGACCTGCTGTGTAGCTTTCATCCAAAGACCATCCTAGCCAAGTTCAGAGAAGCTCTGCCAGCAAGAAGGCTGTCTAGCAGAAGCTCAGAAGGGATCGGAAACTCAGTTTGTAGAGGAAAAGTGTACCCACAGAAATCAAGTCAGGGTCTTTCAATGTGAGAAACTATTCTTAAGGAAGAGAAAATACCGAAAAGATTTGACACTCAGAATTGTTCTAGGAAATGAGAGCTACCATTTAATTATTTGTTTTTTTTAGAAAAATACATTAATGCCTTTTGCTGTCTCATCATACTCATTTCCAAAGATGCCCTCCCCTACCTGGCAAAACCATCTTTGGAAATGAAGATTCATCCATCCATCCATCCATCCATTTATTTATTTATTCATTCATTTTCTAATAATTTATTCATTTAAAGAGAGATGGATAATAAAGTGTAAGAAAACTGGGACTCAAGGAAAAGACCAGGTTATAAAGAACTTGAAATGCCAACTAGAGGAAATTCAAGCCGTATTCCAGAAGAATGGGGAGCCGCAGGAGTGCACTGAGGGTTAGGACACAGTCAAACCTTGACTTTAGGAAGATCACTTTGGCATTGGAGGGATGGGAGGGGTTTGGGTAGAGAGAACCTCTAGGCAGGGAGACCTGTTGCAACTTCATTGCAGTTGTTAAGTGGAGATATGATTAAGGCTTGAGCTAAGATTGTGCTAGGTGAGGATGGAAAAGGAAACATGTAGGAGCTATGTGAAGGCAGAAACTTCAATATTTGGAAAATGTTTGTTTTTGAGGGATGAGTTAGAACGAGGAGCCAAGAATGATGTCAAGGTTGTGATACTGAGAGGGTGATAGTGTCCTTAACAATAATAGGGAAGTTTGGAAAAGGGAAGAATTTGGGTAAAAGATAATGAGTTCTGATTGGACATGTTGAATTTAAGATATGTATGAGACAACCAATTTCAAATGTTCAGAAAGCAGTTGGAGGTATATGACTATATCCCAGGAGAGAGAGAGGGAGGGAGGGAGGGAGAGAGGGAGGGAGGGAGACAGGGAGGGAGGGAGGGAGAGAGGGAGGGAGGGAGGGAGGGAGAGAGGGAGGGAAGGAGAGAGGGAGGAAGGGAGGGAGGGAGAGAGGGAGGGAGGGAGGGAGGGAGAGAGGGAGGGAGGGAGAGAGGGAGGGAGGGAGGGAGGGAGAGAGGGAGAGAGGGAGGGAGGGAGGAGAAGAAGAAGCAGAAGAAGAAGAAGAAAGAGGAGGAGAAGGAGGAGGAAATGAATTGAAGATGGTCCTGCAGTCCTCTGCTCTGATCCAACCATGTCTAAGTCACTGGACTTAGTTCTGAACACCATAGTTTAGGAAGGACATTGACAAACATCTGGAGGTGGGAAACCAGAGTGATGACAGACGTTTAATCCATGACATATAAGGGTCAATTGAAGGAACTGAGGATGGTTAGCCTTGAGAAGAGGAGGTTTTGGGGCATACTTGTTGACTTCCTTCAAGTACTCTAAAGAGTGTGAAGCATGTGAAAAGGAAGTTAGAGTTATTCAGCTTAGTACCAGAAAACGACACAGTGGAAATTACACAGAGCCAAATTTAGGATTGGTGTCAGAAAGTGTTCTGACAATCAGAGCTGTGCTGAACTGGCATGGGATGCTTCAGGAAGTAGTGAGCTCCCTGTCATTGCAGGTCTTCTAGCAAGGGTGGCATGACCATTTATCAGAGATGTTTCCAGTTATGGGCCAGACTAGATAGTCGCTGAGCTACTTCCCAAATCTGAAGTCCTAGGATTCTGGCAATTCTTTTATGTGGGCTGGGTCTCAGTTTTCCCATCTCTCCTTTATTTCCTCAAAAATGATCTCTAGGAAATCAGTGAGAGTACTACAACCACTAATGGAGATGGGCTATTGCAGTAGCAAGACTGATTCAATGGGGTACTGGTTTCAATGGCAAAAAAGGAGCAAATGGCTCATATTTGGTCAATTGACTAAAACTTTCAGGTCACTTGGAGCCATTGGTTCTGATTGCTTTCCATAGACCATCTTTCATGTACCATCCACCCCAGAGGAGTCAAAGTCTATCCAGTGTGAGAGCTGGCCATTTGCCAATGTTGGCTTGTTCCCTTTCCCATCCCACTACTTTCCACCTCAGGGTCTTGATCTGGGACCATTACAACCAACTACCATTACTACTCAAAAGGACTATCAATGGACTCCCTTATGGCCCTAACATAGTCTGTGCCTCCCCTGTCCATACAGTTCCTTTAGAAAGTAAACTCTTTATTAGATTGGAGAGATTTGTATCTCCAGTGCCCAGCACGGTGCCCACTACATAGCTTGTTGACTGATCGATGATTGACTATTCCCTACTCTTCTGCATGTTTTGTATCCCCTATCAATTACATGTTCAGAGACAGAGCTCTCTTTTGTATTTGTTATCTCCATTACCCAGGACGGTGCCTGGCTCACAGTTATTGCTTAATGAGTGTTTGTGCATGCATTCATTCAGGTCATCAAATGATATTCTGAATGATATTCTTAAATAACAGAAAATGGTTACTCTCATCACATTTGACTTAAGGAGGGAATAACATTCAATTTGCTATGAAAATCTATCTTACACTACAGGAAAGTAGGGGAGAAGGGGATAAGTGGGGTGTGAGGAGATGATAGGAAGGAGGGCTAATGGGAGGAGGGGTAATTAGAAATAAACACTTTTGAGGAGGGGCTAGGGTCAAAAGAAAGAACAGAATAAATTAGGGGCAGGATAGGATGGAGGGACATATAGTTAGTCTTTCACAACATGACTTTTATGGAAATCTTTTGCATAATTATATATGTATAACATATATTGAATTACTTGCCTTCTCAGTGGAGATGAGTGGGGAGGGAGGAAGAGAGAGAAGTTGGAACTCAAAGTTTTAAAAACTAGTGTTAAAAATTGTTTTTACATGCAACTGGGAAATAAGACATAGAGGCAATTGGGTATAGAAATCTATCTTGCCCTACAATAAAATAGAGGAGATGGGGATAAGGGAAGGGAGGGGTGTGATAGAAAAGAAGGCAGATTGGGGGAAGGGGTAAACAGGATGCTTGCTGTCTTGGGGTGGGCAGAGAGGAGAGATGGGGAAAAATTTTGGAACTCAAAATCTTGTGGAAATGAATATCAAAAACTAAAAATAAATAGATAATTTTTGAAAAAAGAATAGAAAAGGCTTAACACAATATTATATTGGGAGGTCCTATACATACATATAGAAAGATACTACATTGGCGATACTCTGAGACCATCCAGTATAGAGCCTAGCCCATAGGAAGTGTTAAATAAATGTTGAATGAATGAATGAATGTAGTGACTCAAGAAACAGTAAACCTTGCTATAATATCTAGAATTTAATCCCAATTGTTTATGAAGCTGTCTTGTAGAGTGTGAAATACAGACAATGAATAGCTGTGTGACTGGAGCTCAGGGGTTACTCCTTTTGACCCCAGTTATTTTCCTAGCATCTAGAACCTTCCTCAGGCAAGTAAATATTTGGACAGAGAATGTACTTATGGAAGAAGCTGTAGCTTTGACAGTTTCTCGTGCCCTTGCCAAAAAGGATGACCAGCCTTGGACGAACACACTGGGTGTAACCTGATCTGGGGTTCAAAGGTGAGACGTAAATGGGAGGTTACAAACTCAGGCACTGCAGCAGGAGAGGATGCAACAGGTGGAGCTGGGAACCCAGCCAGTAAAATATCTACTATAAGAACTTGAGCCTCTGTGGATGAAGAAAGATGAACTCTCACCTGCAGGCTGTTTAGTTTTCCAAAATTCAACTGCTGTTGCCACCCTGAATCAAAGTCTTGATGGGCACACTGTGACGGAGAGGTTTGGTGCAGAGTTATGTATGGATGCTCTGTGAATGACATCAATGCACGACTGTTGTGAGCCCTGGGAGCGTTGTCACATCCACACTGATGCTGGCAACAATTACCAGGAATGTGGCCAGTGCAGACATCCAGACTCACTGGGCATCTGCTGCTTGGGACTTTCCCTGCCTCCTGTCTGCTCCTCTGCTGCCTGCCTAACGCTCCAGAATGACTGGTGGGCTGGAGACCAGGCACATCCATGGGGCATGGAGAGGATGGTGTGGATGTCGAGAATCAGCAACAAGGCATGTGCGTGCCTGCGTGTATGTGTGTAAATGGGTGTGCCATTTAGGACAAGGGAGTTAGGGAAATTCTAGTTGTTTTATTTATTTTTGATCCTTAACTGAGATGTTGCTGATTAGTTACAAATAATAATGCCTTGACTTTTCTCTAAATGTCTCGTTTTCACATTAAATATCATTTATCTTAACAGTCCAGACAAGGAAAGGGAAGAGGGAAAGGAAAGGAAGGGAAGGGAAGGGAAGGGAAAAGGGAGATGGGAAGAGAATGAGGAAGAGAAGGGAAGAACCAAATGAAAGGAGGAGGGAAATTCTAGTTGGATAACAAACACAAGGATTAAGGGACTTGAACAAGGTCACACATTCCTCAGAAAAGTCAAAACAGGAAGACAGACTTCCTGACTCCCTTTGATGTGTTTCATCTAATTGCAATAAATGCCAGTAGCTCCTCATTACTTTAAGGAGCAAAAATCAAGTCCTCAGCTTGCTATTTCTAGCTTTTCCCAACCTAGTCCATTTCCGCCTTCCTACTCTTTAGTACACTTGAGGACCCTATAGCCCTGGTCTTCTCGCTGTTCCTCTCATACCCCTCCATCTCCCACCTCAATGCCTTTTCATGAGCTGGCCCTCTTTGCTCCTCAGCTCTATCTTTGTTTCCCTGGTTTCTCTTAAGATGCAGCTCAGATCTCAGCTTCAGCAGGAGACCTCTCTCAGTTCCCTGAGCTGCTGATGTGTTTGTTTCCTACAACATTACTTTCAGTCGATCCTTGTATATGTTGTGGATGTCCCTGGTTATTTCCCTAGTCTTTCCCCCTAGAATGTGAATTCCTCAAGGGCAGAGTCTGTTTTTGGCTTTTCTTTGTATCCGTGAAGCTTAGTGGAGCAGCTGGCACATAGGAGGCATTTTGAAAATACTCCTTCCTTGATTGGACCAGTTCCTTCAGTTTTGTAAAGGATTTTAACCCCAGTCTCCTTTGGTCTTTGCAATAACCCTGAGAGCTAAGTACCATCACTAGTGTGTCCTTATTTGGAAGATTAGGAAGGTCAGGTTCAGGTTCAGGTTCATTAATTTGCCCAGAATCACACAAATAATTAATGTCAAAGGCAGGTTCATGACCTAGGTCTTTCCTAACCCCAAGTAAATCACTTTCTAAGATGTCACATTCTGGCCAGATTAGAAATGCATGATTCATCATAGCTTCTTTTTATTTACTTTTCTGATTTAAGGAGAGGTTTTATTTCTCCTTTTAGCTGTGCGGTGTCCCACGGTAAGTCTAGAGCCCCCTGACTCTCTTCTGTGACCTGATTCAAGCAAAAATCCTAGTTGATCCTAAATGGAGATTTACCTGAGAAGATAATAGATGGGCTAAAGGTGATCTGAAGCATCCCAATTTGGGGCTATTTCCTTGTTTACTACATCCTGTTGAGATGAAGAAGAGCTCTCATCCCCTTTGGTATTTTAATGACCAATCTGAGGTCATGGAATAAAGCTGCAATGAAAGCTCATGGAAACAGCTGATTGGGAGTCCTGGGTTTTCATGGGGAGGGAATTCCTGATGACCTTTACCCTCTAATAAAATGGACAAGCCATGAAGAGCCTGGCAACCAGCTCACCATTAAATTTCGATACAGATTTATAGAAAAACAATTTGCCCCAAACCCTAGGCAAAAGGTGATGGTTCTTATCAAGCTGCAATCTTCTGGAGCCTTCTCACACTGGGAAAGCCAGCACTGAGAGGGGCATGCTGATGAATACTGGCCTGAGAGGGTGACCTTCACTTTGACTTTGAGATTCAGGTGAATCTGACCAAATGTGGGATGGAGAAGAGCCAAAAAAAGGTAATTAAGAAAAATGGTTTATAACCCAGTTACCCAGTAAAGTATTAACTGAATAATTAACTTTGTCATTGCCTGCCCTGGTTAAACAAATACCTGGTGACTTGCATCACCCATGTCTGAAATGACATTGATTTCACCCTAAATCTGAGTGCCTGGTACTCATTCCAGAGTATAGGAACAGAGGACTTAGGGGGAAATAAGGTTGGACAGTGTCCAACTCTTCCAGCTTCCCGGAAGGCAGTAGTGGGACCAGGAGGGGCAAAACAGACAAGAGGTTCCAAAAGTAATGTTTTCCCTGGTGCTTAGATGGCACATCCGAAAGTACAAAGTGCTGGGGAAGGAGAAAAAGGAGTTGCCTAAATCTTTCCAACCAGAAGAGCTGACTCTAGAGAGCCCATTCAAGGCTTATAGAGTATTTCACCCCATTATCTTTCTGGATCCATGTGAGAGCTCTTGTGAGTGAGATTATGCAAGTGTGGTTAGACCCATCTTACATATGAGGAAACTGAGGTTCAGGAATGTTAAGAGATTTGCCTATACTCACAAAACGTCAGAGGCAGAATTCAAACCTAGGTTATCTCCCGACTCCATTAGTGCTCATGCCATGTCACAAATATCCCTTTTCAATGCCTAGATGGGATCTAGGTTTATTTGTCTTTGGCAAGAGATTGGTAACAAACAGTGGCCCACAGACCGCAAAGATACCTAGAGAAATTCTGTTTCCTCATTGTAAAAATAAGGCACTTGGTTTCTGAGGTCCTGTTAAGCACAAGGTCTAAGACTGTCTGATCTTAGCACATCGGGCAGTCCTCCCTGTGGACTGTTTATGGGAAACAGCACAGAAGTTGAACAGAATGAGCAGGCTTGGATGGATCCTTTCTAAGACTGGAACATCTACATGTATGAGATCACATTTCCACTGAAGCCTTACAAGTAACAGGCTTTCACTTAGCTGTGGACATGGACTCTAGGTTGTACCACTGACTGAATTTACCAGTTTCCAAAGCCTTATTTGAAGCATTACTTTAACAACTCGTGACTTAACTCCAATCCTTTGACTAGAATTGCAAATTTAACAAACATGGATTGCTGTGTGTTTCTCTTCTTTGTTTCTGCCTATCTCAACCCCCTCCACCCACATGTTCCTAAATCTGTCTATAACTCAATCACTGGAGGAGTAGGTTTCAGAATCAACAAAATGTGTATATTTAACATGACCCAGCTCTACTTCAGGAATTGTGAAGATTGCTCATATTTTGGTGAACAAAGATAAATCATCTTCCTTGTTTTTGTGCTTGAAATGTCTCTGTTCCTGAGGCTTTGCTTTTTACTCGATGTCCAGATGTTCTCTCTACAATGAACAATTATATCTTGGTAACCACATGTGATGATCGTTTCTCCATCCTCAGCCTTCTTGGCCTCTCTACTGTGTTTGCTATCATTGATCGCCTTCTCTTCCTGGGCCTTCTCTCCTCTCTGGGTTTTTGTGACATTGGTGTCTCCTGGTTCTCCTTCTACTTCTGTGATTGCTCCTTCTCAGTCTTTTTGGCTGAATCATTGTCCATATCAAGCCCCCTAGGTCTGGATTTCCCCAAGGCTCTGTCTTGGGCTTTCTCCCTTTTCTCTCTGCAGTGTTTCACTTAGTAAGCTCAGGGGCTAATGATTACCTTTATGAAGCTAATTCATGGGTTTAGCATGGGTTCAGCTGGAATTGGGCTGTCCTGTTGTTGGACCACCCTTGGCCATTCCCAGCAGCATGTTCCATGAGTATCTCAAGCTCAACCGTTCAAGATAGAGCTGCTGATTTTGTCCTTTCTTCTCAGCTTCCTTCTCTCTATTCGTGGCACCAACAACCTTTGAATTTTCTCATTTAATGCTTAAATCATGAAGTCATTCAAGTTTGCAATGTCTTTTCCGTACTCAACTTCTCACTTTCACTGTAACTTACCCAAATCAGTCACCATATCATGTTGGATCTATCTCCCAAACATCACTTGCCTCTGTTCTGTTCTTCTCACCAACACCGTCTCACACAGCCCATGCCTTAATTCAGGTCTTCCTCATCTCTCACCAGACCTCTTGAAATATCCTCTGAATTGGTCTCCTTGCTTCAAATCTTTCCCCACTTCAATCAGTCCACTACACAACTGCCAAAGCAACTTTCCTCATGTCAAGGGCTAACCATATCAAAGTATCATAGTTTTAGAACTGTGAGGCACATTAGAAACCCTCTAGTGCAACGGCCACATTTTACAGATGGTCAAACTGAGGACCAGAGAGTTAAGTGACTTACCCTCGGTCATACAGATATTAATCTGCAGGTAGTCAAACCCAGGGTCTGGGATTCCAAAACCAGTATGATCTGCATTGCTCCAAACTCCTTCTTGTAATTTCTTCATTCAGTCAGCTCCAATGACGTCCCATTAACTCTAATATCAAATATAAAACCCTCATTTTAGCATTTAAAGGCCCTTATGAGCAGACAGTAATCTTACCTTCCCATCCCACTCACTACTGTTCAGCCAGGCCAGCCCTTTTTACTACTCACTACACAACTCTCTGTCTCCCTACCCTAAACCCTAACTTTTTGTGTCTCTGCATTTGCTCCAGCTCCTTCCTCACTTCTCTATGTCTAGATTGGTCTGCATTCTCTCCTAAGCTTCTTATGTTCTCATGATTCCTTCAACCCTCATCAACTTCTACATAAAAACTTTCCTGACCTACTCAGCTTCTAGAGATGCCCCAAATGACCCTTTCCCTTCTATTTTTGTATCTATTTTGTATGCATTTTTATCTGCACATTGGATTGTAAGCTCCTTGAAGGCATCAGCTATTTCACTTATGTCCTTGAATCCTCAGCATCTAGTATAGAGTCTGGAACAAAATAGTCATTTAATAAATAAATACAATGTCTGATTGATTGATTCGTGCAGCCCTGAGAAATTCAACTACTATGTGCCTCAATGCCCTCAAAGTGGGTCTACTTATCTTAAAAACAACTTAGAAGAGAGGAAAAGACCACTGAAGTGATTATTCTTCTACTGCAAAGATATATATAGATATAGATACGTGTGTGTATATGTATACATATACATACATATATGTATGTGTATCTGTATATCTCTCTGTATATATGTGTGTGTATATACTATATATACATATACGTAATATACATATACATATGTGTGTGTGTATATATATACACATATATATGTATACATATATACACATATATATGTATATATACATAGCGTCATATTCATTCCGGGATTGTTTTTGGTCACTTATTAGGGATTGCTATCCCAGGAACTGCTCCAATGCAAGAATATAAATGTGTGTTTGTTACATAAGAAGATTTATTGTTTGAAAGTGAAAAACACACTTTTTAAGACACTTGCCAGATCTACTTGCTTGACAGAAATGGTCATAACAGGAGAAACAATAAAACCTTTCTAACTAACACTTAGTCATGTTTATTACCAGCTATAACATTGGCTCTCCAAGTGATCGCTCCCTCACAGTGACCTGTCCTGACCTAGCAGCTCTAAACCTTCCTTTCTTTGCTCCAAAACACACATGGCTTTAAAAAATAGAAGAAAACTCCCTGCATAGAACCATATAAATCATCATGGAGCCAATGAGATTGTTTGGGAGAACGAGAGATAAGAAAGAAGAACCACATCCATAGGTGATCCACAAAGATTTGGGGAAGGTAATCAGTCACATGGAAGAGTTTGTGGCCTTGAGAAGGAACAAGCCTGAGGGAGGAAGTATGGTGCTAGAGTAAGTATACAGGATTTGGAGTCAGTGGATCTGGGTTCAAATTTTGACACTGTTACTTATTACTTACATGATGTTGGTCAAATCATGGAATTCTACCTCAACTTCCTCATTAATAAAATTAAGGTATTGAACTAGATGGCCAACATTTAGCATCTATATTAATAACTTGAGTAAATTCTTTCCCCTTCACCACTGGGCCACCCAATGCCTTTTCTGAATAGCCACTTCACACAGAGTCACACAGCTAGTAAGTGTCTGAGGCTAGACTGGAATGCAGGAAGATGAGTCTTCAGAACCACCTAGTTGTCCCTCTGTTCTTGGCCTGTAGTAACCACTTAATGCTATAGACAGTGAATTCATCACCTAGGACTCAGTGTCCTGGTGACAAGCTTCTCTGTGTTCCCAGTCTGGAGATGGATTGAGTATCATTGGAATGTGTCTGCTGTGCAAGAATCAGTCCAGTTAAATCTGGAAATCAATGCTCATCACCACGTTGGCCACATGCATAGTGGTGAATTTTTTTGGCTACGGCAACAATAGGAGATCATCTGCTAAGTTGGACTCAGTGTCTAAATCTTATCATTTCTATCCCAAATGTCCAGCCCCTTCTCTCCGCTCAGGTAGCCATCTGCCGAATTCAGGACCTCATCATTTCCCCTCGTGCTATTGCAGGGGAGTCCAAGTTGAACTTTCTGTGTCTAGTTTCTCTCCTCTACAGCTCGTCTTCCAAACCACTACCAGTCTGATTTTCATAAAGCACATATCTGACCATCACTCCCTTATTCAATAAACTTCAGTAACTCCCTATCATCTTCAGAATGAAATGTAAAATTCTCTGGCACTTAAAGCCCATCATGACTTGACCACAATCTACCTTTCCAGTTGTATTGTACATTACCACACCCTACCCACCCCTGCCAGCACATGCCTGTGCCTAACTTGCTGTTCCCCATGCCTGGAATGCTTTCCTTTTCTACCCTAACTCTCAGGATCCTTAGGTCACTTCAAGGGCTATCTCAAGCACTATTTTCTGTATAAGGGCTTTCCTGATCCTTCCCCATCGAGGGCCAGGGGATTGTATTTGTCTGTCTTTGTACCTTTGGTGCCTCACATTGCCTTGCACATAATAGGTATGCCTCACACATAGTAGGCATATATAGTAGGCATAGAACCCCTAAAGCGCAAAGCCACATCCTTTGAAAACATCAAGAGCTTTATTTTGGGACTGGAATTTGGGAGAGAGGTCCAGAAAAGATATAAAGTGACTCATATATGGGGTAGGGAGAACAAAATCTTCATTGAAGAACAGACAAAGGCATTCTTATCTAGAAGCAACAGCACTGCCCAGTGAGTGCTTTCTAGCCTGTGTCTCTCTCAGGTTAGCTAGACCGACTAAGTGTGTTTTATCATCTAACACGGTCCCTCTTTCCTGGATGGTCTTGTGGCCAATGTCTATCATTGCTCTGGACTCTCCAAATTCCAGGACAGAGAGGACTCAGGGCAACCTGTGACCACTACTGGAAAAACTCAACATGCCTGTCTGAGGACAAAGAACAGAACAGTTTGGTTATTTTTATGATGATTTTGTTTAAATATGAAAAATTCCAAAATGAGTGTTGCGCTGCCTGGAGAGCAGCAGTGATGCACGGCCTGATGACAGGAAGGAAGACTCACAGAATTCTGCTAATTTCAACAGACATTTACTAGAGTTCCTATTGTGTGCTTTGCACTGGAGATACAAAGACAAGGGGGAAAAGAGTCTCTCTCCAGAGGAGCTAATATTTTACTGAGAGATAATCAACAAACATTCCTTTTATTAAATGGGCTACTTACTGGGGAATACAAAAACAAGAGGGACTTATATTCTGTTGGGTGAAAAACAAATCCATATATATCTATTCAAAATATGCACAAAGCAGTTTTAGGGTGTGGGAGACTGGGGAAGGCTTCATGTGGAAGGAAAGCTGAATTTTGAGCACCATCAGGAATTGTAAGAAGCAGTAATGGTGAGGAAGCTCGTTCCAGGCATAGGGGTCCGCCATTGCAAACTCACAAAGATGGGAAATGGAGTGTAGTGTGTAAAGAACAAAAAGGAGGTGATGGTGCCTGGAGAATGAATGTGGGAAGGAAAGTAATATGTAATGAGGCCAGAAAGTTCAGCTGAAGTCAAACTGTGAAGGGTTTTCTATGACAAAGGAATTAGTTTTTGATTCCAGAAGTGATAGGGAGTCCTTGAGTTTTTAAGGTAGGGGAATGACATGGTGAGAAATGCTGGGGGCAGAGCAAAGATGGCGGAGTAGAAAGACTCACATATGCTAGCTCCGAACCCACAGCCCAAGGAGTTCCTCTAAAAAGAACTCCCAACAAATCCTGGAACAGTGGAAGCCGCACAGCAACATAGTAAAGGAGATTTCCATTCCAGAGAGCCCTGAAAAACTGATTCCAAAGGTCCATCGCACACTGGACGGGAGCGGAGCCCTGCCCTGCCCTGGCTGCGTGGCACTGAGAGGAGTGAGCAGATCCGAGTAGGCTTCAGGGATGGAATCTCGAGCAGCCGTGAAGGTCCCTCCACCCACACACGCACAGGTCAGTGAGAGAGACGGGCTGAGAGGGGAGCGGGGTGTCTCCTGTACTCAGGCCCCCTCGGGAGGAAGTGGCAGAGGCAGCAGCAGAGGCAGAGGCAGCAGGTGGCCAGAGGCTCCCAGAGCAGGCAGGAGCTCTGCAGCAGCTCCATTACAAAAGGTCTCTGCATAAACCCCCTGAGAGAACTGAGCCTGGGAGGCGGCCCTGCCTCCACCTGAGCACCAGAAATTAAGCTTCCATTGAATAGCAGCCAGGCCTGCCACTGAAAGCCCTGAGGCTGGGGAGCAGCATTTGAATCTCAGACCCCAAGCACTAGCTGGGCAGACCTAGGCAGGGGGTGGAGAGTACTCTCAGAAGTCAAGTAACTGGCTGGGAAAATGCTCAGAAAAGGGAAAAAAAATAAGACCATAGAAGGTTATTTTCTTGGGGAACAGATGATTGTGTCATTCCTCTCTGATGAAGAAGACCAATGCTTACCATCAGGTAAAGACATAGGAGT
>CM053770.1:690189312-690205519 GCA_028658325.1 Potorous gilbertii
AGCCTATTTTTCAAGGTGTTATTTTCTTCAGCATTTTTTTGGGTCTCCTTTATCAAGGTATTGATTCTTGCATCTCTCTCATTTATCTTCCCAGTTTTTCCTCCACCTGTCTCACTTGATTTTCAAAATCCTTTTTGAGCTCTTCCATGGCCTGAGCCCATGGGATATCTGTTTCAGATGTTTGGGATACAGAGGCCTTGACTCCTATGTCTTTTCCTGATGGTAAGCATTGTTCCTCCTCCTCAGAAAGGAAAGGAGCTAATATCTTTTCACCAAGAAAATAACTTTCTATGGTCTTATTTTTTTTTTCCCTTTTCTGGGCATTTTCCCAGCCAATTACTTGACTTCTGAGATATCTCTCCACTCCTGCCTAGATCCGCCCAGTTAGTGCTTGGGGTTTGAGATTCAAATGCTGCTCACCAGCCTCAGGGCTTTCAGCAGCAGGTGTGGCTGCTATTCAGGGTAAGATTAAATCAGTTTCTCAGGTGGGGGCAGGGCCACCTCCCAGGCTCAGTTCCCTCAGGGGGTTTATGCAGAGACCTTTTGTAATGGAGCTGCTGCAGAGCTCCTGCCTGCTCTGGGAGCCTCTGGCCACCCACTGCCTCTGCTGCTGCCTCCCGAGGGGGCCCGAGTCATGGAGACACCCCGCTCCCCTCTCAAAGAGCCTGGAGGTCTCTCTCACTGACCTGCAGCGCCTGTGGGTGGAGGGATCCCCGTGGCCACCGGAGATTTTGTCCCTTAAGCCTGCTCAGATCTGCTCCTCCCGGGGCTGCGCAGCCAAGGTAGGGCTGGGTTTCGCTCTGGTCCTGTGCGTGATGGACCTTTGGTGAGGGTTTTTCGGGTCTTTCTGGAACAGTAATCTCCTCCACTCTGTTGTTCTGTAGCTTCCACCGCTCCAGAATTTGTTAGGAGTTCTTCTTTACAGATTGGTTTCAGAGCTAGCATAAGGGTGTCTTTCTACTCTGCCATCTTAGCTCCTTCCCCCCGCCGAGTACCCATCTTTTTAATGATCCCTTTAAGCCCTGGGGAATTTAACCCTTTCAAATCTGGAAACTTTGCTTGTCCCCAGTCCCAGAAAAATGAAGCATAGTTGGTGTTGACTGGCTATGACTCTCTCAAATGGACTATCATATTTGTTTGTTGATGTTGAGTCCTTTCAGTCATATCTATCTGACTTGAGAGCAGGGGCTTTTTAAAAAGATATTTGTATCCCCAATACTTAATAAATCCATTTACTTATTCAACTTTTCCCCTGATTCAACTCATTGACCTGTTGCTTGTAGATTCCCTTCTCTTCTATTTATTGAATATCAGGGCAGTATTTGCTCTCCCCACTCTTGAATGTGCTGCTCTCCCCTTCTCTATAGCTCAGCTCAGATATGAGTCACTGGTCATTGCTCAGCAATCACATCTGCCAGGATAAGCCTGCAGTTAACTTAGTCAGGTGACTTGAATTCAGCAGGGCTGCCAGGTGCTTTCCTATCTCAGTTATCTTGGCTATTAAATGTTATGCATTAAGCTCATATCATGTTGATATTTGAGAATGCATTTCAACTCATTTCTAGCTGAATGGTCTTTTGGAGGAAGAAGAAGCATTTAATTTGGAGGAGGGGAGCAAAGGGACACTAGGGACTTTTTAGACAATTTTTGCTGATTTGGATGTTTTGGTTGGGAGAAGTATCTTGGTAGAGCGTCTGGCCTCAGATAACTGGGCAAGTCACTTCAGTGTTTGCTCCGTTTCCTCATCTGTAAAATGAGATGGAGAAGGAAATGGCAAACCACTCCAGTATCCTTCCCAAGAAAACCCCAGGGGGGTTGGTGATTAAACAACAGCTAGATGTCTTCCAACTCTAGCTTTCTGACCATTTGATCTCATAAGCAATGTATTATTTTATAACTTGAAGAAATGTGCTTCCATCTTGCCTAATAAGTCTAGGTTGATGTAGCTTCTGAGCCCAAATAGGGGAAAGGTTTCTCTGTGCTTGCTGTTCTCCGTTATGCAACTTGAATGGAATTGAGAAAGAGTCACAAGAGCTTGACACTAAGGGCAAACAAGGCCCACTTATCTTCAATATACTGCATGTGTTGACCTACCTGATGTCGGTGGAGATTAGTGCAATCAGGCTTGTGTTAAATGTGCTCCGTTACTGAAATAAAGTCTAGGAAGGTGGTAAGACAGGGCCTGGCCAGAAGTTATGTAATCCATTAGCCTTAAACCACTGCCATGAACTCTGGAAAATCCACAATACATGAAGAGGAAGCCGTGCAAAGTGGAAAGAGAGCGGGTCTTGAAGTCAAAAAGACTTGGGTTTAATTCCTACCTTGGACCCATCCTGGTTTAGTGACCCTAGGCAAAGTAATTTCCCTCTTGGTACTCCTGTGCAACTTTCTAATACTGTTTATCTCAGAGAAGGTGCTGATCTACACTCCTTATTCATATTTCTTTAGGCCTATGAAATATGCAAAATGGTGCCTAGGTGGACTCCATAGCCTCTAAGATTCCTTCCAGTTCTAAATCTGTGTTCTAGATAAGTAGGTGGATAGAGAGACACACAGAGAGAGAGACAGATAGATAGATGGTTGCATTTGTCCTTTGTTTCAAAGAGGATCATGACATCAATGAAATGATGACATGACTTGCAGTTGACTTTGATTTGAGTGAGGAATGTCTGTACAAGGTCACTACCAGCCTCATTTTCTCCTTCAGAGCCATCTGGATCCAGTGACCAGATATTCATCAGGATGACTGGAAATGGCCCAGGATGCAATGGGAGACCCTGGCCTTTTTAGGCTAAGGTCTATTCAGGTACTCACTTAGAGTAAGGTAAAGCCCATTCAGTGAATAGGCCTCTTTAATGAGAAAAGCAAAAAAAATCAAGCTGAGAGTGCAAGATCCTCAGGATTGCTATTCTAAAGAGAAATGGTTACCATTGGAATTCACTCTAAGCCAGGAGGCCCCCAAAACAGCCATTAAGTGGAGCTTGGGCAAGGACCTATTGTGGTCCAATTTATGGACTTCAGAGTGAAGAGGGTTCAAGGTGTTGAGGAAGGAAGGAAGGAAGGAAGGAAGGAAGGAAGGAAGGAAGGAAGGAAGAAATCTAGCCAGTAAACCCCAAGTTAATTGAGCAGCATCTGGCCACAAAAATTTACCTTCCTTTGGAGAGGATAAGGGAAGGAGAGGGAGAGGGAGAGGACAAGCTGAGTTAACCAGCTAGCTGGGTCCCCATTCAGGCAACTCGGTCTACTCACAGGTTGTTTGTCCTTCATTTTCGAAGAGGACCATGACATCACCGAAATGATGATGTGACTTGCAAAGAGGAACATTTAATTTTCTTTGCAGGGGAAATAGCTTCAACTTCCTAACAGGGTGCCCATCTTTTTAATGATCCCTTTACACCCTGGGGAATTTAACCCTTTCATATCTGGAAGCTTTGCTTGTCCCCAGCCATAGAAAAATGAAGTTTTTTCTAATATTGACTAGATATGACTATCAAAAATGGATGGATGGGTAGGTAGATAGATAGATAGATAGATAGATAGACAGATAGATAGATGATGTATGGATAGATAGAGCACTTACTAAGCACTTTCTATATGCTAGGCATAGTGCTAAGTGCTGGAGATACAAAGACAAAAAAGAAAAATAGTCCCTGCTTTGAAGCAGCTTTCATTCTGATGGGGGAAGAGAACACATAAGCAAAGGCTGGAGCCTGCTAGGGGTCCACATCTGTGGCAGGGCATGAAGATGACCAGGAAATGTGTGGAGGCCTGACTGTGGGCCAGACAAACTGAAAACTTACCTATAAGAACCTGGAGACCCAAGGGTAGAGTTCAAGGTTTTGGTGAGAAAGAGATGTAGATGATGGCTGGAATGCATCCTAAGAAATTAGAAGTCTGGCTAAAGAGAGAGAACATGGGCATTCTTCCTAGCTGGATTGCCCTCCTCTGTTCTCTAGCTCCACTTCTTTGACTTCTTGTGAACCCCCTGTCCCCCCTGTCTCCATCCATCCTCTGAGTCCCAGCTCAAACCCACTTCTTCTCCGAAGTCTTCTTTGATTCTGTGCCATTAAACATAAAGCTCCATGAGGGCAGATACTGTTATATACTCCTGTAAGATTGTGGCCCCCTTTTCCCCTCTCCAGTCTTGTGGCCCTTCAAATATTCCCTGGCCCTAGCGGGGCTTGGCACGCTGCCCTAACATCAGCATCAATAAAAATAGTCCCTTTATGCCTGCTGTCTAATATTTATAAAACACTTTCCTCATAAAAACCCTATTTGTGAGGCCATCCTACCCTACAGAAATGACTGACATCACATTCCAAACTCTCAGTCAGCATTTGTGTGACATGCATTTATTAAGCAGCTACTGTGTGCCAGGCACTGCTAAGAACCAAAGATAAAAAAGGCACAAGGAGTTTACCTTCTAATGGAAGAGCTGCTACAAACAAGGAGCTGTGTATAAACAAGGAAAATAGAGCAGAAACTGGTGTTGCTCTGGAAGGAAGGCATCAGAGTTAAGCAGAACTGGGCAAAGCTGAAGGTGGGACTGTAGCTGAGCCTTGAAGGAAGCCAGGAAGGGGACAGAGTTCCAGACATGAGTGCTATTTGCCCTTAAGGGGGGAGCCTCCTCTTGAGTTTTGGGTATGAATAGGAACCTCCTTTCCACTATCTTAGTCAAGTGAGTTATAGAGCTGTGGTTCACAATTCATATCAGATGCTATTATCTCTTCTTTTCTCTCTGCACTCACACCAAGCCACTTAACTGAAGTATGTTTATTCAATATGGGAATGGCAAACATGGCACAGAATGTCCCCTCCTTGAGAGGTGCTGGCCACCTGAATTATCATTTCCTCTAGGAAGTCTGCTATTCTACTTCCTCTAATGCGTATATATAAATATATACATATATTTATGTGTGTGTATGTATGTATATATATATATATATATTTATGTGTGTGTATGTATGTATGTATATAAAGTGCCTGTAAGTTTGCAAATCAGTGTTTTCTGATGAAACATGACCATAAAGTCCAGAGGTTCATATTGATTCTGCCTGCAGGACGGGTCTGCATGCAAGTTTTGCCAAGCAGCCCTTGGATCTAGAGATAAATGAACCTTGGGCATCATTTGGTCCAAAGTCTGCATTTTACAAAAAAGAAAACTGAGATTCAGAAACAAAGAGCGTTGTTTTGCCCAAGGTCAATCAAGCAGAAGGCAGAAAAGGCAAGACTTGAACCTAGATTCTTTTCCTCTCATTCAGGGCTCCTTTCACACCTTAAGCTTTGTATGAATCCATACTCCTGTCAATTCAGGATTGGTTCATCCGTAAAGATGAGCACTTACATAGGGAGGATGGATGTAATTCTACTTTACTCATGGAAATTTTGTATGCCTCCCCAGTGCCCCACTAAGGTTCTATACCCAGCATGCCCTTAAAGTCCATCTTGCTCCCATTAAATTGCACAGATTCCTTAAGAATCTGGTCTGCTTGTCAATTCAAATGTCACAAATGCATGGACCCTTAAAATCTCGCCTAGCCCAACCTTGTTGCTGAGTGAAAGAAGGCTTGAGTTGAATTCTTTTGAGGCAGACCTGCACTTTTTGCCCTTGAATTCTGGGGTTCCCAGCACCCTCCAGAGTGCCACAGAACTGCTTTTTCTAGTTTAATAGGAGGATTAGGATAAAAACCCATCTTCTAAAAGTTCTTCATCTACTGAGATATCTTTACTCTAGTCAACCTTTACCATCGGGCTGCTTAACCTCATGCCCTAAAACTTGTGAGGTTTATTTGTTAATATATTTTGATAACTGTTTCAACATAATTGATTTCCTTTGTAGTACTATGTTTTTCTTTTATTCATTTAAAAAAATTCTAAGACCTCCAGAGACTTCACCAGATGGGCAAAAGTATCAAAAACACAAGAGCATCTCTAATGCATACAAAAAGATTAAGAAATGCCACACCATTAGGATTGTAGAACTAGAGCACAAATGGACTAGAGAGATCAATTCCAAAAACCTCACTTTATGGATTGAAAATTGAGGCCTAGAAAGGCTTGTCTGATTCAAACCTGGGATTCAAACCCAGGTCCTCTGACTTCAGACCTCTCATCATGTCCCAATATCTCCAATGCAACAGAGAAAAGAGAGGGGCTCTGTTTTGTGTGTACCCTCCTCTAATTGATCCCCAAATAGGTCTTTTTTGTGAGAAACATTTCAACTGAGGTGTGCTTTGCTTATGATACCTCCTTTTGTGGACTTGTATCCTTCAAAAAATGCATGCCAAGAACCTTCTGTATGTAGAATGGTTTCCCTTTGACAAGAGTATCTCTTAGTACATTGTATCTGACATCTTATACAAGATCTTTGAAAACTGGAGTGTAAATTTATTATGTCCAAATTTAGGAGAACTCCAGTGCTAGACTTGTAAACATTTATACAAGAAGAAATGCCCATTAGTTACTTTGGGTAAATTTTACTTCAAAGACAATGCCAACCATTGCTCACAAAAAATGGAAATTCACATAATTAGAAAGCTCATTTAGGGTTAAAACTTTTTTCTTTTTAGAAGTAAGTTTTTATTGATGTCTTTTGTTCCTTTACATTACATTGCAATCATTGCAGTGTCCTTTAGTATCTTTCCCTTATCCTTCCCAGAGAATCAGCCCATAAAACAAATAGTATTTTTCCAGAAAAAAAGAGGGAAAAAATCAGGCCAATTGATGGATACATTGCAAAAGTCCCAAAGCATGTGCACTGGTGAACACCTGTGGACCTTCCTCTTCATTGAAGGGATGTCCTGTTATGTTTCGTCCTTCTAGTCCTGCTTGTTCTTTAGAATTTTGAAATGCTTCCTTTTGATTTTTTGGTACATGGATGTTTTTTCATTTATATGATTATAGTCATTGTATGCATTTCTTTTTGTCTCTGCTTCAGGTCATGGAGAACTTTCCAGGCTTCTCTGTATTCAGCATATCCATTATTTCTTACAGCACAGGAATATTACCTTACATTTATGTCCCATACTTTGTTTAATATTTGGAATGAGCTTTCTCTTATTGACACTTGGATTCTGTTTTTACCTAAGAAAACACCTAAAAATAATATACACACCAACTCAGAGATGACACAGACAAAGAAGGGAGGTGAAGGGACTTAAGGTTCAAAAGAAGATAAACATACACACACACATACACACACACACACACACACACACACACACACACACACACACACACACACAGAAAGAGATAGCTAGCCAGTAAGGATGGAAGAAAGAGAGAGAAGGGTGGTGCTTTTTGGGTTTTCTCTTCAAGTCATCTGGCTTCATTAATTCAAAAAATACAGTCTCTATTTTTCAGTTATTTATGTACCTATGTATAATATGTATGTACGTACATGCGCAATACACATATGGATGCAGTGGCTCTATGGAAATGGACTAGACATCTCCTGTCCATGAATATTGACACTTTCTCTATACCTTACACTCTTAGAGAATTGCTTGGGGGCAATAGTTTAAGAGATTTGCCCAGGGTCAAGCAGCCAGGATGTGTCTAAGATGAGACTCAAACCCAGGTTTTTCAGGTTTTGATGCCCACCCTGTATCCATTATGCCAAGTTATGCATGCCTATACATATAGAAGTGTGTACATTCATACATATACAATGGATATATTTGCCCTTTTCTGAGGTGACCGTGATTATAGCCCTTAGGGATTCAGTACCTAAAGAGGAAGGTTGAATTCTTTCAGGTCAGTACTTCCAGGAAGTCTTTGGTTATTCCTTTGATCAAAAATAAAGCATTTTTCTCAATAAATTTTTTAACCAATCTGAGATCTCATCAATATGAGCATTTTTTCTTGTATAAGTGTTTACAAGTCTAGCACTGGAGTTCTCCTTCTCCTTCTCCTCCTCCTCCTTCCTCCTCATCTTCCTCTATATCATCATCATCATCATCCCTTCCACTTACATTCCTTTTCCAACTTCAGGACCAGCTTCCATATTAATTCTTTCAATACACTTACACAATCTCAGTTTGTATTTTCAAGAACTGAATGTTTTCTTTGAGGAAGGATTGATGACTTGTGAATGGTGAGGAGCCAGAGAGCAAGCTAACAAAGAGTAATAAATAATAAAAATGACTAAGTTTGTGCTTGCAGAAGAGGAAATATGAGATGTCATTACCCTACCCCCCCACCTTCCAACTTTTTTTGTCAACATGGAGGACCATGCATGTGGCCCACTACATTATAATATAATTTTTAAAAGAATTTATTTAGAATTACTAAATTGTTTTCTGTCTTTCACACACACACACATACACACACACACACACACACACACACACTCCCTTTTACTATAAGGAATAGGGCTAATGGTAAAAAAAAAAAAAGGAATACCTCTGGGCAACTAAGTGTCACAGTAGATACAATACTGGCCCTAGAATCAGGGAAACGAGTTCAAATCCGGCCTCAGACACTTACTAGCTATGTGACCTTCAGTAAGCCACTTAATGATGTTTTTCTCAATTTCCTCATCTGTAAAATGAGCTGGAGGAGGAAACGGCAAATGAATGCAGTGTTTTTGCTAGGAAAACCCAAAATGGGTCACAAGGAATTGGACATGACTGAAATGACTGAACAAAGAGCTCTCTGAAAGGGACAGGGGAGGGACACATTAGGAAATATAGATTATGTAAAAATAAAAAGATATTGATAATATTTATTTTTTAAAGTAAATGATACAAATGTGACAAAAAACATTTTCTATTAGAACCAGCCAACAAGATGACAAAACTCCAGAGAATGCGAATAATTTTGAAATTGTCTCCCCTTGCACTATATCAAACAGCATTAGTTTTTAACTGTTAGTTGTCACAAAACTTTATGCTCTTCAAAACCATCCTGAAGCAGTGTAACGTATTTAAAATCAGCTTCTCTAGACTGTGATATGCACACACACACGTGGTGCTGGCCAATTCATGATGAATTACAGAACAGGAATTCAGCCACTGAAGCCAGTTAGTTCCCACTGTTCTGACCCCGGAAATCTCCCTGAAGATATTTTCTATATAACTAGGTAGAAAGTCAAATGAGAATGGCTACATGTGTTTGCCTTTGCATTTTCTCTGGGATCACCTTCTGTGTCACCTGGTCCCTTGATTCCAAATCACAAGGTGATTTTAGGTCAAAGATACAGGCACATATTGACTTTATACACAACATGTGGTCTCAGGATTGTAGGATTTTCTCTTTGGCTCAAGCTTTTAATTTCATCGATGATCAGAACAATATATGTTTTTCCACCTTTGCAAAGACCATTAGAAATCCAGTTATCAGGATTGCGTAGCTACGTGCAAGTTTTGAAGTGTGCAGTGAGTTCAGGTTTCCTGGGCTTAAAGTCACACGGAGAAGTAAGAAAAAAATCGGTGAAGAAAATAAAATTGTCAGAAAGTCTCTACTGACTGGACTGTAACGGTGACAACCAGTCTAGGAAAGGCGTCATTGGGTTTGCTAAATCAATACTGGAATGCCCACCTTTCGCAATGGAAGCTGATTGTTAGAGCAGATAAAGGTGATCACGGTGGAATGATGGGTTGGGAGCCTCTTTTTGGAAAGCTTGTGTTACTTTCCAGAATCCAGCATTAATAAGTCAAATTAAAAGATAGAGTAACTGTGATCCTGGAAACCCTGCACCTAAACAAAACCATCCATTCCCAGTCCTGATGATTTGGGATGAACTACGTTACTCCAGCACAATATTACAGTTCAGTTCAATTTAACTAACTAGATGGCTAGAAATAGAAAGACAAAACTGAAACCATCAACTCCCTTCAAAAAGGTTACATTCAAATGGGGATGCTGAGCCTACTCTCATTTCCCAGACCTAAACTATGTTAATCTAGAAAATAAACACACACACACACACACACACACACACACACACACACACACACACACACATACCATATCTCTAATAGGTTACATTCAAAGAATCGATACCTGTTAACTGGACTAATTCAGCAAAATGAAATAACTAGAAAACAGTGAGAGCCTGATCTACACCCTGGGGGCTCTAGCTAAGGAAGTAAGAGTCCCACTGGAAGCTGCAAATTGTGTAGAAGAGCAGGATAATGGCCTAGATGTTTAGTTCAGATCCATTTGTCCATCAGTTAAGGCCCCCATTCTCTAGCCATCCTATTTTTTCAGCCTTATTTCATTCCCCCCTCATTTAACAGTATTTTATTTTTTTCCAATTAAGGGTAAAGATAGTTTTCAACATTCACTTTTATAAGATTTTTAATTTCAATTTTTTCTCTCTCTTTCCCTCCCTTCTTCCCTTCCCAAGATAGCAAGCAATCTGATGTACAATGCACAATCATATTAAATATATTTCTACATTAGTCATATTGCAAAAAAATGAGAAAGAAAGAAAAACAAAAAAAAGGGAAAATAGTCTGCTCTGATCTGCATCCAGAGTCCATAGTTCTTCCTCTGGATGTGAATAGCATTTTCCATCATGAGTCCCTTGAAACTGTCTTAGCTCTTTGCATTGCTGAGAAAAGCTAAGTCTATCCAAACTGATCATCACACAATGTTACTGTTACTATGTACAATGTTCTCCTAGTTCTGTTAACTTCACTCAGCATCAGTTCATGTAAATCTTTCCATATTTTTCTGAAATCTACCTAACTTATAGCACAATAGTATTCCACTACATTAATGTACCAAAACTTGTTCAAGCATTCCCCGATCGACAGGCATCCCTTCAATTTCCAATTCTTGGCCACCACAAAATACTATAAATATTTTTGTACATGTGGGTCTTTTTCCCATTTTTTTAATCTCTTGGATCCATGCCTAGGGGCCCTGTCTTCATCTCTGGTACCAGAAATCTGACCCTGGCAGCTCCCATACAATAAATTCCTATGGTTCCCTATTGCCTCTGGGATCCATATAAGCCTCCTGTTTTGCTTTAAAGTTCACTACAAAGGCCCCAACCAACATTTCCAGTCAAAGGGAAGGTGGTGCCATAGAGCACTATGCCTGAAGTCAGGAAAACTCATCTTCCTGAGTTCAAATCTGGCCTCAGACACTTACTAACTGTGTGACCCTGAGCAAGTCACTTAACCCTGTTTGCCTCAATTTCCTCATCTGTAAAATGAACTAGAGAAAGACATGGCAATCCATTCTAGTATGTTTGCCAAGAAAACCCCAAATGTGGTCACAGAGAGTCAGTCATGACTGAAAAACAACTGAACAGCTGCAACTAAAAGTGCCTGCTATGTACCATATACTGAGCTAAGTGCTTTATAAACACCATCTCATTGGATCCCCCTCTTCCTAGATCTTGAGCTCCAGCCAAAGTGGCCTTTTTGCTGTTCCTCCTAAATCTGAGGAATCTTCAGAATTTCTAGCTGATCAATATTTAGTTGTCCTGTGTCACAGCAGACCCCTTCAGTGTGTTTCTACCTTTATCCTGGCTAATGTTGGTGCCGGGGATGTATTATCTTCACTTCTCTCTTAGAATCCCCTGGCTTTCTTTAACACCTAGTTCAAGTACCATCCTCTAAAAGAGCTCTCTCCTCTCCCACCTGCTATATTGTCTCCCCTGGGACCCCTTTGGATTTATTTTTTATAAAATAGATATGTTTACATACTGTATATAAATATATATATAGAGGGCAGAGTCAAGATGCGAAGCAGAAGGACGGACCTGTAGAATCTCTCTCCTCACAGTCCATAAAATACCTGTAAAAATGACTCTAAACAAATTCTAGAGCAACAGAGGACACAAAGTAAGAGTGAAAGAGATTTCCAGCCCAAGACAGCCTGGAAGGTCGACAGGAAAGGTCTATCTCATTGGGCTCAGAGTGGAGCACAGTTCAGCATAGGCCACATGGCATGGCAGGGACTGGAGTAGAACAGGCTTCAGGGCACCACCGGCAGCAGCTGTGGTTCCCAGATCCCTCAACCCACAAATGCCAAAGACAACTTCAAAGATCAGCGAGAAAGCTCATTCATCTGGATGAGAAGGGAACATGGTCTGGCCCTGCCAACAGCAGCCACTGCAGTGGTAGCATCCATTTTTGGAGACCTGCCCTAAAGACTCTGGGGGAACTGAGCAGCTGATTTGAGTCTCAACCCTGAGCTGTGGCTCTGGGGTGAGAAGGAGTGCTGACTGGTGGAACTGGTGGAGGCTCCATAGAAAGAATTCTACTCACAGACCAGAGCACAGGCAAAGAGAGGAGGAAATTCCTCTCCCTTGATTGTAGCACCTTGAAGAACTGAGAATTTATAGGTCCCCAGGGTATACCCTCCTCTTGACAAAAGACTCAAAAGTCAAGTAAATGACTGGGAAAATGCTCAAAAAAGGAAAAATTGAGTATAGAAGGTTACTTTCTTGGTGAACAAGTATTTTCTTCCATCTTTTCAGATGAGGAAGAACAATGCATACCATCAAAGGAAGACATAAAAGTCAAGGCTTCTGCATCCAAAATCTCCAAAAAAAAATATGCAAGGGTCTCAGGCCATGGAAGAGCTCAAAAAAGATTTTGAAAATCAAGTAAGAGAGTTGGAGGAAAAATTGGGAAGAGAAATGAGGGAGATGCAAGAAAATCACAAAAAGGAAGTCAACAGCTTGATAAAGGAGACCCAAAGAAATGCTGAAGAAAATAACACCTTTAAAAATAGACTAACTTAAATGGCAAAAGAGGTCCAAAAAGTCAATGAGGAGAAGGATGTTTTAAAAAAGCAGAATTAGCCAAATGGAAAAGGAGCTTGAAAAGCTTACTGAAGAAAATAGTTCTTTAAAAATTAGAATGGAGCAGATAGAAGCTAATGATTTTATGAGAAACCAAGAAATTACAAAACAAAACCAAAAGAATGAAAAAATAGAAGACAATGTGACATATCTCACTGGAAAAACAACTGACCTGGAAAATAGATCCAGGAGAAACAACTTGAAAATTATGGAACTACCTGAAAGTCATGATCAGAAAAAGAGCCGAGACATCTTTCATCAAATCACCAAGGAAAACTGCCCTGATATTCTAGAACTATAGGGTAAAATAAATGAAAGAATCCATTTATCACCTCCTGAAAGAGGTGCAAAAAGAAAAACTCCTAGGAATAGTATAACCAAATTCCAGAGTTCCCAGATCAAGGAGAAAATGCTCAAAGCAGCCAGAAAAAAACAGTTCATGTATGTATGTGTGTGTATGTATATATGTAAACCATTTATATTTTATTTTTATAAAGTCAGTTCCCAAAGTCAGTGTAGTTTTAAGTTTTAACAAGCTTAAAACTGGGCTGACTTTTGGGAGCCTCTGTCTCCATATTGTCTCCCTGATAGCATATAAGCTTCTTGGGAGCATAAACAATTTCACTTCTGTTTTTGTGTTCCCAGTGGCTCACAGTGTCTGAGACAAAATAGGTGCTTGGATATCCTCCAAAATTCTCTGTCTCTCTCTGTCTGTCTTTGTCTACACAAACACACACACACACAATATGTGTATTTATATTTTCTGTGCCTATTTATTTACAGGTTATCTCTCCCATTAGTCCATAAGGTCCTGGAGCATAAGGACTTTTTGCCTTTCTTTGGGTTCCTATCAGACATATAATAAGCACTAATAAATTCTTGTTGATTGATTCTTTGCCATCCTTGGTGATATCAGAATTCCCTACTGACATCACACTGCCTTTTAGCTTTATTCTAATGGGATGGAATCTTGGGGAGAGAGTGGGGGGTCTGATGAAGGAGGTCACAGAAAAAGGGGCAGGAGTAAATCATGTGATCCAATTTAGATGAAGACTTTATGCTGCGAACAGGATCTTAGAGTTCCCTTGAATTGAATGCAAAAGATGTTTTTCTTTTTTTCTTTTCTTTTTTCCTTTTCTTTCCTTCTCTCTTTCTTTCTTTCCTTCCTTCCTTCTTTCTTTCTTTCCTTTGCCTTCAGCCTTTAGGGGTTGATGAGCAGGTTATGGAAATGGAAGCAAAAAGGAGCTTAAATTATGCATGATTTGAATAGACTGGAAGATATGGGAAGAACTTATGGGTTTTCATTTACCTTCTGATGCCTGGTTGAGAGGTGGGAAGACTGAGTGGTCAAGGCAAATTCTCTCGGGTGCAGAAACAATCATCTAATTACATTGTGTATTTGTGCCTTCAGGGTTACTGTTAAGAGTTGCATTCTCAATTTATAGAAAGTGTTCTAGAAAGATTAGCATGTCTGCCCTGAGCCAGAATTTCCCTGAATGTCTATATACTTCCAAGTCATCTGTCTCCCTCTTGAACAAAATTGTCTCTGTTTATTCAGTAGGGGTCAGCCAGCCCTGTCTGATTATTCACTGTCCTGAGGGTGATGCTTCTGGCTGCCCTTCTCCTTTGGAAGCTCTAGCTGTGGCCTCAGCCTTTGGATGTTTCCCCTCCCATCTTCAGATTTTCCAATTTTGCGGTCTCCAGATTGTGTTCCTGCCGTTAGATACTTAGCTGTAGCATCAGGAAGACATGGGTTCAAGTTTCACTTCTTGTACACACTTTCTGTGTGAGTCCAGGCAAGTCCCTTCACCTGTTTGCCTTAGTTTCCTAATTGGTAAAATGGAGACAATGATAGTGCCTATCTCCCAAAGTTGCAGAGATCTAATGAGATAATATGCAAAGCTCTTTGCAACCCTTAAAGTGCAACATGTTAGTTCGTCTTACTATGGTTATCTTTTTTCCTGTTGTGGCTGCTAGCCTTCCTCTCCCTTTCAAGAACTGAGCAAGGATAGTTCAACTACCTTGTTGAGTACAAGGGGGAACTTTTAGCTGATGAATCCCTAGACAGAAGATGGTCTAAAAGGAAGGGAGGCTATTTCTGGATTTCAGAAAGAACTCTTCTACCCCCTGGAAATTCTGACTGGACTGTGCCTCATCCACAGAACTAATGGCCTAGGCAGAGACTGGCTAGGGCACCATGACACTCAACCAGGTTTCCTAGGCCACAACTGGAGCAGCCCTCTGAGCTTAGCCCTTTGACACAGCACCTCCAGGAGTTATGCTCTCAGACTAGACAAATCTATCGTTTAGGCAGGAAATATTGGTGGCATTGCTGGCACAGCTAACTCCAGGCATTAGGGATTCAGGAAAATGGAATAAATTGTGTTTTATGTGAGCAAAGCTAGGGAGTGATGTGCTGGGAATGGTTTATTTGTCATTTTGGAAGCTGGCAGAACACTGAGCTATAGGTGGAGTTGAGTACATTAAGTAAGCTGCCTGGAGGAATTCATCAAAAGGGTCCAAGGCATCCAAGCTCTCTGGGTCTGATTAGATCCAGCAGGACGGAAGGTCTCACCACTGGAGAGAATTGGCAAAGGACATGAAAAGAAATCAGATGAAATTCCACAAGAATAGAAAGCAAAACAAAACAGAGCCTGATACCAATAGCAGTAGCCAACATTTACAGAACACTATGTGCCAAACCTTGTGCTAAATGTTTTACAGTTACCCTTGCAAAGGACAAAAGTCTGAGGACTCATCCAGGGGAAAGGTGGCCTAAGTCAGGCCAATTCAAGTGACAACCAACATCCGTACCATACTTATCGGCTCCAAAGCACTCTGTAAGCATGATCCAAATAAACATTGATGGTTGCTCCTATCTCTCTCACCTCTGCCTGACATTGATCTATATTAGAATCCCCACAACCTATCTTTCCAGGTAACTGGAAGTCTACTACATTCTTGCTGTCACCCTGAGCATTACCCAGGAACCTTCATTTTTCCTTACCCCATGCATCTGAGAAGCTACAAAATCATGTCTCTAATAGTATGTCATCCCTCCTACATGTCCCAACTCTATTCACATAACTACTACAGTGATCAAGGCCTTCATGACCTCTCTCTCA
This sequence comes from Potorous gilbertii, assembly GCA_028658325.1. Lineage (NCBI taxonomy): Eukaryota > Metazoa > Chordata > Mammalia > Diprotodontia > Potoroidae > Potorous > Potorous gilbertii. The sequence continues at coordinate 690,205,204 of CM053770.1, forward strand.
CATGGGCTACTGCAATAGCTTTCCCAGTTGGTCTCTCAGCCTCATGTCTTCCCCAATGCCAATCTTGCCTCCATTTGGCAGCCCAAGTGATTTTCCTAAAGAGCATTTCTCTTTTCTTTTCTTTTCTTATTTAACTTTTTACGTTCATTTTCACAAGATTTTGGATCCCAAAATTTTCTCCCCATTTGTCCCCTCCCCTCACCCCAATACACCGAGCATTCTAATTTCCCCTATCACCAATCTGCCCTCTCTTCTTTCATCCCTCCCTTCCCTTACCCAATCTTCTCTTTTGTCCTGTAGGGCCAGATAACTTTCT
>CM053770.1:690206019-690377208 GCA_028658325.1 Potorous gilbertii
CTTACAATACAGGAAAGTGGGGGAGATGGGGATAAGCAGGGTGGGGGGGATGATGGAAGGGAGGGCAATGGGAGGAGGGAGCAATTTGAAGTCAACACTCTTGGGGAGGGACAGGATCAAAAGAGAGAATAGCAACAATGGGGGCAAGATAGGATGGAGGGAGATATAGTTAGTCTTACACAACATGACTATTATGGAAGTCATTTGCAAAACTACACAGATATGGCCTATATTGACTTGCCTGCCTTCCCAGGGGAGTTGGTGGGGAGGGAGGAATGGGGAGATGTTGGAACTCAAAGTTTAAGGAAAAACCGTTGAGCATTGTTCCTGCTACTAGGAAATAAGAAATACAGGTAATGGGGAGTAGAAAGTTATCAGGCCCTACAGGACAAAAGAGAAGATGAGGCAAGGGAAGGGAGGATGATAGAAGAGAGGGCAGATTGGTGATATGGGTAATTAGAATACTCAGCGTATTGGGGAGGAGGGAGGGAACAAATGGGGAGAAAATTTGGAACCCAAAATTTTGTGAAAATGAATGTAAAAAGTTAAATAAATTAATTTATTTAATAAAAAAAAAAGATAGGTACTCTATTAGGAAATTGTAGCTATTTCCCCTGCCAAGAATCCTAAATGTTCGACTTTGCAATTTTCAAACTTTGTCTTTGCTTCTTTTCTCTAGGAACAAACCATCTTATCCCTCACATCTGAGCCCCTCACATACTAAAATAAACCCAACTCTTTGAGCTGGGGTTATAACAAAATGCAGCTATGATATCCCTTGTCTTCTTTTCTCCAAAGTAAATATTTCCACTTCCTTCAAATGTGCCTCATATGACATATAGGCTGGAGAACCTTCCCCATATGGGTCATTCCCTTCTAGTCACTTTCCAGCTTCTCAGTATTATCCTTGAAATGTAGGATCCCAAGATGAATGTAATAGTCTAGAGAAAGCAGAAGGCAGAGGGGCCATCACCTGATTTTTCTATTCTCTGCCTCCCTTCATTTGACCATGGATCACAAAAGCTTTTTTGGCCAGTACATCATGTCACTGTCTCAGATTAAGCTTGTAATCCACTGAAACTCACATGCATAGCTTGCTTGTGCCTCCAAAGAACACACTCAACATCTCATTTTCAAAGCGAGTGGAATAGGCATTCTTAGGAGGATGAGACTTGGTTCCTTATCTGGGTGAATAAAACGCTGGACCTGGAACTCAGGAAACCAGGAAGACTTGAGTTCAAATATGAGTATTTCCTACTCAGCTACTTCCCAGCTGTGTGATCCTGGGCAAGTCATATAACCACTGTATGACTCAGTTTCTTCATATGTAAAACAGGGACAACAATAGCACCTACCTCACAGGGTTGTTGTGTGAAGATCAAGTAAGATATTTATAAATCACTTTACAAACTTGAAATCAATACATAAATGCTAGACATTTGAATTGTTTACCCCTGTTTAAAACACAGCTGCTTTAACTACCATCACTTCTGAACTACGGCACCCCAAGATGAATGTAATCATTCAGACTTAGCATAATACAGAGGAGCTATTACCTCCTTTCCCCTCTACCCTCTAACTCTTTTCATTGATCTGAAGATCACATTACCTCATATCACTTGATTTTTTTTTTTAAATTGGATCTATGATTTCTCTTGTAGTGGGAGCTACTGGTGACAAATTTCCTCTTTCAAAGTAGTATGACATCAGTTCTGCAAACTTTAGAGCTGCCTAGAGCTGTGAGATGTAAAATGACATTCCCAGGGTTGCAATCCAGTATATGTGAATAGTAAGAGGCAGCAGTTGAAGCCTACCCTTCTTGATTCAGAGAACAGCTCACTGTTCATACCCCACACTGACTCTCATGACTTGCATATAGAGGCACTTAATGAATATTTGCTGAATTAAATAGGATTGAACTCTCTTCTTCCTCTGTCCATTGCTGGTCAACTTTGATCCACATATACCCCTTCGTTCATCTTAGAGAACCAAAGACCACCATGGATAGCTCCACATCCTGTTTCCAGTCAGAAGAAACTGTTTCCTTCTTAATTGTCCAGGAAGAAGTTCTTGACCTTGGGTCCACAGACCTCTGTGGACAGATTTTAGAAGGTTCATAGCCTTGGTTAGGAGAAAAATCATATTTTTATTTCAACATAACTGATTTCATTTTAACTCTATTTTATGCATTTAAAAATTATTCTGAGAAGAGATTTGTAGGCTTTAACAGACTGCCAAAGGTGTCCAGAACCCGGAAAAGTAGGGGCAGCTTTGCTGCACAGGAAGGGGTTTTTTTTTATATCATACCTCATTCTTGTTCTTGCCTTTTAAATTTTTTATTTTTCTTCAAAACTCAGCTCAACATGACTCTCTACATGGGATCTTTCTTAATCTGCTCAGTGAATAGTATCTTTTCTGTCAAGTATTTCTCTATTTTGTGTGTTTTGAAATACATTTACATTGTCTCTCCAGAGAGAATTAAATTTCCTTAAGAACAGGGGCTTCTTGAATCCTGAAGATGTAACACAGTACCTGGTACATATTCCATGCTTTATATACATGAGTTGATTGCTTGTAATTAAGGAGGATGTGAATACAACCAACTCGATTTCCAACAAACAGCAGTTTTAGAAAGGTTCCCCAGTGGCCTGAATACTCCTCTAAAGAAATAATCCGTTTAGCTCTGGGCACAGCTTGCTAACAGCCTTTTATGACACGATTTCACTCCCTCCCAAGTCTAGAAGGCATAAAAGCAGTAAGCTGAAGACAGCATTGGTTGGACACAGGAAGATCATTTGAAATATGCTTAACATTTGGTTTGTTTTCCCCCAAACTATTGCACAAGTTCTGAGAAACAAAAGTACATACCTATAAACTGTTGATGGCGTTTTTCAATCAAAAAAAGGAGGTCATAAGTAGAAAGAGAAAATGAAAAGCAGAATTTGGGGAAAGAACTGACAGACGCTTAGGGCAAGAGGAGCAGATGTGAGTGAGGAAATAAAACTGAAAATCGTTCTTGTATGTTTGACAACCTTTAGAGAAATGAGAAAGACACATGCCCTAATCCTGGGTCATTGTGGAGGACTGAGGTAAAATTCACACAAGTGGCAGTTTGTTCTGAGACTGAACTAATGCTGTAATGAAGGCAAGACACTGGAGTGCTCACGTTATTTTTCCTGGGTCTGAAGGGTCTATGTGTGCAGTCATTGAACCATGAATGTTGATCAGGCTGCTTCAGGCTTGTTGTTCAGTTGTTTCAGTCGTGTCCAACTCCATTTGGGCTTTTCTTGGCAAAGTTTCTGGAGTAGTTTACCATTCCCTTCTCCAGGTCATTTTAGGCAAACAGGGTTAAGTGACTTGCTCAGGGTCACACAGCTGTAAGGGTCCAAAGTCACATTTGAATTCAAGTCTTCCTGATTCTAGACCCAGAACTCTATCTATGGTGTCACCATGAAAACAGAGTTTTGTATTTTGTCATGCTATAAAGACAATCACCTGCTGGTATCCCTTTGGGGCCACCCTTGCTTAAAGAACTTTATAAATATTTCATTTTTTTCTCTCTCTCCTCCCCCTCCTCCCTGTCTCCCTCTGTGTATGTGTCGATCTCTCTGCTACTTTATCTCTGTGTGTGTCTCTGTCTCTCTGTCTCTCCCCCACTCCCCCCACCCCATGATACACCTGCTTTGCAAACTGCCAGATGCACAGGGAGTAGGAGCCTCCCAATGTTAGATCACCAAAGGGGAAATCCGTTTGGTCAAAACAGAGCAACACACCAGCGCCTCCTCTCATTTTTGGGCTTTGGTTTTAACTCGCACAAGCCACTGTTAAAGTAAATCAGTGCTCTTGTAAGATCATCGATTTAGAGTTTGAAGGGACCTGGGGCCGGTTCATGCCAACCTCTCCTATTACAGAGGAGAAATCAGATGCCCCAAGACTCTAAGAGGACTTCCATGAGCTCGCATAGAGAGAAGCGGTGCAGCCAAGATGTGAACATAGAACCTTTCGTATGGCCACTGGATATGTCAAAGTAGGGATTCCTTTGGTGCCTGCGTAGGAACCGGTGGCTGCTGAGATGTCCTCCCACTCAGATTCTTGGATCTGTGATTCTCTACCAAAACCTCCAACTTTGGATCAGCCTTGGCATTCTAGTTCTCAAATTAATAAGTCTTTTTACCAAAAAAGGAAGCAGAAAGCAAGTCCCCGAGAGCAGTGGGCTACTTTCTCTTTGTAGTCCCCTGTGGCTAGCAGAGTGCCTGATCCAAGGTGGTGCTTAAGAAATACTGATTGAATTCAACAGAACACATGAAACCAATGGACTTTTCCCAACTGCACAAAAACTACTAGTTTTCAGTCTCTGTGACATAACCACAATAGCCTGTATGTAGCACTTTAAGATTCCCAAAAGCACTTCCTATCTGTTTTCTTATATGATATCAGAAATAATCTTTCGAGGTAGAGGCTGTCATCATCTCCACCCCCCCTCCCATGGCCTCTCCTTTTAATTGGCTGCTCCTTCCATTTTGAAAAACAGGTTTGGGTCACTGTGACTTCCTCCCTTTCTGGTATGAACCCCTGATTCCTTTATCAACCATTCCAGGTAGCCACCCCTTTCAGCTCCTTCTTATGTTTTGTCTTGAAGTTCTTTGAGGGCAGAACTATCTCCACCCCCCTACACACACACTTGTATTTCTATTCCCAGCCCTTAGCATGGTGCCTGGCATATAGTAAGCTCTTAATAAATGTTTGTTGACTGACTGGTCAGCCAGGTCAACCAGGTTGGTCAGCCAGGATCACAGAGAATCACTGACTGAGACAGAGTCCCAGCACTCTATCCACTGTGCTATCTAACCGTCATGATGAGATTCCAGGCAGGATTACCATCTGTAGTCCCTGTCTCCAAGAGTTTCAATTCGATGGGATAATATATATACCAAGCTCTGAGAGGCAGTGTTGAGTGTACAAAGCTACCCTTTGATTCACGAAGTCTTGGGTTCAAGATTATTTCCCTGGCATATAGTGGTCACACGACTCCAAGAGGTTTAGATCATTCTGGGAGCCTTGGTTTGCTCACTGAGAAAACTGGCCTCAGAGTCAGAAAGACTTGAATTTCTGTCCTGTCTTGGACACCAAGCAGCTGTGTGACTCTGGCCTGATCCCTTTACCTTTCAGGGCCCTCAAGAAACTATCTCTATAAGAGGAAGAGTCATTGAGGAGTTGCATTGTTAGAAGAGTTTCCCTACACAATGAAATCACAGATATGGTACCCTCCAAAAATATGTAAAGAAACTTACAAAACTATTAAACGCTATGTAGCTGTTTATTATTTCTTTAGGAATATTTCCACTGGAACTGAAATAATTCCAATTGTCATCCCAAGTGGGAAGAAGGAATTGTTTCACTCCAGTAAATGGTAAAGGTCTCCCCTACTTCTGACATCCCTGTGTTGTAGTAAGAGCCAAGTGACTTAATATACATGGAAACTCTTAGAAAAATAGAAAACACCAGACAAATTTGGTGTCTGGTTCCTCTTAATTTGGACATCAGTTTCTGCTTTCTCTCTGACCAATCCCATCCCATGAGGCTTTATGGGCTTGGATCACTGAAGCACAGTGCTATTTATCTGGGTAGAGGAAAAACCACTTCAGCGAAGCAAGTATAGGCTTCTGGAAGATCATCTGGAGATGCCCCCAGAGATGTGGCTCTGTGGGGCAGGCTTCATCTACCATGTTTCCTGATTCGCAGAGACTGCTAAAAGTGGTCTGTTGTGCAGTGAGGTCCTTCATCTCTCCTTGCTGCACCTGAGATCTTAGCTTCCTCTTCTCCAGAGAGCTCATCTGCTTCTCTGTAGCCCTGGTTTGGTATTAATCTGTATAACTTCCCTGATTTCTGTTTACTGTTTACTGTGATTAAGAGATTTACTAGCTATCAGTGACTGATGTTTACATAATAAATGTTTAGTGGAAAGGAGCCAGACTGGCTAGAGCGGAAGAAAAGTGGTATTCTCCTCTTGAGGTGATGAGGAAAAATGCCCTTGATTCTAAACCCCACAGGAACTATTGAGATTTAAAATGCAGCAGGTAGATGTGGAGAGTTAAGAAGAGACCATCTAGCCATGGCAGAATTGGACCAGCCTTTCTCATGCATGCTGGACTACTGGCAGCACCTGCACATCCTTCTATTCCCCACAAATATGGACATTGTGGTTTATCCTAGAGATAACTATGTGTGTTTCACATGGGCCAGTCGCAGCCATACTCTACAGAGCCTTATATACTTTCTATTCAATTGTGTCATCACTAATTTCCACATGAACCCTTCCATTGCATACTGGAAGGGAGAATCTCTTACTCACTGTGTCTCTGTGTTCCAAGTGATATGTTTGAGGAGAGGTTAGGCCAGCCACTCCCTTGCATCTTGCCAGAAGAGCCCTGTGAGAGATTAAAACCACATGGATGCTGTTTTAGTTTTCTAATCAGCTTCCCTCTTAACTCATAAATTTAAAGGGCATCCAGCAGCCTGGCCTTGAATGTAATCCAAGTAGAAGAGTTGGCTTCAAGTTGTCTTCACATAGGTCATCAGTCATGAAGATGGACATAAGCAGGAAGAATTTGAATTGCCTAATGACCTTTTCCTCCCTTGGCCCTTGGCATTAAGATATTGACTGGAGGAGGTTTTATTAAGGAGGGACAGTGCTTCTGGAAATGTGAGCGGGTAAGGCTTGCTCCCTGGGCACATTGGGCACTCCCCATGTGGCCTTTGCTGTGTTACTCATCCTTGTTGGGAAGTCAGGGAAGCGAGGTAGAACCAGAGCGGATAAAGAGTTGGGGTGGAGTCAGGAAGACCTCAAATACTTCTTAGATCTATGACCCTGGGCAAGTCATTTAACTTCTGCCTCGACTTTAAAGGAGGGTAGTAACAGCCCTTACCTCACAGAGTCTTTGTGAAAAATCAAAAGACGTAACATTTGGAAACGTGCTTAGTACAGTGTCTGGCACCTAGTACAAGCTTAACAAATGCTTAGTCCCTTCACTTCCCCTTCTCCTTCCCCTTAGAACCATTAGATGAAGCTAAGAAAATGAAACTTAATAGAGATAAGTAAAATATTCTATTCCTGAGTAAAACAAAACAATTTCATAGGTACAGAGTGGAGGAGGTTGTATTTCAATTATCCTTCCTGTTTACTTCTCTGTAAGATAAGGGTGTTGGGCTAAATGACCTCCACGGTCCTTTCCAACTGTTCTAAATATAGTAGATGCTCCCAATGAGCTCCTTTGGGGCTTATTCCCCCATGTGACGTTGGGCAAGTGGCTTAACCTCCCTGGGCCTCAGTTACCTCATCTGTCAAATGAAGGGCTGGTCTAAGTGGCCTCTGAGGTCCTTCATTTCTCTTGCTCAAATCCCACCTTCTGCCAATCGCTATATTCCCGGCACTTAAGGGAGCACTGGGCGCGTATTTGTTGACTTAGTGCTCCTGTGAGCAGCACACCCCATGCCACCTGCTGGGCATTTTTCCTTAGCGCCTCCTGCTTTACTTCTCTGCTTTTCTTTTCTATTCCCTCCTTTTTCCCTTTATGGTTCTCATTTCCTGGCTGGGTCCTTGCTCAGTACCCTGGCTTTATTTGACTTGAGTGTTTGTCTTTACTTCCCCAGATTCACTTGGCCAAAGGTCAGTGAGCATTGTGGGCCCAAAGGTGTCTGAGCATTCTGGTTTTCCGTATTTATTGCCTCAAAGCGAGCCTGGGTGGTATGACTCAGGCGGGCAGTGCTCCCAGGCTGATTCCAAGCACTTTCAAGGGACTTGGAGCACTCTGCCATAAATCAACTTCGCAAATAGCTTGGTTAAAAACCATAACAAACACATAGACAATTAGATTTGAAAATCCACTAAGGCATATTATCCATTTCCCGAGGTATGCTGTGCACTTAAGTCTGCAAAAGGTAGATTAACTTTTGCTCAAATCAGGAATAAAAATCAATTACCTCGCCTTCCCTCTCATGTCTGAGTTCTTTTGTTTTTTTTTTCCTCCTAGTTGCAGGGGAGAGGCAGAGGGGCAGGACGGCTAGGAGCCCCATGAGGGTGTTTTGGTAAAGGCTGAATGACCACTTGGTGGATCTGTAGGCAGCCAGGTGCTACAGTAGGTAGAGCAAAAGGCTTGGAAATTGGAGAGACCTAAATTCAAATCTTGTCTTAGATATTTACTGGGTATGTGGCCCTGGGCAAGTCTCTTCAGCTCTGTCTGCCTCGGTTTCCTCATCTATAAATGGGAATATTAGTAGCACCTATCTCCCAGAGCTGTTGTGAGGATTGAATGAGTCAACATGGAAAATGTTGCATGTGTTGAAAGTGCTATATCAGTATTAGCTACTATTGTTATCAAAGTGCTTTGTACTTTATACCAATTATATAATGACCTTATGTATATACATGTATACATTATGCGTGTATACACACATATATGCACATATGTGTGTGTGTGAGAGACAACCAGGTAGTGCAGTGGATAGAGCGCCAGTCCTGGAGACACTGAATTCTAATCCAGCCTCAGACACTTCCTAGCTATGTTACCCTGGGCAAGTCCCTTCAGAGAAGGAATGGCAAACCGGTCCAGTATCTTCCCCAAGAAAATCTCAAATGGAATCATGAAGAGCTGGACAATGACTGAACAAATATATGTACATGTATACATACATACACATACACATTTGAGTATACATATGCACAGATAACCAACCACAGCATAATGGATAGACAACTACCCTCAAAACCCGAAAACCTGGCTTCAAATTCTGCTTCTGACACACACTGCCTGAGTAATGCCAAGCAGGTCACAACATTTCTCCACATCCCAGGTAAATCCCTAAGACTAAGCTACCAAGGAGGAGCTGATATGAACTGGTTAAAACTGTTCCCTCTACTTTTGAAATTGTGGCATCTAGTCCCTGCTCCTGTCCTCAGGTTGCACACCTATGGGAACGGTCCATCGGAAGAGTAGATGGCTAGGCTTAGAAGTCCTTGGGATGTAGCCCAGTTGTCTTCCTCAATGTTCCCCATACTGGGCAGGCCTTTCCCTATCTGGCTTCTCCTAGGCTGTCTCCCATTCCTGGAATGCACACCCTCCTTCTGATCTCAAGGGTGTGATGAACCCTTTTCTTCCTTTAAGGCTCAGATAGCACTTCCTCTAAGAAGGTTCCCTGATCCCCTAACTGGCAGTCCCACCTTCTGTCTGATCTTCAGTTAAATATGTGCTATCTCTCTCCATTGGAGCATGAGATCTTCGAGAGTCGGGGAGGTCTGCTTCTTTGTACCTTTATCTCCAGGGCTTGGGATGGTGTTGAGCACTTACTGAGCATGTGATTTCTTTTTTCATTTATTCAACAAAGAATGTGAAAAGAAAAGTAACATTAAACAAGCTTGGAAAGCCAGGGGAGAGGTATATTGTGGAGATTCTGAATGCCAAGCTGGAGACTTTATCCTAGTGGTGATAGGGAGCCATTGCAAGCTTTAGAGCAGGGCTGTGAGAGAGACAAGGTATATGAAGGTTTATGCTATTGTAGTAGACAACTATATAAGGAAAGACAAGGGGATGGACATGAATGGCACAGCAGAGGCAGAAGTGACAAGATTTGGTGACTGGTTATCCATCAGTGATGGGGAAGAAAGGGTAGATATGCCTGGGCCATAGGCTAGACAGCCAGTCGAAGTGGGAACACAGCTCTTCAATCCACATGGCTGGGGCCTCTAGTCATTTATATTCTCACCTAACCAAAATTTCCCATCAGAAAGAAATGTTGACAGTAGTTCTCTGAAGGAAACTCAGAAGAATCCTGCCTTGTGCTTCTCAGACGTGAATCTAACAACTGGTCAGAGAGACAGAGGCAACCACAAGTATCTAAGTATAAAAACATAGAGGGACCTCTCAGGGGTGTCCCAGTGTGTAGAATGATGGACCTGGAGTCCCACCTCTGGCATTTAGGGGCTGGGTGACTCTGAGCAAGTCACTTCATTTCTATCTGCCTCAGTTTCCTCTGTTGTAAAATAGAAAAAATAATAGCACCTCATTATGAGGTTAAAATTTGTGAATTGCATTTGTGAAGCATTTAACCCAGTGTCTGATACACAGTGGGCATGATACAATTGTTGGCTATTAATATTATTATTAGAGTGTTTTGCAAACTTTAAAGCATCATGTAAATGCTGGTTATCACCACCCTCAACATTATTAGTTTCCTTTCCACATAGAAGACCCTCATGGTCTTAAAAATGTGAATGGAATTGAAATGGATATACCTGCTCAGCTTTCATACTGATGGGGCATAAGTAATTTAACTACATAAACCATATTAACATATTCCTTTGGTAGCTGTTGGTAACACCAAACCTTGACAGTGAACCTTTCCCTTTTTTCGAATTTAAGTAGACTTAAGGCTGCTGCTTTTTCTATTCACCATTGCATAAAATGAGCTTTAATCCACCTCATTATGCTAAACTCCCCAACTTCCCAGGGCATTATTGCTTTAGGTCCAGGAAAGTGTTCTGAAGAAGTCCTTTTTAGTTAAATGACAACTAAGTAAACAAAAGCCACTCTCACTTACACCTCCTAAATAGTCAGTCAACCAACACGTGTTAAGTGCTTACTGCGTGCCAGGCACGGTGCTAAGCCACCTCCATCACCACTCATGGTTCATTCATCTAAAAAGGTAGTTAGAAGGCATAGAAGATGGAGCAGTAGACCTGGAGTCAGGGTGACGTGAATTGAAATCATGCTTCCAAAAGTAGTTTTTTTGCCTTTGGGTGAGTCACTTAGTTTCCCTCTGCCTCAGTTTCATCATCTGTAAAGTGGAAACAATATCTACATCCCACAGTTGTAAAGCTTCAATGAGACATTGTATTTAAAGCATAAAGTGTCGGTTTGTATTTGATTTTTTTCTTTACTACCTGTTGTGTTCCTAGCTGTATGCTAGTAACTGAGAGAGATCTCAAAAAGAGAAAGTAATAGAAAATGTGTCTCTGAGCTCTAATCTGCCCGTGAAGATAAAGTCCATTAGAAGCAGTTAATAACAACATGATCCTATGGTTAACGGAATGTTCCTCAGTCACTTCCCAACCTCCAGAAGTGGCCCCAACGCTCTTCTGAATTGGACAGATGCATCTCCTCCCAGACTGAGGGGCTGCTATGCTGCCTTCATCTCCTTCCTTTCTTGACTTCCTATGTGGTCTCTGTGGTTTTAAGCCTCCACCTATTGAAAGTTGATTTCTTTTTCTGTTGGCTAATTTCGCATGGCAGTTACTCTGCGCAAAAGCTATATTGATCCAACCCCACCCCCCCCCACAACACGCACGTGCACACACAGAGGCATCACAATTTATAAAAGTCCTAACTATTGTATAAAAGATTAACAGTCCATAAAAGATGCTTCATTGAAGTTTCTGAGGTCAAACAAAAGTTTCAAATGGGGGAAGGGGAGGGAGGGGTTCTCAGACCCATTGAATTGATAATTCCATTTTCCTTCTCCTTCCCTAACCATGGCCTGTGGGGTCCCACCCAGATGGGGTTCAAAATCAGGGCCAAGGGTTGATTTAATTTAATACACATTGGTAGATTATAGAAAATCAAGTAAACCTGGTCCCATCGGAGGTTATTAGAAAGCAGAGCATCCGATTCAGAGACAACGATCAATAAAATAAAATAAAAACAATAGTCCAAGACTCTCCATTTCTGGTAGGAAGAACTTTGTAAACTCAGAAGGACAAGAAGTATAAAACTGGAATCCAATTCTCTTTAACTATCTGCTAGGACAGAGAGAGGACCACAAGAAACATGGCTGTTAATAAATTGACGAGTGGTCTTGGGGCCCATGAGGGATGGGAGCTCAATAAGGAATGATCCTGCTTTGTCAGTTTTCCAGAATCCCCCAAATTCTCAGAATTAAAAGTGATTAAAGAAGTGTCTAGTCCAACTCAAGTCCCTCCTCACCCCAAAAAAGATGCCCTCTATAATATACCAACAAGGGGCTCTCCAGCCTTTGTTCACAGATCTCTAGGGAGGATAAATATGGCAGCTCTGAAGTCCCCTGGCTCCCCTTTGGGAGCATTCTAATGGTGAAAAAAGGTCTCCTTATAGCAAACCCAAATTCACTTCTTCCAGCTTGTGTTCATTGCTCTGAGCTCTGTCCTCTGGGGCCATGCAGAACAAACCTATTTTCCCTTCCACATAACAGACCTTTGAATACTTGAAGCAAGTTGTCAAGCTTCCTTGTATATCATCTCTCTCCCATGCTAAATGTTGTTGGTCTTTCCTTCAGCTCGTTTTCACGTGCAACTGGAGACCCTTTCCTATGCTGGTTGCCCTCTTCTGGATGGTCTCTAGCTTATCAGGGACTTATCAAAGTCCTTCCTAAAATGTGGCAAGCAGACTTCTGGTATGATTTGGACAGGCAAAGTACAATAGACTCGAAGCCTCTTTATTCCTCGATTGCTGTGCCTTTTTAATTTATCTTAAAAACCTCATCTGGCCTCAGACATTTACTAACTATGTGATCCTCGGCAAGCCACCTAACCTTATTTGCCTAGATTTCCTCATCTGTCAAATGAGCTGGAGAAGGAAAAGGCAAACCACTCCAGTGTCTTTGTCAAGAAAGCCTTAAATGAAGCCATGAAGAGCTAGAAACAACTGAGCAACAAGGACAAAACCTCATCAGCTTTCTTGGATGCCATGTCATGCTGTTGACCCACATCAACCTGGCAGTCCATGAAGAAAACACCCAGATCTTCTTCAGGTACCCTGCCATCTTGCCAGATCCCTTCTGTTTTGATGAAGCTGATTTTTTTTAATCCTAATGAAAGACTTTCCTTAATCCTATTAAGTGCTATCTTACCCAATTTGTCCAAGATGATGATGGACTTTGAGTCGATGTATTGTAAGGATCAGAAGGAGGAACTGGGCATTGTTGTTCTGGAGGAGAAGACGCAGGTGCGATGGGGCATCTCTCCTCAAGTATTTGAAGGGAGGACAGGGGGAGAACCTAGACTGATTCTGTTTGATCCCCTAAAGCAAAACCAGGAATGATGGGAGGAAGCTGCATTGAGGCCCATTGAGGTTCAATGTGAAGGAAACCTTCCTACCATGAGAGATACCCAGGAGGTCTTCAAGCAGACGCTCGAGGATCATTTACCAGATAGATTAAAATGAGGATTTCTTTGAAGTCTAAGTAGGACTAGAGGATCCCTGACGTCCCCTTCATCTCTCAACTTCTGAGCTTCTGTAATCCACTGTTCTATTCAGCTAAATGCTTCAGTGGATAAAATACTGCCCTCAGAACCAGGAAAATGTGAGTTCAAATCCTGCCTTGGACACTTAGCAGCAGTGTGACCCTGGACAAGTCACTTAACCTCTACCTGCCTCAGTTTCCTCATCTATCAAATAAGGATCCTAATAACACCTAACTTCCAGGGTTGTGGTGACAATCGAATGAAATCTTTATAAACCTTCAAGCGCTATATCACTGCTAGTTCTTATGATCTCCAGCTTTTTGTCAAGAATAGCACGACAGCCTACGTTGGATGCTTTGCTCAAATCCTTGTGAACTGTGTCAACAGCATTCTTTTGATCTCTCAATATTTCAAAAATCTCATTTGAAGACCAATAATTGCCTTTGTGTGTTTCATAAGCCCAAACAACTTAAGTAACTCTTGGCTTGGGATCATTTGATTAAGCCTCTGGATCATTCAATTAAGGCAATCGCTGGCCTGTGATTAATTAATTAATTAATCACTGTGCTATTATTGGAATAATTTCTGGATTGGCAATTCAGTACCTCAAAAGCCTCCCAGGTCTGTAGTATGTAAAGGCATTTCCAGTGGCCATCAGACTCAACCACTGAAATGAGCTCCCATCAACAAGAGTAGGTGCCAACAGTAATCAAAGTGGAAGAAATGGTTTCTCCTTTTGGTTCTTAGGGTTTTGGGAGAGGGAGGAAAGAAGATATTCTGTCATAGGATTGAGAAATGGAAGGGATCTGAGATTACAACTTGTCTTTGATTTTTCAGATGACAAAATGGAGTCCAAGAAAGGCCAAATAATTCCTGAGGTCTTATTCTTCAGATGTCATTACCAATGTTTGCATCCAAGCCTGACATGCTGTCATTTAATAAGCACCTACTGCATGCCACTCTGCCAGATGCTGGTGCTAGAAATACAAAAATAAAATCCTCACGCTGCCAGTAGTTTATATATCCCACAGGGAGAAAACAATATGCCTTCAGATAAGTCAACGTAACACCTGTGAGGTCATGTTTGCAGAGCTGAATATTAAGGTAAGTTGGGAGGTGGTGAGAAAGCACCCAGCTGCCCTCAGTGAGTTCAAGGCAACCAGGCCCAGGTGGATTATATCCCAGGCTGGAGAAAGAAATGGCAGCTGAGATCACTGGCCTGGCATTGGTGACCTTTGCAGAATCTTGGTGGATGGCAGAGGGACAGTAGGACCAGAGGAGTCTGAACCTTGGTTTTCAAAAGAGAGGGGGAGTGAGGCTGGAATGGAGGCAGTCTTCCTCATGTTCTCAGCACCTCAGCTTGACTCATGTTCCTGGCAAATTTCAAACACACTTTTTTAAGGGGATAGATTGTGTACATTGTGAAAGGGAACCAGAGACAATGAAAAATCAGTGTGGTTTCAATGAGGCAGACGTATGAAACTAACCTCTGATTATTTTAAGTTTTTGAAAGAGAATTACATTATATGCCCACTAGATTTGAATTTCAACAAAGCATTCAGAGATACAGATGCAAGAAAAATGAACTAGAGATCCTAACACAATTAAATTAACACAAATGAAAAATGAACTAGAGATCCTAACACAAGAAAAATGAACTAGAGATCCTAACACAATTAAATTTCAACAAAGCATTCAGAGATACAATGCAAGAAAAATGAACTAGAGATCCTAACACAATTAAATTAACTTGATAATAGTGAGATTTGGTGGGATAAGACAAATATAATCATCCGTCCTTCGAAAGATGTATGTTTTGTGTGTGTGTGTGTGTGTGTGTGTGTGTGTTGGGGGAAGGATGGGACAGTAACATTCTAGTTGGCATAGTAGAGAGAACACTGGACTTCAAGCCAGGAAGAAATGGATACAAATCTGACTCCAGACACTGCTAGCTGTGTGATCCTGGGCAAGTCACTTCCCCTTTGTTTGTCATGGCTTCCTTGACTGTAAAAGTGGGAATAACAGTAATTATGGCACCTCCCTCCTAGGTTGTTCTGAGGAAGAATGAGATAATATTTGTAAAGCACTTTGCCAGTCTTAAAGTGCTGTCTAACTAGTGGCTAGCTGTTACACGAAGCAACATGATACGGAACATAGAACTCTAGTGGACCTGTAGTCAGGAGAACCTGCGTTCCAATTTTACCTTGGTCACCATGAGTAGCTCACTTTATCTCCCTAAATCTTAGTTTTTCACCTCTGAAAATGGAGCTATTAATAACTCGTAGTGGGATTGTAGTGAAAATCAAGTGAGGTCAAATTTATACAGCACCTTGAAACCCTTCAAGTGTTATAATAAAGGAGTTACTATTGCTGCTGTTCTTTATTGTGGTTGTTTGAAGAAGTCCAGGAACGGGGGATGGGGTGTGGCATGATGGAAAATGTTTAGGTGAAGATTATGGAAGCAAAAATATGAAGCCAGATTGTCTCTGATGTAGATGAAGACCCAGCTTGTCAAGGATGAAGCCCATGGGCGACAAGAAGCTGGCCACATGTCCGAGGGCAGGCTGAACCAGATTAAAATGTAATCGGGAAAGATTTAGCAAAGTAAATGAAAATGCAACAAACCAGAGACAATATTCTATTTTAAAACTAAGTCAATACGTGGCCACTCCAGTATCTTTGCCAAGAAAACCCCAAACAGGGTCACAAAGAATTGGGTACTACTGACACAACTGAACAACAGTAAAATGGTCCCTACTGCTCTGTCTTTGTGAAAACACATACGGAACTCCTTGCTTCTGAGAAGGTCTTGACAGGGAAAGGCAGACAGAACTGTGAGAGATATGGCCACCATGTCACATGAGAATCAGCTGAAGCCACTGAGGATGATAAACCTGGAGGAGATAAAATCGAGAAATAATTTAAAGTGTCTCTTTTTAAGTGTTTGAACTGCTGCTTTACTACCAGAAAGGTCACACTTATGCTGACTCTAGAGAACACAATTAAAAGCGATGGGCAGAAGTTTCCAAGATGCAGATTTGGTCTTAATATAAGAGGAGATTTCTTCCCAATCAGAACCGTGCAAATGCTGAATGAGCTGTATTAGGTGATAGTAGGTTCCCTAGCGCAGCAGGTTTATTAGCAGAAGTCGAATGACTTCTTGTTAGAGATTTTATGAGAAGATTTCTATTCTGGACAAAATAATGTTTGAGGCATTTTTTTTGATTATTGAGCCATGAAGATAGGAGAAGTAGCAGAAGAATCAAAGTAAGCGAATGTATCCATTTTCAAAATGGGGAAAAGCAAATCTCAAGTTTTGTGGACTGAGGACCTTGAATAGCTTCCTATAAAACCATTCAAAAGGATAATTGGCATGATTTATGAGCAATTGGGCAGTGAAACGGTGATCACTAGAAGCCAGCATGTATTCACCAAGAACAAATTCTGCCAGGCTAAATCTAATAGCTGGGATGAAACAAAATAAAAACAAAAATAGATTCTCTCAAATTTGAGATTCTGTGATTTCACATTGTGAGGCAGGAGCATTAGCTATGTCTCTCAGCTCTGCATCATATGCAAATTCAACAAACATGCTTTCTATGCTTTTGTTCAAGTCATTGATAAAAATGTTACACAGGCCAGGGTCAAGAATAGATCCGTGGGGTACCAGAGACCTCCCAACATATTAATATTGAACCATTGACAATTACTCTTTGAGAACAGTCATCCAACAGGATCTGAATCCATCAAATTATAGTCTCACCCCCTCCATATCTCTCCATCTTTTTGCAGAACTGCATACAATGTTTTATCAAGGAAGTTGCTGAAACCTAGGAAAGTGATGTTCATCATATTCCCCTCACCTTTCAGTTTAATAAATCATTTTTAAAAAATGAACCTCATCTAGAATGACCTGTTCTTGTTAAAACCAGACTGACCTTTGTAATCACCAGTCTCCTTTCTAGACATTTGTTAATCATCTCTTCAATGCCCTGTTTTAGAATTGTTCCAGAAATCAGTCAAGCTTACTTGCCTATAATTTTGTAATTTTGTCCTCTTCTTTCTAAAATGCAGGAAGCATTCACCATTCTCTAATCTTCAAGCAGCTTTCTTATTTGGGGTGATTTTTCAAAGATTACTGATAAGGGTTCAGCCATCACATCAGCCAGTTCTCTCAGGACCAGAGGATGGAGGTCTCTTGGTTCAGCTGATTTAAATTTAAAAATGCAAGCATAGTGTTCTCTTGCTATCTCCCTTCTTATCATGGGAATCAACTCCCCATCGATGATTCTTTTCTGTCATCTCCAGTATTCATCTTCAGCCATGATGACAAGCATAATGCATATCTATACAACAC
Source organism: Potorous gilbertii (assembly GCA_028658325.1). NCBI lineage: Eukaryota > Metazoa > Chordata > Mammalia > Diprotodontia > Potoroidae > Potorous > Potorous gilbertii. Next base: position 690,223,587 of record CM053770.1, read on the forward strand.
TGAGATTTGCAAAGCCCTTCCCTTTCAATAGTCCTATTTGTCAAGTAGAACAAGCATTATTTATCCCCATTTGATAAATGAGAAAGCAGGCAGAAAGGTTGAGTGACTTGTGTAGTCACAACTAGTCAGATAGAAGAGGCAGATTGAGAATGATTTATATCTTACAAACTTGAAGACCTATGAGCATGTTAAATAGATTTGTCTAGCTACCTCAGTTCCTCCAAAAGATGACAAAACTTTTCATGATTTTTCCTCAAAAAAAGCAGGAAAAACCTCAAATAAATCAACGCTTAGAGTCACATTAAATGGAAGAAACTCAACTCAGGAGTTTGAGCTGTGCAAAGAAAGGTCTAAAGTTAGCAAGGGAATCAGATGTGTAATATCAGTCAAATACTCCTGAAGGCTACCATGATAAGTATCAACTTCTTTTGCAAATGACAAGTTCCTTAAAATTGAAATGATAAATTTTCACCAATTACAGTGAAAAAGCTTTTTAGTTGTCACAACAAAATTTTTGTGGACCTGATGATTTTACAAGATTCATTCTAAAATGGTTTTGTCAGGTATACTGGGAAAAACAGCTTGATCTAATGGTAATTTGCTTAATATGATGTCTAAAAATATGATCTCAAATCCTGCTTTTGAATTTTGTAGCGGAGTGATCTTGGGCAATTTTCTTCATCTCTCTGGGTCTCAGTTTTCTCAGCTGTAAAATGAGAAAGGTTAGACTTTTAGCTTTAGAATAACCTTTAATCAGTTGGAGAATGTCCAAAGCACAACAACCAGGATAGTGGAGGGCCTCAGACATATACATTTTGAGAATTATTTGAAGGGCCTGGGGCGGGGTTTAACTAGAAGAGAATGTTTAGGTGTTCCTGATATCTGGTTTTGAGTGTTCAAAGGACCTGCCATATGAAATCAGGATTTGACTTGTCCTATTTGACCTCAGAGAACAGAAAGGTCCAGAGATGCAGACAAGCTTGATGACAGGATGTTTCCTAGCAAGGAGAGCAGTTTAAAGTTGACTGGACTGCCCCCTTCCTTGGAGGTCTTCAGGCTAAAAATGAATGAGCACTCACTGAGTGTCTTATAAGTGGGGTTCTTTTTTGGTACTGCACAAGATGGCCCTGGAGGTGCATCCAACTCTAAAACCCATGATTTGATGACTAAATGAGCTCTAAGCTTAGTCATCTCCAACTAAAGATCTACAATGCCATGAATGTCCCTGTTTTAAAAATGCTACATCATCTAGTATGTGCAAAGTACTAAGACTGATCTCAACTTAGTGGCAGAAGACTGAAATTAATTTCAAATGAAATTTTCAACTTTGTAGTCTCCTATTAATTAGAAGAGGCAGTAGGAGTGGTGGAAACAGCACTGGTCTTAAAGTCAAGGGATCTAGTAAAAATCTTTCTCTGACACTTATTAACAATTGACTTAACCTCTCTGAACCTCAGTTTCCTCATCTGCAAGATAGGACTAATACCATTTTAGTCTCTACTTCTCAGGGTTCTTGTGAGGAAATCGCTTTGTAAGTTGCAGGATAGTATGCCAGCGTGAATTCAGAATTGTTACTGAATAAGCCATAATCAGAAGTTGTCACCCAGCTGACATTCAGGGCCTTTGTGGAATGTGCCTAAATTAGAAAGGAGAGTGGCAAGTAAATTGAAGCCTCAGCCTGGATAGTTTCAGAATCTCACCTGTATGGGTAGTCAGTTCACCTCAGGGCTGAGGTCCACCAGTGAGGAGGAGGTCTGTGAATAAACAAAGGACTTCATTCTACGCAGCTGGGGTCTTACTTCATTTACCAGATGAACACTTGTTGGAATTTTTGAAAATAACCGTAAAACTAACAAAAGCAAAGGACAGACAACAATCTACTATGGTCTCTGAGAAAGTGAATGAGAATTATTTTTAGCAACCATATTCTCAAAGGCAAGATAAAATGTGATGTAATGGGTAGAGTCAGGAAGATGAGGGATCAAGCCCCACCTCGGACTCAGCCTGACTGCAGGACCCTGAGCAAATTCTTAGCTTCTCAAGAGCTCTAGGAAACTTGTTTAAAGTTGGGAGTGGAAGAGAAGGTGCTGATCAGCATTGTGGATAGAGATTCTTCTGCCAATGCTATTGAAGACGGGAAGAGATACAACTCCTGATAAACCTGTATGAACTGACTTGGGGGAAGTAGCCTCTTCAATCACTAAAGTCTTTGACCAACAAATCAACAAGCATTTATTAAGTGATAGTCAATGTGGGCCAGGTGCCATGTTAAGTGCCAGGGAATGCAAAAAAAAAAAAAGAATATCCCTCAGATCCTTAGGTGAGCCAACTCAAGAGAGCATTATACTCAATAACTGCAGTATTATAAATGAAAACCCCATGAAAAGGAGCACCCACTCATTCATTGCAATGTCCAATCTTGGTCCCAGAGAGCAGTCAATGAAAGACATTTCCGTATTCCTTAGAGAGATGGGGGACGGTGGGTAGACAATGGGTTCCATGTGGTCAGATGTAGTGACCATTGCAATTTCTGCCTAAGCTAGCCAGACAGGGAGATGTGGTCTCAAAACAACAACAAACAGAAAAACACAGGAAATGAAAGGAAATAAAAATTTCTCCCTACCTGGACTGTCCTTTCTGAACCCCAGCCCCATCCAAATCCTGCTTGTCTTTCAAGACCCAGCTTCAGTCACAGGATAGTAGATTTAGAATTAAAAGGAACCTTAAAAGTCATCTAGTCTAATCTCTTCATTTTACAGATAAGGGAACTGAGGTCCAGGCAGGAGAGACCAAGCTCTAATTCAAACCAAAATGCTCAGGTTCTAAGCTACCTAGGCTCACCCACTTCTCTGAAGACTTTTTGAGAGATGCTGCCAGCATTTCCCTCTCTCCATCCTGCCCACTCATGACATTTACAGGGTCACTCAGTGGAACTGATTGAACACCTACTAGGAATCCAACACACTGTGTGTGGTAAAGATGAAACACTTATAAAAATATAACTCATTCTTCCCTCAAGAAGAGAGAGGAGGAGGAGGAGGAGGAGAAGGAGGAGAGAGAGAGAGAGAGAGAGAGAGAGAGAGAGAGAGAGAGAGAGAGAGAGAGAGAGAGAGACTACTAGGCATGAAACCATCAGATAATCATTCATTGCCAAACTTGGTACTGCTATCTCTGAGTGTAGTGGGCTAGAGTATTCAGGAAATAATTCATGGAAGAAATTGAATTAAGCTGAGCTGAGCTGGCATGTAGCAAGCAGTATATAAATGATAGCTATTATTATTCCAAGAAGAGGAAGTAGTGTAGGCAAATACATGGAGAGATTCAGAGAAAACTAGGAAGACTTGTATGAAGCGATGCAAAGTGAAGGGAGCAGAACCAGGAGAACAATGCTTATAATGATGTCAACATTGCAAGAAAAATCAGCTTTGAAAGCATGAAATCTCTACTCAGTGCTATAATCAACTGACTTCTAAGTGCCAGGGTAAAATACACTTCCTAACCCTGAAGTTATCGGTAATGGACACAAGGTGTGGAACGGGACATAAATTTTCAGACATGCTGACCTATTGGATTGATTTTTTCTTGACTTACTGAATTCAAGGGAAAGGTGTTCTTTGGGGCAAGGAAGCAGAACTGAATCTATGGAGGTACAAAGAGTTTGTAACCATTACAGCAGTACTTAGGGAAACTGAACTCCATGTGTCTGCAGTTCTTGAAAGCAGATTTTTGCATTGATTTCCAAAGTTTCCTTTAGGGGGAACATTTAACTATGACCAAGCTAGTACTGGAGTTGGGCTTCTGTTTTGGGTATTTTGAAGAGATTATGAAAAGAAGCCTTCTCAGGAGACCCTGAGTTCAAACTCTGTGTGCTTATTATATGTGTGACCCTGAGCAAATCATTTAGTGTTTCTCTGACTCAGTTTCCTCATTTGCACAATGAGAAGGAAGATGAGGGAGGGTAGACTCAACTCAACTTCCAACTCTAAATCTATGATTTTATGATACTCACACAACCCTGGCCTCACCTGGTATTTTCCTTTGTTTTGCACCTGACAGGCTTTAGGGATGGTCACGTCAGCTCTTTTAGTCTTAGTCCTACATTGTCAAGGGAGTGATGGTAGAAGGATGGGATCAGCATAAGAAATTACTGTTTAGCCTGAAGCATCATTCAGTTCATCAGCAATTAAATGACTCCCACGTGCCAGGCACAAGCTCTGTGCTGGGGATACAAGTACCGGGAGTGAAATAACTCAGCACTCTCAAAGACCTTGGATTCCAATGTGGGGAGGTGAGTACATATGAGGATACAGACAGCATAAATCCTAAGGGGAAAATGAGAATGAACACAAAAATAGGTAATACAAGGCGCTTTGGTGGGGAGGGCTCTGGCTGTAGCTATGAATCAGGAAAGTTTTCATGACAAAGGTGTTGCTTGAGCTGCATCTGAAGAGAAGAGAGGGACTCTGAGGAGGAGGTGAGGAAGGAGAGCTTGGGGGGATAGGAGGAAAAGAACAAGGACTTTTTTAGGACCAAAGAATCTGGATTTTAGGAGCATTGTTTTGTATGTTTAGGACTAGAAGGGACTACTGAAGTGCATTGAGTCCAACTCCATTTTACAGATGAGGAAACTAAGGCCCATGGAGGTGGGGAGTGACTTACCCACCACCATCATCCTAGCATAGCTAAGATTCAAAGCAGATGCCCTACTTCCAATCCTGCATAAAATGAAGTACTTACCAGGATCACCTGCTGCTGTCTCTTTATACCAATGAGCCATCAGCAAACCTCCTTTCTCTTTACCTTTACCCTTTATATTGTTAAATTAATGAGTCATGAGCAAACAAACACTTCAATACATGGAAAAGAATAAGAAAGGCTCTTGTCTAGGAAACCATGACTTGCCATTATAGGGGTGATATGGATGAGTCTCGGGTTTCCCGAGAGGTAATTGTGTCTCCTGATGCAGGTCAGCACCTTCTCTGCAGTTGTCCCTAATGTGCCCACAACCTTCCACCTCAGACCTCACGTAACCCTTTGTTTGATAACTGGGACATCATTGTTCACTGTACCTATAAGTGGGTTCTGAAAGGCAGCCAGCTGGATCTCACACACTGGCTGTGTGACTTTGGAAAACTCTCTGAAGCTCTCTACACTCGAGAAAGCTCTCGAAGGAAAGGGGTCTGCAGGTGCTAATCGACTCTGACAGAGGGAAACTTCCATTGTGGGAGTTCCCTGCCCACACCAGTTGATTCACGTGTCAGAATATCAACCCTCTCCCCCCAAAAGTTATTCCTTCTCCTTCTACTAGAATGCAAACTTCCCCCTAGAGGGCAAAGACCATGTGTTTATTAAACTTTCTATCTCCTGCAGCACCTAGTACAGTGCTCTGAACAAGGTAGGCACTTGATAGATGTCTGGTGTTGCTACTGGTCTGGCTCCAACACATGAGGAACCATGGAAGAAGGACCAGTGTTTGCTTGTCTCCATCCTCACCTCTAAACCCAGCTCTAGGTCCCTTGGGAAGCAGTCAGTTGTGATAGAGAGAACACTCTGGTAGATTTGTGTTGAGGACATCTGGATTCAATCTCTCACTAGCTGCAAGAAGCCCACTCTCAGCCCCCACCATGTCCCTCGATCTCCCTAGATCACAGTATATCAGAAGGGACCTCAGCAGCCAGCTCATCCAGCCTACATCTGACAAAGACAAGTGCCCTCCAGCCTTTGCTGGAACTCCTCCACTATTTTTCAAGGCCATTTATGCCATTCTAGAATTTTTCCTTATACTAAGTTATTTCCCTGAGGTCTTGCAGTTAGTAAGTGTCTGAGGTGGGATTTGAACCCAGGTCTCTCTGACTCCAAACGAAGCCCTCTAACCCCTACACTATGTTGTCTCTTTCTGTCTGGTCTGTGAGGTCAAACAGAATACATCAAGTCCATTTTCCACATGACAACCCTTTAAAATGTTCTCTTCTACGGCTGAACATCCCCAGTTCCTTCAACCCTCTCTTATATGTCATAAACTCAAGCCCTGTCTCCATTCTTGGTTCCCCCCTTGGGCCCTCATTATCTCATCAATGATCTTTCTAAAGGTAATGAATTCAGTAGTCCAGGTACCATCTGACCAGTGCACAGGAAAGGAGGACCTTGGGCTCCTTTACTTGGAAGCTTTCACAAGGACTTTGGAGGCTGCCATCTCCCACTGCTGACTCACTTCTAAAGAGGGAATGAGAAAAACATTTTCTCCACCTAAATCACCAGGCTGTGAGAGGAAGCATCTTGTAAACCTGAAAGCCTTTGTCAAATGGAAGCCCTTAATATTCTCCTGTTGAAGAAACTGCTTCTTCTTGACAAACTCCCCAATCTCAAGGTCAATGTATGTCCAGATGCCATGAGTCACAGTCACATATTTAAAGCAAGAGAAGATCTCAGAGTCAACTGTTCCCATCCTCTTATTTTACAGATAAGGAGGTCGAAGTTCAGCAAAGCAACTTGCCCAGGTTAAGAGCTGATAAACAATGAAGCCAAACACCCCTTCCCCACTATTGCAATGGTCTTCTGGCTGGCCTTCCTGCCTCCACTCTCTTGTCCCTCCAAGCCCTCCTCCACTCAGCTACCAAAGCAATCTTCCTAAAGGGCACATCTGACCATATCACCCGTCATTCAATAAATTTCGATGGGAGCAAATATAAAATCCTCTGATCTGGTCCCTTCATCCCTACCCAGCTTTCTCACTGCCCTTACTCCTTCCTCCCCTCCCTGGATGCTGCTGTTCCTTGGCTGTGACAGCGTTGGCTGATTCGGAACGTTTTCAGTGGCTGTCCTCCATTCCTAGAGTGCTCTCCTCCCTGATCTCCACGTCCCAGCTTTCCTGCTGTCTTCAATCCACAGCAAATATCTTCTTCAAAAAGCTTCATGAATCCTCTTTAATTCTCCCAGACCGCCTCCAGTTTACCCTCCATGTGACTTGTTTGTACATGGTTGTTTTCATATTGTCCCCTCCTTTCCCATGAAACTGGGCACCCTTCTGGGGAACAGGGACTGTCCTTTGCCTTTCTTTATATCCCCAACCCAAAGCTTGCCAGAGATTCGGCTCTCAGCAAATTCTTGTCAACAGACTGACTGGGATGGTAGCTAGCAATGAGTCAACAGGGGGGGTCATGGTAGCCCTGCCCCCAAAGTTCATATGGTCTTTGGCTGCTACCTAGCTCATTGGAGTAAGAAAATGAGAACTCAGCAAGATAGCATGTTGGACCTCAAGAACAGAAGAACTAAGTTCAAATCCTGCCTCAAACCTTTACTAACTATGCGACCTTTGGCAAAATTGTTTCAGCCTCGGTCACCTCACCTGTAAAATGGGGACAATATTAACACCTGCTTCACAGAAACTTTATAATGTGCTGACTCTTAGCATTTGTAGCTCTGTCCGTGCTGCTGCTAAGAGGCAGAGCTAGAGCCAAGATTTGTCACACTGTCCCAGTCTGTCTTCCACCTCTTTCAAACTGGGTAAGAATGACACCATCTGGGTCCAATTAAAGAGCTCACACTTGCCCCAGTGCCTGCTGCTGGCACTACCCAGCTCCCAGGATTCCAAAGGACGAGTCATTGACCCTAGGGATGCACACTCCCCACTGGCAAAGTTGGGAGTTTCACAGACTCACAGAGACAGTAAGAAACAAAACAAACTTTCCCCTACCAGGAAGGGAAGGATGTCTTCCTCACATGATCAATCCCAAATATCCTGACTGTTCCAAGTGGCAATATTGCCTAACCTTTCCAGACAGATACTGAAGCATCTAGTTCTACAAATCTGGGACAGAATTTGGAACTAGGAAGCCCCACACCCCAGTTTGTTCAGTAAGGGGATCCTATTACACTTTGGCCGACATATTTCTTCCCAAGCAAACAGATGTAGGACAGTGGAACCTTCAATGGGACCATTATGGCTTGGAAAATAAGTGGTTAAGATCCTGGAAAGACTCCCAGACTTTTTTCTTATCCCTGTCCTGCCTTTCAGAGGATGCTTTGTGCCTTTGGGTGAGAAGACATTTCAGACCCTGAAAAGAAACTCTGTTAACACTAACCAGCACCTGCCCAGCTCAGCCCCAGAACCTCCTTTGAGCACATATTTTCATTCTTTGACATTTTTGGTAGCATGGTCACATTTCCATCCAGTGCTTAGTTTAACCTTGCCCAATGTTGGAGAGTTTGTCTCCTTTCCAGCCTGGCCTCCCTGATTGGTCTAAGAGAGGGGTGTCTTCATGGTGTGATGGGAGGGGGGGTGGGTGCCAAAGAGCTTCTCAGTCCCAAACCATGTCTTTCATCAGTGTGCTTTCATGCCTAAACTTTTCCACCTTGTCCTTTTCCTTCACTGAAAGCCAATATTCTACCAGGGTTAATGACTGATGGTTGTTTTATTTGGAAGGAGTATATGAGCTAATTAAAACATTAGCCAAGATTAGCACCCCTTGTCATGTGGCAGAGGATTGGGGGAAATCCCAAAGGAATGAGTCAGAGGAGAAGCTTGAATGGGAGAGAGGGGATGCATGAATAGCCTCTAGGATCATTTCAGGGGCAGTTGAAATGATCTGTCTAGAGACTGCTGGGTGACAGGATAGATAGAGTCCTCAGCCTGGAGTCAGAAAGAACTGAGTTCCAATCCAGCATCAGACAGCTACTAGCTATAGGACCCTGGGCAAGTCCCTTCAATTTGGCTGCCTTCATTTCCTCAACTATAAAATTAGGATAATGACAGCATCTACCTCATCAAATCAGATGAAATGTTTGTAAAGTGTTTGCCACAGCATCTGACACATAGTGGGTACTTAGAAAATGCTTGTTCCTTCCTTAGGAAAACTCTCCATCCCCAAATGCTTCCCTCACCTGCTCTCTGATGCCTGCAATTTCCTTAACAGAGAACAGCTCATAATTTTTTCCTTCTACAACTCCATTTTTGGAAGTAATTGTGCATGTTTGAAACTTAGGCAAATCCCAGTGTGACAAACATTTCCCCCAACACAGGTACCACCATCTCCATCTGAGGCTTAGCTGCTCTTTATGGTTGGCTAGGATGGGATTAGACCTGTTCCTCCATTGGAATAGGCAACTTGTGGGGGAGGAAACTACCTCTACCAGTACAGATTGGTGCCCACCCTTCAACTTAGAGTTTGAGAGAGTTGCCTAGAGCCCTGAGCAGTTAAGTAGATAGTCCAGGGCAGGCTCATGTGTCAGGGGGGCAATCTGGGACCACAGAACTAGAGGCTGAAAGGAAAGATTAAATCTAACCCTTCAATTTATAGGTGAAGAAACTGAAATCCAGAGAAGATAGTGACTGGTCCAGGGTCACACAAGAAGAGCAAATACTTGAACTCACTTCTTTGTGGTTCTGAGGCTGGCTTTCCAGCCACCTCCTAATGCTGCTTCTACTATACCTTCACAGATGAATAGAGGAGAGGAAATACTCAGATGTGTGTATGGATGGTATTGGCTTCTCTCTCAGGAGTGGAGGAAGGGAGGTGCCCAACTCGGAGCCTTTTCCCCTTTACATGTGTGACCTCAATCCTTCCTGCCACTAAGATACCCATTTTCCCCTTGTTCGAAAGGAACTCAGAGCTCAACCCTCCAAATGGAATTCTATTCAATCTGCCTGCTGTGTGGCTCCCATTTCTGAGCACAAGAGCCTGAGAATTCACTCCAAATGTGCCTGAGTCAAGTCCTTTGACATCCATTGAATCAACAGGAAAGTGTGAGCTAAAAGGAAGGTCCCTACACATAGAGTCAATGAAACCTGACTTCACAAGCCTGCCACTGCCACTCACCAACTGAATGATCTGGGACAAGTGACCACCTCTTTAAGCCTCAGTTTCCTCATCTGTAAAATAGCACTAACAATGCCTAAAGAAGGTGTTCATCATATATTCCAAGTGCTCTGCAAATGTTAGGTGCATATTATTAACTAGTAATAAAATAGTATTGATAATATTAAACTATTGATATCATTGTTTATTAAACTAGAAGGTTTGGAAAAAGACAGAGAAATGCTGGAAGAGCAGGATTAGACGGACAGACTTGACGTTCAGCAAAGGGGAAAGTGTCGAGTGGGGAGCAGGCCTGAGCACAGGCATCAGCCATCCACAGCCCCACAGGCAGAGTCTTAAACAGATTGCAGCCATTGGCCACGACACCAGGCTGAGGGATCCCAGGACAGTTGGTTCATATCCTCAGACCCCCTCGACACCCATTCTGGCCCCTGGGAAAACAGCCTCTGTGCACAAAGCATCTTCAGATCAATGAGAAAACACACCACACACATGCACACACACACATGAACACTCATGCACATATACACATACGTCTGCAGGCACACCTGTTCTTAGTTATGTCATCAGTCTTACAGAATAACATAACTGAAAGACGTCCTAGATTATTAGCTATGAAAATTAATTATAATTAATTAAATTATCAATAATACTAATAACTAATAATAGTTCTTAGTACTCTAGCATTGACCTAAGTAAACAATCATCAAACTGTAAAATGTTAGGAATAGTGATGGTATCTAACATCTGTATAGGCTTTTTCTCCCGGGGCGAGGTGGCTGGGGAGAGAGCAAGTGCTATTGTCCCGATTGTGGAGAGAAAGATACTGAAGCCCAAAGAAGTTATTTGACTTGCCTGTAGTCATACAAATACAAAAAATCAAAGCATCCCATGTTTCTGTAGAGTTACAAGGCTACATTCTATTTCATTGGGCCTCATGATTACACTATAAGGAGGGTGTTGTTACTACCCCTTTTTATAGAGAAGAGTAAGTACCCTAGGCAGGATTTGAACCCAGGTCTCCAGGTACCCAAGCCTGATGCTCTTTCTTTCCACTATCAGCAGCTACAACATGAGTTGATGTCTATAAAGCCCTTTCCAAAGTGCTTTAAGCACATTATTTCATACGAGTCTGACAACAATCCTGTAACCTTCTGAAAGCAGAATAGTCCCCCTTTTACAGACAAGGATATTGAGGGTCAGAGACATTATGGGACTTGCCCAGGGTCATAGGTAAATGTCAGAGCCAAGGCTTAACCTAATGACACAGGGCAGACACTTAGTAAGTGAAGGAAAGAGAAAAAAAAGGGGGGGAAGTTTCATGATAATTTTATTACATATTTTAAAAGTATAGCAAGTTATACATAATAGATTTGTAGTTTCATGTACAATCATCTTTTTTCTATTCTACTATGTTATGGACATCTTGTTTTATTTCTTAAGTTCAGAATAAAATAAAAAAATACTAGTTGATTCTAAGGAGCTTCTAGGTGGCTCACTGGGTAAAGGACTAGACTTGGAGTTAGGGAGAACTAAATTGAAATTCTGACTCAGATATGTATGTGCTTTGTTATCTTGGCACCTAACCTCCCTCAGCTTAAGTTTCCTTAGCTAAAAATGGGTGTAAAAATAGCCCCTAACACCTAGAGTTTTTGTGAGGAAATATGTTAAATAGCATATGTAAATTGCTTGCTTGATTTCATTAAAACATTCTGGATATGTTAGCTATCCACTACACCTCACTACCTCTGTGGGCTTCAGCTTTGGCTCATAAAATGAGAGGTTTGGGGACTGAGTGATTTCTGGAACTCTTTCCAGTAGTGAGTCTGGGAGGCTGACTACACAAATTAGTGCCTGTGTGTGTGCATACATGTGTGTGCATGTGTGTGTAGTGTGTAGGGTGATGGTGGTGGTAGTGGTGGTGGTGGTGGTGGTGGTGTGTGTGTGTGTGTGTGTGTGTGTGTGTGTGTGTGTCTATGTCTGTGTGTATGGAGTGAGGAAGGCAGAGAAGAGGGAGAGATAAGGCACATACCAGAAAGTAAATGCAAAGTTATTTGAGGCAGGTAAGAGCCTTTCCATGTGGGAAAAGCTCTTCACTGTGTGCCCTGGCTTACACCATAGAAGGGGGGTCAGGCACCCCTTTGGCAGTCAGGTGGTGAAGCAATAAACCATTTCCTAGAACGATGATTTTTAAATACTAAAATAAAATACATAGGATTACAAGGAAAACCCATTATGTTTATTATGTTTACCTCATTATTGATTTTTTTTTAAAGCTCAGGGTCTCCAGGTCAAGAAGTTTTGTACTAAAATATGATGACTTGATAACCCCCTTTTCACATCTAACGTAAAAGCAGACATATAGGTCATTATCGGTCCCATCCTTAAGGTCTCCCCAGCTTCATAGGACCTGCCAAGTCTCGCCTCTGAGAGCCCAGGGAACTCAAATGCCAAAACAGGGCACCAGAGCGGGACTTCAGTGGAGAACCAAGTGAGTTGTTCCTCCTCCTAACTAACTTCATTGGTCAGTAGTCTGCTGAGTAACAGTCACAGAAACTCAGTGACTGGAAGGATCTTCAGTAACCCATCCTGCCACTGGGTCACTAACAGAGAAGGGGCGTCAGAGTCCATTCTGCTCGTTGTGCAAGAGAGGAAGCTGATGTCCAGAATGGGAAGTGATTGACCCAGGACACAAAGTGAGTGGCAAAGGCAGGACTCAAGCCCAGATCTTTGACCCCAAGTCCAGCCAGCCCCCTTTTCACAGAGCCACCCTATTTCCACCACTCCCAATGCCAGATGGCATGGTTACTGCTTTCATTATGTTGGTGCCAGAAGCATCTGCTGCACTGCAAGCACATCTGGAAAGGGTTTCTTCTCTCTTTTTCTATTATCTCTTACTTCTGCCAAGTCCAAAGAAGTCTCTTTCATTTGACTTCAGTCTTTGCAGACATGTGATCCTTTTTTTCCAGGAGAGAAAGAACATTCCTTTTTCACAATCCATGAAAAGAGGAGCTTATAAAATCAACTAAAGTACTGAAAAAAAACCCCAAGGCTCCAGAGGACAGAGTTTCCTCCAGTTCACATTTTCCTGCCTCTACTTATCTCACATTCACTTCTGTATCTCCTCAGCCCTCATCCTCACAATGCCCCACAAAAGAAGAATGCTGGGACAGCAAAGGACATTTCATTTTTTAAAAAAGTTGTCTTCTCAGCACCTACTAAGTATTCTGCACATGTCATTTCATATGTGACTGGTATTGAACTGAATTATTTGTAAGTCAGGATCATGGATTTAGAACTGGAAGGGACAATGAGGCCATCTAGTTTAATGTTACTTCACCCTTAATTCAACAGAATCTAGCTTTTTCAAACAAGGTAAGCCCTTTCATAAGTACATTCTATTCACAAGTCCCATCTTTTCGGGGTTCAATGAAATATATGAGGCTGAATTTAGCTCCTTGCGTTAAATCTCTAGTCGACTTTTTTTGTAAGCCATCATTTGTCCATGTCTATAGATGTTGGGCCAATTCCTGTTCAAGTATGGGTTGAACTCAAGATACTTCCTGACTCTTGGATTTTGTGACTCTTCTCATGGCATATCCTTTGAGAATATCATCAGAAGGCAATGGTATTTGGGCCCTTTAAGCATTCTGTTTGTTTCTGCTTTAGTCTCCGGCCATCCAAGAGTCAGTCACTAGTGTGAAGGAGAGCTGATGGCCAAGGCATAACTCCTCACCCCAGAGCATCTGCTGAGGCTTCATGAAAGGAGGAGCATCTATAAGTGAAAGATCCCCCAAGATGGAGATGGAGTGATGGCAATCAGGTGGGAGGGGAGGATGCCAGGAGTGAATGAAGTAAAGATTAAATAGATGAGGAAGCATTTAATAACACTTGTGATGTTCCAAATTCTGGAGCTATAAATAGAAAAGTAAGCCATTCTTGCTTATATTCAAATAGAGCAGCCATGTTGGTTTGGAAAGTTAAGGCTGAGCCATGTGGGGGAAGGCTTGACATGCCCTTTCCAGTAGCAATAATGGTTGATTTGAATATAGCATTAGAATTAGAGAGGAGGGGGTGGGATTGACAGGAAAAGAGGGTGAAGAAAAAATGAGCATGAGTAAAACAAGGCTAAGTCAGGACAAGAACAGTGGTTGGTGAAGAAACAATTTGAGTGGAACATCGAATAGACAAAGGGAAGTAAGATGAGATCAAGTGGAAAAAGTAGGTTGGAGTCAGGCGGTAGCCAGGTATGCTAGCCAGGATCTGTCGTTTATTGATTATTTGGTTGGCTTTTGAGGAAATTGATGTGGTTAGATAAGAATATTAGGAAGCTTACTCAGGCAGTGGTGAAGAATGGATCAGAGAGGGAAAAGGATGGAGATACAAAGACCAATTAAGAGGCTATTATAATAATGGAGTTGACCTTGAGATGTTCCAAATCACTAATAAAAGAAAAGCAAATCAAAACAACCTTGAGATTTTATGTCCCACTCAACAAACTGGCAAAGAGGGGGAAAAAACCTATAATAACTAGTGTTGGAAGGATTGGGGAAAGCTAGGTAACGTCAATGGAGCTGAAATAATCACTTTGAAAAGAAATTCGGAATTATGCAAAATAAAGTGATTTAAATGGTCATAACTTTTGACCCAGAGATTCCAGTACTAGGCATATGCCCCAAGGAAGCCACTGGTAGGAAGGAGGTTCCCTACACACACAAAAAATTTATAACAGCACTTTTGGTGCTAGCAAAGAATTGGAAACCAAATAAATGCCCCTTGCTTGGGGAATGATTAAACAAATGGTGGAGTATGAATGCCGTGGAATATTACTGTGCTCTAAGAAATGATGGAAGTGATGAACTCAGAGAAGCACAGGAAGAAATGAGGCAAGTGAAGTCAGTTGGACCAGGAAAACAATACAACTGCAACAATAAATGGAAAGAACAGCCACACCCCCCAAATCAAAAGCAAGTTACAGAGCAGTCTATCCAGAAAAGTGAGGCTCCAAAGAAGAGAGGAGAAGACAGCTCCCCCACTCCTCCGCACATGCCTCCAAGGTTCCTTCCAGGACAGTCTGGGGTTCTCTGATCTCTGGGTTCCATGGCATGGCCATCCTAGAATTCTCTGACCTTTCTCCTCACTCCTCAGCTTAGCAGAAATCTAGGCATGACATGGAAATCCTTCTTGACTTGGAGTATGCCAGATGGCAAGTTACATCAACTCTAGGGGTAAAGTAATACAACTCTTGGATGTCACACCTTTGGGATTCTTGGACTGCTGCTCAGGAATCTGAGTTCAAATCCTGGCTCTGGCACTTATTAGCTATGTGACCTGGCAATGGTCGCTCAATTTGCTCAAATCTGCTCAAATAACAGTAACTACCCTGAAGGATCATTGTAAATAAGTGGTAAGTATTCACCATAATTTTAGCTCATGGTCTAGTAGAAAGAGAGTCAACCTTGGAGTTGGGAAGACCAGAGTGCAAGTCTTGCCTCTGACATATCCCAGTTTTGTGACAGGGGGCAAGTCGATTAACTCCCCAAGTCAATTAACCCAACTCTTTAAGACTAAGTCACAGACAGCTGCTGTAGCATTGGTGGAAGGAGTTTCCATACCAGAAGTTCCCCACACTGAACAAGTCACAGGTCTGGGCATTCTGATACATTAACTCAAAAGTAGCCTCAGTTTCCTCATCTATAAAATTTAAGGGAGATCATTCTTAGGGTCCCTTCCAGCTCTCAATCCTTTGATTCCATGTTGCTATGAATACATTCACCATTAAAAGCCACATTTCATGAGATTCCTTTCATTACACTTTTGATTACAAAATCTTAATTACTTTGTAATCCTGGCACATTATTATGTCAAAGACCTGTGGAATTTTTGCTTTGAGCCTCTGTAAGAAATGTACTACTTAAATGGTTGTTCAGCCTGACTTTTAATCAAGACAGAGATTTAGAACTGGGTGGGACCCCCAGGTGGAGCTCCCCTCCTCCCCAACCCCTTCATTTTACAGATGTGAAATTGAGGTCCAAAGAGGGAAGTGACTTGCCTAAGGTAACCAATACAATAGGACTCAAACCCAGGCTTTCCCTTAATTAAATACTTGCTCCCCAGTCTCCAGGTCTTTCCCCCTCCCCTCTGCCTCCTGGCTTCACACTGAGATCAGATCTCACTTTCTGCAGAATACCTCCCTGGTGCCCGGAGGCTCTGGCTTCCCTTCAGGCTTCCTTCATCTCCTCTGTCTCTATGCTCCTGCAGAGTCAGGGCCACCTTTGGAGTTCACTCATTTGGGCTTTTTCTTGCATCCTCAGTCCCCAGAATAGTAAATCTTAAATGTGTGCTTCCTGACCCACCATCATCTTTCTTTTCTCTGGAAAAGGCCTCTTTGCCAAGGTGTTTGCCTCAGTTTCCTCATCTGTAAAATGAACTGGTGAAGGAAAGGACAAACCATGCCAGTAGCTTTGCCTAAAAAAACCCCAAATGGGGTCACAGAGATTAGGATATGACTGACCACCAAGAACAAAATTACCCAAAATGAAGAAACCTTAGTTATTTTATTTTAAATCTATATTGCTCAAAACATGTTTAAACCGGAAAAAAAAATGAGTAAAGTTGTTTAAGAAGTCACTTTTTAAGTGAAGCAGCTTCGGGGTATGACAGAGCCTAGTGAAAGTATCATTTTACCCTTTAAACCAGGTGAAAACCCAGAAACTGAAGAGAAGTTCACAAAAAGGGTGTGACGTTCGACGCCCTGCAGAGTTTATGTAAGCAAGGATTCCTGCACTACATAAAGCTTCATCAAAAGTGGGCCAGGGAGGAGAAGTTGGGGAGAAAGCCTGGTTGGCCAGAGGTGAGGAAGGTCCCTCTGCCTTCTGGGATCCGCAGAAGGGGGTCATGAGCTTAACTCAGGGAAGGGAACCTCTCAGAGGCTTTCAGCTGAAAGTGCTGAGAAGAGAAGGCAGAGGGAGAAGGAAAGGCCTAGGAAGTGTAGCTGGAGAGCTTTGATGTTCAGCCTGCACTGGGTGGCCCTCCTCTGCCACTGACCAGGAGAGAGTCAAATCCAGGCCTCATTCAGAGCTCAGAAGGCGAGGGGCTCCTAAGGCTCCTCTCACAGAAAAAAGCCCAAACTTGATTGTGTTTTGGAGCAGAGGATCCTAGACATGTTTGACTTACCTGAGTTTGTGTCTTCTACATTGAGATTCTGAAAATACATTGTGTTTGGAAGGAAATAAGCATTGACTAAGCACCTACTATGTGCTGGGCACTGTGCTAAGATCTTTATAAATATTATCACGGTGCCCACTGAGAATAGGACCTTAAAGCCTAAGCAGAGAAGAGCTCCCTGCTCTTTTCCTCTCTCTTCAATGCCTCCAATTTCTACACTTTTCCTTAGCAGATGAACTCCGAGGGGAACTTCCTCTGCTCCCTTATTCTGACACCTCTTGATGATTTTACTCATCCTTTCCTCCACTCTCACAGACAGTCCTCCATCTTCCCAGTGCTAACCATTATACCATCACCCATGCTTCAAAGACCTGCCAGAGTTATCTACCTAGTGAAAATGTTGACCTATTATTCCCCTGATCAAAAACTTCCAGTGACTAACTCCTGATCACTTAGGGAATAAGATAGTCTCCTCAGCCTGGCTTTTGAAGCCCTCACAATCAGCTCTAACCTGCATTTCCAATCCTAGCTTGTGTTTTTTTATAGACTTAACTGAAGTGGACATTATTCCTCCCTGGGCCCCTGGGTTGAGAAATATCTGTTAGGTTACTGGTTTTTTGCTGGGCCCCTGTCAAAATGTTATTCCCCTTTGGGTCGTGAAATATCTGATGAATTGTTGACAGTCATTTCTTGTTTAGTCCATTTGCATGGTAACCACCTGTGCCCCGCTAATGTTAGACCCCCATTGCCAGGTAACCACCTTCTGCTGAGCCCCACCCCTTCCTGACAATTACTGTATGTTGAATGACAACCAGTCTTTCATTGGGTACATCTCCTGGCACCTCTCCTGTTTTCTGTTGGGGTCCTTTGCCTAGTAGCACCCTTACAACCCACTCTGTTTTGGGGGCTCTTGCCTAACAGTAAGCCCCATCTTGCTCTGTCAGAACTGTTTGTTGTGGAAACTGCAAGGCTGTACCGAGTAGCACCAAAATGCTTAAAATGCACTCACCCACCTCAGTTCGGGGCTGTTTCCTCTGGGTCTCTCCATAAGGCAGCCGCCAGCCTGGCTAATAAATGATGCTCTCGAAATTCCTAATTGACTTGCCTGTGATTTATTCTCGGTCCATCCATTTCATTAACAGACCTCAGTTCTAACAAACATTGATAATCATTCTCTCTCTCTCTCTGCTTCTGTTTCTCTGTGTCTGTGTCTCTGTGTCTCTCTGTTTCCGTCTCTCCAACATATGGAAGAAAGACAATAGATAGATAGATAGATAGATAGATAGATAATGTATTAAGTGCTTACTTAGGGAGGACAGTGTATGCAGTACTAGACCTAGAATCAAGAAGACAAGTTCAAACAGGGTTTTAGACACTAGCTGTGTGACCCTGGGTAAGTCACTCAACCTCTGTCTGAGTTTCTCCTTGGTAAAATGAGGATAACCACAGCACCTACTTCACAGGTTGTGAGATCAAATGACATAATATTTGTAAAGCACTTTACAAACCTTAAAATTCTCAATGAATTCTAGCTATAATTGTTAAGTGCCCAGACTACTGTATTAGGTGCTAGAGATACAAATACAAACCAAAACCAATAACCAGATTGTTGCTTCCTTCAGGGAGCTCATGTTCCGGGGTGCATGCTGGGGTTGGGGAGGAGGGAGGCAGGACAGGTCACAATAAGGAGCAGAGACATAAGAGGGAGAGGTAGAGAGGTGCAGAAAGACTCCTGGGTGGCTTGGGCTGCTCTGACTCTGAAGAGAGTGGTTGGCATGGAAGCTTCCTCAAATGAAGGTTTAGGCAGAAGCTCATTAGCCCACAAAGTGAAATTTTAGGACCTTCACCCCCTTCCCCCACCATGATAAAGCGCCCATTCTGGCAAAGTGAGGCGTGCTTCCTCTGCTGACAGAGAACAGGTGGACTGAGGAGACAGGGTGCGACATACATTTTTGGATGTGGACAACTGGTTTTTTTGATTTTGCATATTTGTTCCTGGATGTTGTTTTTCTCTCCTTCCTGCTCCCCTGGGGCAATGCAGTGAGGAGAAAAAGAAAAAAAAATTTTTTTTGTTAATTGAACAATTAATTGAAATTAAATTTTGAAAGGAAGAAAGAAAAGATATAGTAGATAATGGAATGTAGGCACCTTTTGGACAAGGGTTGTTTTTGTCCTTGTATCCCCAACATCTAGAAAAGGACCTGACGTAGAGCTGACAATAAATACTGATGATTAATTAATATGCTGTTTATCACTGGTGTTACTCTACTACGAACCAAAAAGAAAGAAGGAATTCCAACCTCAAGGCTGCCTCCTCGCCGGTGACCAGAGAGGCATCTCCCCCGCACCATCTCACCTCCAGGTCTTATTCTTGCACCCACATCCACAGTGGGTGGAACTGGAACAGATGAGTTTCTATGGTTGATTGTTTACTCTTTTTTAAAATCCTGTTGGCAGTCCTTGGTGGGGAGCACTGTTGATTCCAACATCACAGTATCATTTTCCGGACGTATTTACGGGAAGAAAATGCAAGGCTCATTGCAAAGTTACTGCCACTGATATGCTTGAAGTGTCTACAGTTCAGCACAGTATCTCCTGTTTTGCCAACAAGCCTATGATGAATGAGAGGAGAAGCTCATGCCAAGTGCCTGCTTCACACTCTCAGAGAGAGCATGGAAATGCACTATCACAGTCCTTAGGACATACTCATACACACACACATACACACATCATGATCACCACAAAGAGAAGTATCCTGGAGGGTGTTTGTCATTCAGAGGGAAAAGCATCATGGGGAAAAATCTCCATGATACGTTTTCCCTCTTTCTTCCACTTACTCTCTTTCAAAATGACTTTGAATCTGAAATAAGATCTACAATGCAGCAGGTGCACAAAGACCTTTTCCTCACTATCAAAAAGGGATGAGTTATGCAATAAAAGAAACAGCAAGGAAATAATTTAAAACAATAGTTTCCACCTCTTAATTTCATATTCCAAGAGGACAGAAAAAAGTCTTTATCTTCTAAATATTTTTCCTAATTTAGTGTTAGTCATCCATTAGGCATTTATTAAATGCCTATTGTGTGCCAGGAACTGTGTTAAGCCATGGAGATTCCAAAGGAGGCAAAAGACAACCCTTGCCTTCTCTCTCAGAGAGCAACAATTAAATATATACAAAGAAAAATATACAGGATAGATAGGCAACAACGAACAGAGGAAAGGCATTAGAATTAAGAGGGTTTGGGAAAGGCTTCCTGTAGAAGATGGGACCTGAGCTGGAATTTAAAGGAAGCCAGGAGGTGGAGAGGGGGAGGGGGAGCATTCCAGGCATAAGAGCAAGCCAGACAAAATGCCCAGAGGCAGAAATGGAGCATCATGTTCTTGGCACTTCTGTCACTGGATCCAAGAGTATATAGGGATAAGTGAAGTAAAAAAATTGGAAAAGTAGGAGGGAGAGGCTAGATTGTGAAGGACTTTGAATGCCAAATAGAGAGTTTTGCATTTGCTCCTGGAGGTGGTTGGGAGCCACTGAAGTTTACTGAGGACAGGGAGTGACATGGTCAGACAATGTATCAATGGAATATATTTTTCCTTCTGAGGTCTGGGATGATGACTGAGCAATGCTATCATTTCAATTTAATTAAATTCAACAATAAGCATTTATTAAATGTTTACTATATTCCAACTCTTACTATAATCTTCCTTTGACACATACTCACTGTGTGACCTTGATCAAGTCACTTAACCTCTGGGTTGTTTAGGCAGTTCTCCAAGACTCCTAAGTTGGATAGTAGTTATCAGCCTGCGTTGGTAGGAGGGTCCTCAGCTGGGAGTTACCTATAACAATGAAATCACAGTCTCCTATCCCTGTGTGTATTAGGCACTGGAGATTCAAAGATCCATTGCTAGGTTTCTAACTTCATTATATATTCATGAGTATTGGACTCTAGTGATACTGCAACCTCTGAGAGAAAATAATATCCTAAAGGAGCTGTTCTCACACTTTGCGGGTACAGGACCCCTTTACAGTAAAAATTACTGAGGATTTCAAATAGCTTTTGTTGGAGTTGTATAAATAATATCATAATATTATCATTAAAAGTGTTTTGACTCTGTAGATTCCCTGTAAGGGTCTCAGGGACCCTCAAAGTTCCACTGAAAGGATTTTTGAGAACTGTTGACCTGGAGGTTAAGTGACTTGCCCAGAATCATACAATCGGAGGCAGGTCTTGAAACCAGATCTTCCTGGCTTTGAGGGCAGCCCTTTGTCTACATACAATTCTCAATGCTTCCTCTTTAGGCGTTGACTAGGTGAATGAATGAAGCTTCCATTCTACTGTAGGAGAATCACGCATAATTTGTAAATACCATATACAAAGATATTTTGTTGTTGTTGTCGATTAGTTGTATTTGCTTTAATTAGGGAGAGTGTTCCCATCTGTAGGCTCAGGCAGGAAAGGCTTCATAGAGCAGGTTAAGCTGGGCTTTGAAGAAAGCTGAGGAGGTTGAAGGTCTAACTGATGAGACATGTCTTTAATCCATGTTTACTCTAAGGATTTTTAAACATCAACATTAGATTGGAAGCCTTCCTACTCATCCCCGCCCACCCACTCACAGACCACTGCAGACTTCTCTCAGGGCGTTCTCCTGAGTCATGAAAAGGAACAGACCTCCCATGTTCTTTCCAGGGCAGCACATTCTGTGGCATGTTGGCCCACTTTGCTGCCCCTCCTTCATTGCACAAGAAGCAGGGAACAACTTTTCAACAACTTTAGCACTCAAAACAGTCTTGTGTGGGGAGCACCAGGCAGTGGGGCTCTTTGGAATTCTGTCACATGGGCCAATGAACTGATCTGGTTGAAACTTCCCCCATGTGTGGAAAGTACCTGATGGCCCCTGGTCCTAAGACAAACAGCACGCTGGCCAATGAACTTTGGCAGATTCAATTCTTTCTCCAAATAGGCCAGTGAGACATTGATTATTTCAATAAACATCTATAAAGTATGCCCTCTATTTGCCAGGCACCATGATAAATCCTGAAGATACAAAGACAAAAATAAATAGCCTCTCTGCCCACAAGGAGCTTAAATTCTTTCAGAAAAGACAACATTCATACACACATACAAGCATACACACATAATACATACATATATATCTCACAAGGTTACTGAGATGGAGGAAAAACAGGTGGAGGAAAGTAGATCAGAAAGATCTCTTGCAGGAGGTAGCCATTGAGCTAAGCTTTGAAGAGAAGCAGGGCTTCCAAAAGGTGAAGAAGAAATGGATTATAGGCAGGCAAAGACACAAAGTCAGGAGATGGAATGCCATTTATTGGGGAGCAGCAAGAATGTTTGTTTGACTGGATTGTAAATGATTCATGTTTAATAAAACTGGAAAGGTAGGATGGAGTCATTTTGTCTAAGACATTAAATGCCTAGAGAAGCATTTTGTACTCTATGCTGGAGGCAATAAGGAGCCATAGAATGTTTCATTTCAACGTTTGTTTCACATCTCTTGTTTTAGTTGTCCTCCAAGTCTTCTCAACTTTACTTTCATAATACCTCTGGGATTTACTCTTCCCACTGCTCAGACAGCTCATAAGCTCTGCTAGGATCATTCTCATTACTTCCAAAGTGTAAAGGTGGGGTTGAAATGATCCCATTTTGACTTTGACACCTTAAGTAGGTAAGAACATTTTTTTGATGGACTCAAACAATGACAGCTGAGGATGAATAGGGTTGATTCAAGTCATCTGTGAGAGACTGGGTCTTGCCCCAAGCAATTTATAGAAATGGAATAAGCTATCTCAGAGGGAAAGATTCCCAGAGTCTGTATTTGTGAGATTGGAGCAAGCATGGCATTTCCAACACATCATTGGGGAACAGAGGGACAAGTGAGCTTGGGCAGAGAAGGGAGATATCAAGGAATTTATGGAGCCAAGGATCCAGGCTTGGGGTCTATAGTTCCCCCAAAAGGTTATCTTTGTCTCCCCCCATCAGTGCCTCTCTAGAGATACTAATTTAATTTCTCTCACTCCCCTAAAGTTTCCAGTAAACTAAATTTTGTCTCAATCATACAGAGGCTGGGGTTAACTAGGTGGTTCATTTGACCTGGAGTCAAGAAGAACTGAGTGGAAAACTGGTCCCATTCACTTACTAGCTGCATGACCCTGGATAAGTCACTTAACCTGTTTGTCTTAGTTTCTTCAACTGTGAAATGGGGATAACCACAGCACCTACCTTGCAGGGTTGTTGTGAGGATTAATGAGATAATATTTATAAAGTCCTAAGCACAGTTCCTGGCACACAGCAGGTGCTATACTTACTCCTCAACCCTAAAGGTAAGGTTGAGCAGAGAGCACAGCCGCTGCCACAATGTTAGGAATGTTCCTAACTGGGAGCTCTGGGACTGTGACTAAACTCAGAATTTGCATTTAAAACAAAGTCACTAAGGCTGAAAAGGAGGGCATAAAGTGAACTTTAGTGATTATCCTACTGCTGCCAAGACTTAAAAGGACCCAGTTATTAAGTAGGTGTTTCCTAAGGAGCAACTCCAGCCTCTTCCCCTCTAATCCAATCCAACACAGCTGTCAAGGGAATTTTCCCACATCACCATGGGTCAATCACAGCATCCCCTTTGTTGCCGAGACAAGGGGGTCATAGGTAGACATCCTGAGCACTGAACTAGCTTCTTTTCTAAGTGGAGGCTGCCTGCAGACAGGAGACAGACACAGGAAGAAGATCAGAACTTTGGGGTTAAGCTACCCTGTTCTGCTGTCCACAGGCTTCAGTGCTGAAAGGGACTTGAGAGTCCTTCAGTATCAACCTTACAATGAAGAAAGTGGAGGCTGACAGAGGTAATCTTTCCAAGATTACACTTCAGGAAAGGAATGAGACTCAGGACTGAACTAAGGCCTTCTGACTCCTCCATTAGACCTTGATGCTTCTTGCCCTCTCCACAGAGAGGAACATGAAGAAAAGGGTTATTAATTCTGAGTCCAATGAGACTTCTTATTAGGGATGTAGAAGAGCTGTAGAGGTATGACCCATATATAATTCATGTGTTAAGTCAACAAACCTTTATCAAAAACTATGCAAATCTCTGTGCTGGGCGGGGAAGATCTAAAGTTTAGGTAAGACAAACTCCTGTTCCTGTAGGCTTTGTGGTCTGGTGGAGGATATTGATAAATAAATGTTTCCTTAGAGATAGTGCTGGAATTGAATTCAGGAAGACTTGAGTTCAAATCTTGCCTTGGACACTTACTAGCTATAAGAACCTAGGTAAGTCACTTAACCTCTCAGATTTTCAGTCTCCTCATCTGTAAAATGAAGCTAATAGAGTGAGAGAGAGAGAGAGAGAGAGAGAGAGACTTACACAGAGAAAGAAATAATCAGATGAAGAAGAAGGGAAAAAATGGGAGGCTGATGCTGAGAACCAGGCCGAGCAATAATGTTTGCCATTCTTAGATAACATTAATAAAAGCATCATGTAAGCGGCAAGTCAAAAAACATTTCTTAAATGCCTCCTATGTGCCAGGCACTGTGCAAAACCTAGTCTCTGCCCTTCAAAAGCTCACAGTCTAATGGAGAAGAAGACATGCATACAACAACATACAAATAAGACAGAGACAGAACAAACTGGAGATAGTCTCAGAGGGAAGACCCTGAGATTAAGGAGGAAATCTTGCAGGGAAATGATAGTTCCATAGTACTCTGCCTTGTACAGGCCATATCTGGAGTCCTGTGCCCAGTGGAGCTTTAGGTACTACATTTTAAAAGATATGTCAGAGTTCATCCAGGGAAAGATGACATGCATGGTGAAGACAAGGGAATCCACACTTCAGGAAAGACTTCTGCCATTCTGGCATATGTCTAAGGGAGTGAATTAGAGCATCCTAAATTTGGAGATCATCAAAGGAGGTCAACAAACCCCAATCCTTTCATTTTACTGATGAGTAAACTGAGGCCCAGAGATGGGAAGGGACTTGCCCAAGGTCACACAGCATTAGAGGTGGGGGTTTGAATTCACATTCTCTGATTGCAAAACTAGGGTGCTTTCAGGAGAGTGAAAGCTTATCAGAGAACTAGCTGAAGGAACTAGGGTGATTAGACTGGAGAAGAGAGACTGAGGGAGACATGATAGCTGCCTTCAAGTGCATGGCAGACTTTTGTCTGATGGAGGGATTAAACTACTTCATTTTGACCCCAGAGGATAGTACTGGGAACCATGGGTAGAGGCTGTAAAAATGCCAGATTAGACAGGATGTCAGGAGAGAATTCCCAGAGAAGAGAGCTGGCCCTAACAGAATGGGTTGGGGTTGAGGGGTCCTCCTCACAGGAGGGCTTTAAGCAGAGTGTGAATGATGACTGGTCCTGTAAGTTATAGAAGGGATTTCAGTTTTCTTAGTCTGATCTCCTTCCAAGTCTGAGATTCTCTGATTTCATAAAATTTTTTAAAAACAAATTTTATATGGTAGATGAGGAACCAAGTCACTCAGGAAATTAGAAAGATGGCATTGTGTCATTGATGGAGCACAGTGCTTGGAGTCAGGAAGAACTGGGCTCCATTTCTGCAGCAGATGCCAACTCAGTGAGTGGCCCTCAGGGAATGACAACCACTCTGGGCATCATTTCTTCATCTGTAACATGAGGGGTCTGTCTGACTTTGACCTTGAAAATCCCTTTCAACTCTAAGAGTGGTGTGCTCAGTTTTGGGCAATGAAGTGTAGAAAGGATGAAGAGAAGGGAGGAGTGTGGCCTGAGCAGGATAACCAGGATGGAGGAGGGCACCAAGTCCAAGCTGAAGGCTTTTCAGCCTCTTAGACTAGCACAGCTCAAGCACTTAATAAATGTCAATGGATTGATCAGTCGATTGGTTGATGGACTGCAAAGACCCAAAGGAGACATGCCAACTAGGGTACTTGAAGGACTGTTCTGTGGAAGAGGGAGGAGATGGGGAGAAATAGAATTGGATAAGAAGCAATGATGGCTTGATGTCAGGAGGAGCTTCCTGAAGAGATTTGCTTTGAAAAGTGCTGACTCTCCCTTCTCAGGGGCTTCAGGCAGAGAATGATGGCCCCTTGGGGCAGTGCTGAAGCCAGGCTTCCTTCTCAGGAGAAGGTTCGTTTCTAGATGGTCACTGAGGTCTCTTTGAGCTCCTCAGTTCTATGACCAAATGGTGAAGGTTAGTCTTCACTCATCACTCTCAAAGAAGTAATATATACTTAAAGGATAAGGTAAGACTATACTCTTCACTGCAGAATAATGAGATTTAGATATAAAATGAACCTTCAAGAGCTCCTCTCATCTGCTGCATCATTTTCACAATAAGAGGACTGAGCCTTAAAAGTGAAGTGAAGGCCTGAGGCTGCAAAGCTCCTAAATGACAAAGCAAGGATTGGAAGCCAGACCTCCTGACTGCAGGCCCCTTGGTGATGCAGTTGACAATCTTATCCCTTGTGTCCTGGCTCTTAGCATTCAAAGTCCCATTAGTAGTCATCTGTCTAGCACCCAACTCTCCTTCTAACACATAAATGTGATTTAGAAAGCTGGTTGTTCAAGCATAAATCACCGCTAAAGAGTAGATTATTCATTATTTGACTTTGCCAGCTCTCATCAGAATAAATCCTGTTCAGTGCCAACAGGATTAATTAAATAAACAAATTAATTGCAGCTCAGAAAAGCCCTTCAAAAGAGAATGATATGGGTAAATAAATCAGGTAGCAATCCTCCACCCCTGGCAGAATTTTAGGACCAAAGAAACATTATCAGTCATGTGTGTGGACGAGCCAGAGTCTTCATTATGGGCCAAACTGGTGCCCTGATCCAATTTCATTCTGGTTTAAAAAACATTTATTTATGACTATGGGCAATAGCATGGTTTGGTGCTGCTGGTGGTGGGGGGTCTCAGCTAACATTCCCTGAACTCCAGGCTGGGGCAAGCATCTTCCATGTCCTGCAGAGTCATAGGGTAGCAGGGAAAGAGCCCCACATTTGGTGTCAGAAGACCTTGGTTGGCATCCCAGCCTTACTGCTTGTGACCTGTGTCACCTTGAACAAGTCACTTCTGTCTCTCCATTTTTCCATCTATAAAATGAGGGGGAAGTAAACCGGAGGATCTCTGAGCTCCCTTCTAATCTGAGAACTGTTCCCAAACTGAACACACCTCACATCCTGGCTCCCACCCTCCACACCTCCTTTGAAGTCCTCTTTCCTTCTCCAGCCTTACCAGAGGAAATCTTGCCATTGTGATATCTGAGTCTGTAGGAGTTAGGAATGATGTGAATGCAAAGAAGTGGCCCCAGGATGATCTCAAAGATTAGACAATTGGCTAACCTTCAACGCTTCCTCTGAAATCTGGCACAGAGAACAAAATGGAGAAATAAACATGTTCTAATCTGCTGAATTATGGCAGACCGTGTTTCCTTACTGATTGTGGTTGAAATGCTCACAGCAGTAAATTCTCATTGGTCTAGACTCCAAACAACCAAGTCACTCAAAGAGTCAAAATTTAGTTTCACATACCAAAAATTACCATCGATGTTCATCGTCATGGGCCCGATGCCTTGGAGGGCCTGAAGCACCTTCTGAATCATCACAAAAAGATAACCTCCAAGTCAAGCAAGGCATTAAATTTAGCAGAGCATCTTATTCCCTTGCCATTTTAGATAAACAGGAGGTCACTTATAAAACATGCTTAGGAGCTCTGATTGGAGCCCTGATCTCACTGACCCAGTCAGGAAGGAGAATGAGAGCTCATATTTCTATTTTTTTTAAGGATTTAATGGATTTTTAAAGATTAAAAAGAGGCAGCTGGTTTAGTGCTGGACTTGAAACTGGATTCAAATCCTCCATCACTGAACTTCCCTGGGCCTCTGTTTCCTCATCCAGTCTCCCCTTAATGACCTCAAAGGAAGGGGAGCCCCCAGTCTCCTGGGCCAGTCCATCCATGAGACTGTTCTGTGAATGTCTGGAAGACTTCTGTGCTTCTGTGCTACCAAGCCTACCTTGGCCTCTTTACAACTTTAACCTATGCTTCTGATTCTGTCCTCTTGGGACATGTGAGCTATGTCTAAGTCCTCTTCCAAGGGAGGGGTCTTCACACCCTTGAGGGCAGTCATCACATTCCCTTCTGAGTCTCAGATCAACACTCCCTGGTGCTTCTATGGCATGAACCCAAGTTCTTCTTCATCTTAGACCCTTTTCCTGACACCCAGCCCATGGGGCTGAGTCTGAGCCCTGGTCCTTCCAAGGACACCAGTGGGTAGCCCTGCTCCTTCACACTGGTGAAAGGTTTTCTCCTTTGAGATGACAACACAAACCCTAGGTGGTCCTTGCTTCCGTCCTCTAATAGCCAAAGGGGCAGGAAGAGACATCAAATGATGGACATCTCTAGGGATGGGGAAGGGAAAAAAAGAAATTTACGTGACAATTTTGTTGGATATTTGGAAGGAACAGCAAATTGTGCACAGGAGATTTTCAGTTTCATGTGTAATCATCATTTTTCACTGCACTATGTAATGGAAAGGCTTGCTTTATTCCATAAATTAAAAATTAAATCAAATTAAAATCATGCCAGAGAAGACTGGCCACAAGGTCTGGAGTCCACTGTCTCATTGAATCTTGAAATGACTCTGCACTTGGGATTACTTCCTTCCTCTCTGCTCTGAGAGAGCTCTTTGAGATATAGGGAAAGCGGTGGCCATACTCACAATGACATCATGGCAGCTTTGTATATATAAATAATTATATTACAGAACAAGATGCTATATCTATACACATATAAACATACACATATCCATGTAGGTCTTGCTTTGTTGCATATATACACAAATGTTATATATATAATATGTGTGTGTGTGTGTGTATGTGTATGTGTATATATATATATATATATTATTACAGGTAAACATATACACAAAAATAAATACAAGGCAATGGGGGAGGGGGCTGGCAACTGGGAGATGATCTGGAAAGATTTCATGTAGAAGGTAAGCTGAGCTGAGCCTTGAAGGGAACATGGAATACTAAGAGTTAGAGAAGAGGAGGGAAGGAACTCCTGGTATGGGGAGCAGTCAGTGCAATAGCATGGAGAGGAGAAATGGA
Source organism: Potorous gilbertii (assembly GCA_028658325.1). Classification (NCBI taxonomy): domain Eukaryota; kingdom Metazoa; phylum Chordata; class Mammalia; order Diprotodontia; family Potoroidae; genus Potorous; species Potorous gilbertii. Next base: position 690,252,673 of record CM053770.1, read on the forward strand.
GTTTTGTAAGTCCAAGAAGACTACTTTGGCTGGACCACAGACCACAGAAGGGGAGAGATGAATAATAAGACTAGAAAAATTAGACTGGAGCTAGCTCAAAAAGCTTACAATGCTAACCTAAAAAGAGAAATAAAAAGGGAACTCATCCTAAGCAATAGAGCTGGGAGTAGAGCCAAGGTCCTATGAGCCCCTACGTCTATATCTATGCAGGCAGGGGTCTTATGCACATTATTGTTTTTTGTAATGATACCTTTGCTTGTCTACTACTTTTCCTTCTGAATGTAGCTCTCTCCCCTGTTCCTTGCAGGGATCTTCCTCTAGTAACATATCAGAAAGGGAGAGAACTATTCTGTAAAACTCACCACCACCTCTACCATGCTGAACATATACAACAGGCCATATCCAAAATTCACCACTTTTGCCAGGAAAAGGAAAGGAGGGAGATATCCACAATTTATTTTATGTGGGGTTTCGATTCAGTTCAATTCAACTAGCATTTATTATAGCCAAGTCCTGACTAGTGTTGTACATAATGACTTCCCTGGGGTGGTTACGCTGTTTGAATTTGTGATGTATATTTCCATGGGGCTGAAACCAATAAATATATTTTACATAATTAGAACCTTTCAAATACATTCAAACATGTACTCTGTGCCCTGGAACTATTCTAGACACTGTATATACGAAGACACAAATGAAACCCAACTAAGGAGCCCCTAAAATATTTAGCAGTAACATTGAGACATGGGTAAAATGTAGGGGGGAGTGAGGTCATTGGTCATTGGGTGTTTATTAAACACTGAGGAGACAAAGAGAAAAAGTAAAATAGTCCCTATCCTCAAAGTGCTTACCATCTAGCCATGGATGACAAAGTGTACATAAAGAAAATTCAAGCAGTGTCCCAAGACATGATGTGGGTATAGCCACAGACAAGGTTCTCTGCTCTAAGCTTCCTGACAATGGGCCTTTTCCAGTAAAGGAAGTGGGATTGTTTTACAGAACTGTGGAATCTCAGAGTCTGATGGTAGCTCAAAGGCCAGCCAGTCCAACCTACAACTTAGGAATCCTATCTACAAGTAGGTCATTCGCCTTCTCTTAAAAACTCCACTTCCAGAGGCAATCTGTACCACTTGGGGAAAATTTGAACAAGTTGAGAGCTACTCCTGACATCTAGCCTAAAGTGAATTATTTGGAGCTAATCCTGGCCCCTGGAGACAAAGAAAAATCATCTAAACTAGTCTAATCCAGTCTTGAACAAGAATTCCTTCTCCAGCCAACCAATGAGATTCTTCTTTCAGCTGTACAAAGAGGTTGAAGCCCCCACCTCCAGAGGCATCTCTTTCCACTTTGGGATTGTTCTAATCATGAGCAAGTTTCTTCTGCCAACAAACCTAAATCTGCTCTTTGTGACTGTCATTCCCCACCCCCACCATACTGCTTTAATTCTGATCTTTGGGACCAAAGCTAAACTGAATGAATCAGAATCTCCTCTCACATGACCTCTCTTCACACATTTGAAGAAAGCTTGTTTTCTTTTAGGGTACACAGAAATGAGTGCAGAGTAATTTGGATGGCCACTGTGTTGTCGTGACCTCCCCCTTGCAGAACATAGAATAGGACGGTTATTTGCAAGCAGTTTGAACAGATGAAGTGATGTTGGCTACACAAGTAAACTGATGTGGGGGGAGGTGGGAGGAGGATCTGGGATTTTCTGAGTGTAGGCTTCCAGTGTGGAAACTCTCTCTGCCAACGCTGACCTGTGACTACAAGTTATACAGTTAATATAGTCTTAGCGAGTTCCCCAGGGCAATGAGAGATTAATGAGCTTGTCCAGGGCCACCACGCCAATCTCTGCCCAAGGAAGAACTTGAACCCAAGTGTTCCTCATTCTGAGGCCAGCTCTCCCTCCTCTCTATGATGCTCTCTATCAAAGAGAAACATACAAAGGTAATAACCAGAACATCTTCATCAGAGATAGAGATTAAATACCTTAAGTGTGGGGGCCATTTTCCTTCCATCTTTGTATCCCCAGCACAGAACCCAGTACTTGTCATATAGTTGGTGCTTAATAAGTACTTGTTGAATTGAATTCAACATACGATGTGGTAGAAAGGGCACTGGGCATCCAGTCAGAAGATAGGTTTCAGTCTCTGCTCTGCCATTTACTAAATGTAGGGGTCTTGAAAGGCAGTTCAGAGACCTTCCATTCCAACTCACTTTATAGATAAAGAAATGAGACCTAAGACAATGCAAGTGACTTGCCCAAGGTCACACAGGTAATAAGAGACAAGTTGAATTTGAACTCAAGTCCTTTGACTTTAAATCCAGCATCCATATGATCTTCACTCACATCTCCTTTTTGGTCTTCCATTGCTTCCTCTGTAGAATGGAGGACTGAACTATGGTCCCATATGTAATTTACATATAGAAAATCTTTAATGGAATTCATTCTATTCAGCTATAGGTCCCATAATTGCATTGTATTACTGAACACTATGTTCAGGAAGTGGAGTTTCTTTTTCTCAAAGAAGGATCCTAGGTCTAGAGCTGGAAAGAACTTGGTCACCTAATCCAACCCTTCTGTTTTACACACTAGGAAAATGGGCCCAGGAAGGTTAATTCTCCAGGGTCATGCAACTAGGCAATGTCTCCTGTGATCCGTCTGAAGCTCATTATCTATGTGACTTTAGTTAACTCCCTGAGCCTCAGTTTGCTCATCTGTAAAATGAAGGGTTGGATTAGAATGGTCTCTAATACATGACCAGTTCTAAATCTTGGGTATGAATTTTATAGCTATACGTTGTCAGTAGTACAAGGTCACCCAAACAGTGATAGAGACAGGATTTGAACCCAGGTCATCTGATGCAATGTGCTCATGCTGTATCTCTTTCAGCACCTGGTGCTATGCCACATACTACCCATGTGGTGTTGGAAGGAACCTCTGAGGCCACTCAAGTCAGCTCCTTTATCTTCCAGAGGATGCTCTGGGGGTGAGGGAGGGGAGACTTGATCAGCCTGACCTTCCTTCCACCTCCAGGCACAGAATCTTACAGATAACATCTAGGTAGATGGCTCATACACCCTAGGATTATTTAGTTTTTGTCTCTTTCTTTTTATTCTGTATGAGTATAGTTGATCCACCATGACTATAGGGCATATGTGAGTGTGTCTATCGCTGCCCGTGGCTCCTTCAAAGCAGGAACGCCATTGTCACTGGCCTAAGAAAGCATGGCCAGGCAAGCAGATGAGGAACACCTGCCTCTGGATAAAGAGTCCAAGCCTTCCTATGAGCTACCCCCTCACTGCCCTCCATGCTCTTGGAAATCACATGGACAGAGTATGGATCAGCAAAAGTGATCCCTTTGGGCATGGGAGTTTTGCATTGTGGAGTCAGATGCAGCATTTGTTGGGAGTTTCCCGTTGTCTCACCTCATTGATACACATTGGCTAGGGGAGGTTGTCTGGCAGCACAGGTATGTGGTCTTTGTCTGAAAGGGATGACTCAGTGGAGGAGAACTAGTTTCCAAGGTGGCTAAGGTCTCTGGGGCTCAGCATTTCCAGGGGGACTTTTCTTTCCCCAAGTCCTTAACACTCATTCTTGGTCTTCTTCTGGAGCATCTTTGTATCCTTTTCGGGGGCCATTTCCAATTCTGGAGGGATTGGGCCTGTATTTTCAGTGGTCTCCATGCATCCCTTTTCAGCAGCCTATGGTCATAGAGAGTTGTCTGGATCGCTGACAGACAGTAAGCATCTTGACCAGAGTCAAACAATCAGTTTGTGTCAGAGGTGAGACTTGAATGCAGTTCTTCCAGGATCTGAATCCAGCTCCTATTAGCTATGCTATGTTGATTAATGTAAACAACAGCTTAATAAAACCAGGCTAAATCAAAGGAAGAGCAACTTCTATGAGATTCCCAGCTTTCCAAAGTGTTTTTTTTCATAACAACACTGCAAAGTAGCTTTACAAGCATTGCTATCCCATTTTACAGATGAAGAAACAAAAAAGAGGGTTAGTTCACTGGGTAACATAGAATAGTAAGTGGAGTGCCAGACTTGAAGGCAGTCAGACATGACTTTGGTTGCCACCTCTAATGATCACGGACAAATCACCTAAGTTCTTCAAACCCAAGTTTTTCCTCATCTGTAAAATGGGGTAACAATGTCCGTAATATCTACCTACCTCAAAGGGTCACTGTGAGATATAACACTATGCTTTGCAATTGACTGTTAAATACCAATTGTTAAAAATGGGTGACTTGCCAAGAGTTCCAACTGCTAGGAAATGTCCATAGCCAGAATTTGAACCCAGTTCTCTGGACCCCAAATCCAGTGCTTTTCCCACAACACTGTGAGCCTCTCCAGTGGAGATAACAGCCATGCATGTTGACCGATGCCACCAGAGCCACAGAGGTCACTTCTCCACTTGTCTGTCCTTGAATGTGAATGTAAGGGGATTAGAATGTGTTTCTACTGAAGCACTTCCAATGTAGGATACATCCTCTTTTATAAGTTTCTTCATTAAAGTCAGCGCATAGTTGGTGGATGGCAAAGGGGTTGCAGAATGTGAAGACCAGAGCAGATATTGAGAAAGAATCAGCAGATGGTTGGCCCTGACATTACCCCTTTGCCCTTCCTGGCCTTGTCAGCTGCTTCTCTGCCAACCCCTCCCTGACAGGATCCCAGAGTTGGCAGGGACCTTAGAGGCCCTCTGGTCCAACTCTCATTATTGTCTGAACACTGAGGTACATAGTAAAGTGACTTGTCCAAATTTCTACAGGTAGTAAGCGATAGAAGTGGGATTGAAATGCAGGCCCTCCGGGTCCCCATTCTACTCCTACAACAGCTGAAAAGTAGGAAGATCATCAAAGTCCTTAGAAATCTACCAAGGCTTGTTTATCTGTGAGATCTCTAAATGTGAAATCTTTGTCTGATGGCTAACAAGTTCATACGCCCCTGGGGGAACCAAACTGCATCCATATTGATAGTGACATTATAACTGAAAACAATGGATAGACATTAGAGCCAGCTAGAAGGATGGCCCATGGCTTCTCCTTGGAGAAGCTCATGAAAGAATTGGTGCTGGTATCATTCTGTACCTGAGGGACAAGAAACATCATTTCATGGGAATTCAGTCACCATGCAAGTTCTCCCATATACATATGTAAAGATCCTCTAATGTTCAACACCAAACAAGACATGAAACAGGGAGATAGGTTTTTTTTCCCGATGGGTTATTGAGTACTTTTATTCTACACGTAGAAGCACCCATAGAACCAGTGGGCTCATAGGGGCTGCATCACAAGTACATGGCTCCACACATCAACACCAGGGTTGGGGGTGAGAACAGGTCACCCTCCCAGTCACAAGATGATAAAGGGTCTTCTGACAGAGCCAGGTGATCAGGTAGTCTGGCATAAGACAGTTCTAATGAAGCAGTGAAAACATCACAGAAAGGTGGAAGGGAGAGGGAAGTTAAGCAGCAGAAGCCCCTACCCCCAAAACAAGACTGGTCTAGTACTTGGTGCTGCCCATTCTTAGGACAGGAGCAGACTTCTACAGAGGTGACTGGTGCCTGTGAGCTCTTAGGCCTCCTAACCACAGAGCTTACTTGGCCCCAGGGTTTCTGAAGTTCCTTCCAACAATTTAGCCTTGCTGTCCAGCTCTTCCTCAGTTCTGAGAAGCTGGTTATACTTGACCAGACACTCAGATCGGCCAAGTACAGAGACCCACCAACAGGTCTGCCATGAAGGTATCTTCAGTTTCCCCAGAATGATGGGAAACCATTGCTTCCTATCCATTGGACTGGGTCAGCTTGCACGCCTGGAGAGATTCAGGCATGGAGCCAATCTGGTTCACTTTGAGTAGGAGGCAGTTGCAGATCTTCTCATACACAGTCTTTTCGATTCACTTGAAATTGGTCACTGTGAGATCATCTCCTACCACCTGGATGCCAGCAGTACCAGTGAAGTTCTTCCAAGCTTCTCAATCATCCCAGTCAAAGGGATCTTCAATAAACACCACTGGATAATCCTTGATGAAGTTCTTGGAGAGGTCCCCAAGCTCAGAAGGGGAGTTATATCTGCTGGAATCGTCAGGAGACTTGAAGCCCAAATCATATTCCCTAAGTAGGAAGAATTCAGAGGCAGCAACATTCATGTCAATTACGAACTTATCAGCATATCCAGCCTTACCAATAGCATTCTTTAATGGGTCCAGAGCTTTTTTATTCTCCAGGATTTTGGGAGCAAACCATCCTCATCCCTTACACTGTTGGCGTCCCATCCATATTTCTGCTTAATCCCACTCTTCAGGTTGTGGTAGACCTCAGCTCCAATGTGCATGGCCTCCTTAGAGTTTGCTGTTCCAGCAGGGAAGATCATGAACTCCTGCATGGCCAGCTTGTTACCAGCATGGGAGCCACCACTGATCATGTTGAAGGCTGGAATGGGCAGGGTGCCTTCATCACTGCCTGCAAGGTCAGCAATATGACAGTTCAGGGAGACACCTTCCTCAGCAGCTCTGGCCTTACAAAACGGCCAGAGACACTCCCCAAATGGCATTGGCACCAAATTTAGATTTATTATCAATGCCATTCTTTTTTATCATCAATTTGTCGATCTTCTCCTGCTCTACAACATTCAATTTCTTGCTAATTAGGGTCAGAGCAATAGTTTTATTGATGAGATCAACCACTTTTGAGACACTGTTCCCCACATAGTGCATCTTATCATTGTCTCGGAGCTCCAGGGGCTTCATGGATACCAATAGAATCACCACTGGGCAGAGAAGCTCAAAACTGACCTTTTTCAGTGTAGAGATCAACTTCAGCAGTGGGGTTTCCGCGAGAGTCAAAGATCTCTCTTGCCTGAATCTTGTAAATAGACATGTCGAGTTTCAGGATAGGGCTTCCTCCACTGGGCTCAGAGAACAGAGGCTGAGGGGTCTTATCTATACCAAGAGGGAGCATTAAATGGGCAAGCTCACCTCAGGGAACACCTGCTTCTCCTCCAACGGCTCCTCCTTCTTTTCCTTTTTGCTCCCCTTGAGACAGGTTTTTAAAGAACTATTAGTGTCATGGAGGATATCTTGCAGAGTCCAAATAAAAGAGAGATTTCCTAGAGATAGTAAGGCCTTCCAGATACTCCTATTCAGACATTACTCTCTGCTGATCACACTGAGCCCCACAATTCAATGGCGCCTTCTCAATTAGTTCCATGGTCATTCAAAGGAGATTGGCCCAGAAATCAACATAGGACAACACAAGTAGACATATAACATTCACAGACCATTTCAGAGTTGGAAGGGTCCATCTAGACCAAGCCATACCCTATCACAATATACTCAAGAAGTAATCACTCAGCCTTTGCTTGAAGATCTCTAAGACAGGGAAGCTCCCTCCCTCCCACCCCAGCCTTGAGATTACTTGAATTGTCAGGAAGGTTACTCTTCCATCAAGCCTGTTTACAATTTCCAGTTAATGGTTCTAGTCTTTCCTGCTGGACACAAACAGTCCAAATCTAATTCTGCAGTACAGGGTTGGCCCATCTGTATTTCTATCTTGGACAGGCACCATGGGTGGACAATAGACAAGGCACGGAATGGAATAGAGGAGACAACTGGATTGCATGTGGGAGATCCAATGATCCACAGCTGTTCTGCCTACAAAGACCCAGCCTTCTAATACCAATATTCTGGGAGCGGTGATTCAGAAATGTCAGATAAAGGAGAATTATAGACAACCCAAAAGATGACAAAATGCAGAATGAGTAGAAAAAGACCACAGAAAGCTTTGAGTTCTCAAGGGAAATAATCAGGAAAAAGTACAGATGAAGAGACTCTTACATTACCAGACTCCCAGAAAGCATCATTACTCAACAAAATTATTTAGTACCACTCAAGAAACAAAGCACGTGAATGCACACACACACACGTGCAAACACATGCACACGCACAGATAATCAATGGAAGAGATTAGATAAGCGAGAAAAGAAAACCAGTGGAAAACAACAAATAGGTCAGTGTTTGATAAACCCATGAGTATGTTACTGGGAGAAGAACTGGCTTTGTGACAAGAGGGAAAGGCTGCATGGTATAGGGGAAGGCTCACTGAGCACTGGCCCTGGATCCAGGGGACCTGGGTTTGAATCCCTGTAGGACCTTTGGAAACCTGTGTCCTCATCTGTAAATGGAGGGAATTGTACCAGAAGGGCTCTGATGTCTCGTATCTCTAAATCTATATTTCAATATGGTAGAAACTAGGCACATATAGGTTAAAAAAATGAAATAATCCTTGCCCACAAAGATTTCATTTTTATGTTGGGATTACAACGTAGATTTGGAAAAGAAATATAGAAAGTAAATACAAAGTAATAGAAGGGAAAAGCCTAATAGTTAGAGTGATCAGGAAAGCTCTATTGTGGGAAGTGGGACAGCTACGTGGTGCAGTGGATGGAGCACCAGTGCCGGAGTCAGGACGACCTGAGTTCTAATCTCACCTCAGACACTTGACACTAGCTGTGTAGCCTTGGGCAAGTCACTTAACCCCAATTACCTCATCCTGTGTCATCTTCAGTCATCCTGAGGAATATCTGGTCACTGGATTCAGATGGCTCTGGAGGAGAAGTGAGGCTGGTGACCTGCACAGCCCTCCCTCACTCAAAACAAAGTCAAGTGCAAGTCATGTCATTATTTCTCTGATGGCATAGTCTTCTTCAGCAGTGAAGGATGAACACATGCACACACCCACACAAATCTATAGTTCTAAGCACTTCTTGGAGAACAGTAGCAGAAAGCAGATTTAGACCAAAATCTGTTACTTTATACAAAAATAATGCTTTAAATAGACATGCAACCTGAATATAAAAAGTTGCATCATTTAAAAAATTGGAGACAAGAGGAAGACATCTTTCACAACTTTGGCTGGGAGAACTCTAAGGAACAAAAGAACAGAAGAGATTCCAAAGTCTGAATAGATCATTCTACTTACATAAAAGTGATGGTTTGCATGAATGGAGAAACTAGAGAGGAAGAAAAATCTGCATTGAATATCATCATTAAAGATCTCATCTCTAAGACATGTAGAGAAGTGACACAAATGTTTGACACCAAGAGCCATTTCCCAATTCACAAACAACCCATGTGTATGAACGAATAGTTTTCAGGGGAAGAATCAGATGAATACATGCATCCACATAGACACAAGCACCAGTAAAAAACTTTTAATGAGAGGAAGAACAAAAAAGTACAGAAGGGGATACAATAGAGCAGTTTTGTTACATCTTTTAGATATATATTTAATCATATGTATGTGTGTGTATCTATACCTATACATATGTATATAAATATACACATGTGTACACACATATGCATACATGCATGCATACAAATGTATGTATGTATAAATATGTATAGACTGGGCCTCCCCATCTCATCCAGAATGGAAATGCAGGGGCTGCTTAATCCCATTACTAAGCAGCATGGGAGCATTTACAGCCTGGGCCTGTTCGCCTCCCCATAGACCACAAGGCCTCCCTCGGCCCCTCCTGGGAGCCCTCTTCAACCACTCTGAGGTCAGAAGCTTCTGCACTGCAGATCAGGCTTCCACTGTAAGCAGGCCATATGGATACTTCTTTAAAAAATGAATTGTACATAATAAAAATTCAATTTCTTATAAAATCTTTCCTTTATATAATGAAATGTTTTTATTCATTGTGATTTAATAAGTTCACAATAGAAAAGGCAATTAAAAAAAGATGTTCAAGCATGCACTGAAATCTTAGCTGTGTTACTTAGCACCCACTCTGTAGCAATTTTCCCAATTTCTATCTACATTGGTCAACCAGACACCAGAAGGACAGCTGACTACTATTCTCAGGACCCCAGGAGTAATCTTACCCTGGATGTATGAGTTTCTATACTCACAAGCCCCCATCACTGTGTTCCCTTTGACAATCAGTCAGAAATAATTAGCCTTTTGAAAAAGTATTTGTTGAGAAGGTATACCTAGTAGTTACAAAAACATTTGTCTCCGTCCCTTGCACATACCATATCTTTGGGGAGAGTGGGCTCAAAATGCCAAGGTATTGAGGTAGATGATATATGTGACAAAGGGGTACCTCACAGCTCCTGGTTACTAGAAATTCTTTTCTCCCTTACAGAGTCTTCATGAAGTTTCCTTTCAGTGTAGTTCTCTGCTGATCTCTGAGGACAAGTGCCTTTGTGGAATCCATAGTCTGCTTGTCTCTCCAGCACAAAGGAAATCCTTTGAAGCTGATTCCTCCTCCAGGTAGCCAGCCTTCTGTATCTGTCTGGGTCCATGTTCATCTATATTTGTCCTCAGGGTGTCTGTCTTTACTTCCCAATGGATGCCTTGTCTCAAACTGGTCTCTTCTCCCTGATGAATTATCAATGGAAAGGGAGAAAGAAAAAAAAAGTGAGAGTAACTCTCTCATCCTCCCTTCTGGGAGGGATTCTCTTTGAGCCTGGAGTCCTTCACCCCTGGACTAGCGCCCTCGTCTACCACTTCATCATCCCCATCCTGAAATTACTCTTCATATTTCAAGCCCCTGGAGGGACGGTTCACTTGTTGGGTCAGTCAGATAGACTATTCTGTTCTTGACCCATCAAAGTGTTTGCACTGGAAAAATATGACAGGATATAGACAACCCTTTTTTCCCTAAATTTTTAAAACCTAATCCTGTTGCTTAATTGCTTGATTGAGACATAAACATCTGACACTTAATCAAATTAGAGAGGGTACTTATTTCCCTCAAAGAAGGCAAAGGGAGTAGTTAGATCATTAGAGAGGTTTATAGTGTCCAGATTAAGAGGTGGAATGTCTTTTTACCACCTACAACCAGGGAGGTGCTCCTTTTGTTTACCACTGAGGAGATGTTAGGGGGAATAATTAGTTTCTGGAAAACATCTCCAAAGATATGTGCACTGATGTTTAACCCTGATGTCTTTAATAATTCTTAAACTCCAAACAGAAACTGGATGCTTTACTGTTTTTGTGGAATTTCATCTTTTGTTTTACAATTACTATAAAATGTGAGTTGGAAACTGCTTGAGGGAAAAGGTCAGAATTTCCATCCAAATAGAGGGTACTTTCATAAGAATATGCTTCTGACAGATTTGGCTAAAACACCAGGATAGATTGTTTTTCTTCCACAAGTAGAAATGCACATTAAAATAACTGAGGTTTCACCTGCAAATCAACGCATGTGAAGAAAGCAAAAACCAGGAAGCAACAATGCTGTAAGGGATTTGGAAAGTCAGACAAACTAAAAAATACTGCTGGTGTGGTTATGAATTATTCCAACCCTTCTGCATTTTAATTTGGAATTACGTGAAAAAAGTGATTAAACTTTCAACCTTTCACTCAATGACACCTTGGACATAGACTCCAGGAAACTCACACAATACACGCTGTTTCCTGACTTTACACATTTTCCCTCGCTGTCCCCCACGCTTGGAATTTCCTCCCTCCACATCTCCATCTCCTAGACTCTCTGACTTCCTTCAAGTCCCAGCCACGATCTGACTCTCCACAAAACGATCTTCCTTATCCCCTGAATTATAGTGTTTTTCCTTTGGGTTTATTTCCAATCTCTCCTATATGTATGTCTATATCTCATTTGTATAAAGTTGTTTTCCTGTTGTCTTTTCTATTAAACTGTGAGATCCTTAAAGGAAAGAATGATTTTGTATCCTCCGCTCTTGGTCAAGCACCTGGCATACATGAGGCACTTAATAAATGCTTGTTTACTAACTCGTGAAAAGACGGAAACATATGCTATATGCCAAAATACCCGTATGCTGATCATTCTTTGTGGTAGAAAAGGAAGCAATGTGAATGTCCTTTAATTGATGGAAAGACTGAAAAACAAAAGAAAACAGAATAGCAACAAAAAACGTACAGATCTGAACATAATAGAATATTAGTGTCCAGTAAGTATGAAATGACAAATACATAGAATTCAGGCAAGCATGAGATTTGCCTGCAGCAAGGCAGAGTGCAGGGTGAAGCAAGAAAACAACAGTCCCAGCCTACAACAACGCGATGTGAAGACCATCAAAAGTCAACTGGACTCTACGTAAATGGAAAACCAGTGGGATTGTAGAGAATACATGCCCCTCAGAGAGGTGGACCGCTACTGGGACAGAAAGGCTTATAGAGTGTCAGTGGCAAACAATGTTTTCACTTGTTTCTCTTTATCAGAAAGGGGAATTCAATCTGGAGGGTATAGAGTGGGAGGAGATAAAGGGAGATGATATAACTTTTCAAGAAGTTATAGCAATGGAAAGATAAAATGCATTAGCATAATGCATTTTTAAAAGTGAGTTGCAGCAACTGAGCATGACAATACAAAAAAATGTCATCATCAAGGGCTTGTATGAACATGGAGATGATTTGATTGTCAAGGGAGAGCAGGGGATAGGATGAACATGGCATGATCAAGATATAGAAAAACCTAGAGCAGGGGCTCCAGACCTCTTCTGCATCCTAGATGCCTTGGCCAAAAGTCTGGTGAAGTCTGGAAAATCCCAACAGCCCTGGGACCCAGAGTCTTTCTAATTGAAGGATGAGACCATGAACTCCAAACTTCCATTTAGGGACAGAGTTTGGCTTTGATATCTCATTCCTCACCTGGCTACACTATTTGGGAACTCTCCTGACTGACTTCTCTCCTATATCCCAGATGCACGTTATTGGGATCATCTCATCAGCCTTGGGCTCCATCATCCTTTGCCTCTCTGATTGGAGGATGGGGCCATGAACACCAAGTTCCCATTTAAGGGGAGAGCTCATCTTGCAAGGTTTCATGTCTCACCTGTCTAAACTATTCTGGGACTTCTCTGCCTGAGCTCATTATTCCAACTCTCCCTCTATCCCACCCAGTTGGGTACCTTCTCCTGCCCTACTCCAACCCCTTTTCAGCTTCCTTCCTACAAAAGATCAGAAGTTCCTTGAAAGAAGTGATTGTCTTTCTTTTTGTATCTGTAATTCCAGGGTTTAGCATAGTCAGTCCCTGGCACATGTTAGGCACTTAATAAACATTTACAAACTAATGAAGATGGATTTTGCAGAATAAAATTTGTAAATGCATAATGACATACATAAAATTACAAAGAGTCTTCAATTATAGAAATCCAGCTAACAGGTATTCCAGTTGAGAACCCTTGACTAAAGGCAGGTCTCCAAAGCATTGGGAAAGTCACCTATGCAGTATTTGTAGAGAGATCCAGATGATAGCTTAGGCTACAATGGCATGAATGGACTGTAATCTACCCTGTGAGAGGAGATAAGTAGAATGTTATTCTTTTACTCTTGAAACTTGTCTGAAAATGGCTCCTTTATCCTTTATGAGGCCACCTTTATCTGTTAAATGAGGGAATATGGACAAGAAAGCCTTTAAAATCCCTTCCACCTCTAAAAATGACACACTTCCATGATTACCAGATTGCTAGGTAGCATTGGGGATAAGGAGGGTGCTGGACTTATGGTCAGGATGACTGGAGTTCAAATACAGCCTCAGAGACTTATTGGTTATGTGACATTGGGCAAATCACATAACATCTATCTGCCTCAGTTTCTTCATCTGTAAAATTATAATAATAGTAGCATCCCCCACCCATTGTGGTGAGGATTGAATGAGATTAAACAGTTGGCACAGTATTTGACACATAGTGTGTTCATCCTTCATTGCCAAAGAAGACCACGCCATCAGAGAAATGAAGACATGACTGGCACTTGACTTTGTTTTGAGTGAGGGAGGGCTGTGCAGGTCACCAGCCTCACTTCACCCCCACAGCCACCTGAATCCAGTGACCAGATATTCATCAAGATGACTGGAGATGACCCAGGATGAAGCAATTGGAGTTAAGTGACTTGCCCAAGATCACACAGCTAGTGAGTGTCAAGTGTCTGAAGGGAGATTTGAACTTAGGTCCTCCTGACTCCTGCACTGGTACTCTATCCACTGTACCACTTAGCTGCCCCTATTTGACACATAGTAGGTACTTAATAAATGCTTATTTCCTTCCTTCCTTCCCTATTGTATGCCAGGTACTAAAGATTCAATGGAAAACAAAACAAAATGATCCCTACCTTCAAGAGCTGATATTCATAGGGGAGAAACTTCCTGTGTACCTTTATGTACCTACAGGACAATGATAAGATAATAGTGGAAGGGGAGGATGCAGAAAGACTTTAACTCTTTCATCTGTTATCAAATATTTTTCAAACTTTTTTTGGTATAATTTTATGATTTCTCCCATGTCAGGGACTGCTCAGTTGAAAACTGCTTCTACTGACACAGAAACAACAACTCCAATGTCACCTGGAGTTTAAGAGGCATGCCTGGTGCCATTGAGACCTTGAGTCACTTACTTAAGGTCATGTAGCTAGGACTTCCTGATTCCCAAGCCAGCATTCTCCACTGGGCCACACCAACATTCCCAAGATCTCATTTGCTCCTTGAAATAAGCTTGTCTTTTGGGGAAAAAAATTCATTATTTGACAAAAACTACTGGGAAAACTGGAAAACAGTATGGTAGAAACTAGGTATAGACCAACATCTCTCACTGTATACCAAGGTAAGGTAAAAATGCGCATATGTTTTACACATAAAGAGTGATATCATAATCAAATTAAGGGAGCATGGAATAGTTTATCTGTCATTTATGGATAAAGGAAGAAATTAGGACCAAAGAAGATGTAGAGAGCATTAAAAAATCTAAAATAGATAATTTTGATTATACAAAATTTAAAAGTTTTTGCACAAATAAAATCAATGCAACCCAAATTATAAGGAAAGCAGAAAATTTGAAGGGGGAAAGTTTTGCAACAACTGTCTCTGACAAAGGCCTCATTTCTGAAATATGTAGAGAACTGAGTCAAATTGTGAATGACTTAGCTGTTTTCAGCAAGGATCCAAGACAATCCCAAAGGACTAATTATGCATTCTACCCACCTCCAGAGAAAGAACTGATATTGCTTGAATATAGAATGAAGCATGCTATTTTTCACTTTCCTTCTTTCATTTTTTCCCTTTTATTTGAGTCTTCTTGTACAAAATTTCTAATATGGAAATGTTTTACATGATTACACTTATTGCCTATATTGAATTGCTTCTGAGGGAGAGAGGAAGGGATAGAATTTGGAACTCAAAACTTTAAATAAAAATGTTAATAATAATTAAAAAAAGAAGTAATTTTGTGAGTTAGGGGAAATAATCTTGGAACATTTCCATGATTGCATTTTGCCTCACTCCTCCCTGTGTCTTTAAAATAATTTCTCTCTTTCACTGAATGCGGTTTTTTTTTAAAGCAGCCAATGACTTGGTAATAATTTAAAAGACACTTGGGAAATATTGTTCATGCTGAGTCTATTCTCCTCAACATCACAAAAGAACAAATAAAAGTGATTACACAAAGTCATAAACTGAATTTGACCAGGTTTGTATTCATGACCAACTCTGTCTGTTTCATGAGCTAATGTAGCTCATGAAGCCCGGGGAGGATTGGTTATCAGACATCCTCATTTCAGTGGCTGGAAAATAACCCCAGGCACTATTTTCTGTAATTTAGTAGAGAGAAACACATCTCCAAGAAAGTACATCAAAGAAATGTCTGAAGCAGAAAGGAGACAGGCTGGCCACATTCAAAAGCAAGAGCCTCAGATATTCCTTTGCTATCCCAGCATGGCCAAGAAAATTGGAGAAAGCCCTCCAGCATGGAGGGTGCACTCTTTTACTCTAATTATGGAAGGATGTGCAGGCACAGACAAGAATAGGTTGAGATCTGCATTTTGGACAGAATATTCACCTTGAAGACATCACTGATTTATTTGAGTATTGTACTTTTACTCTTTTCTCATAATAAAAGCTTTCTTTGCTGTTCTGCAAGCAGACATTTGAAGAATTCTTTACTGATACATTCACTCCAAAGCCTTGAAAGTTTAGCTTGGAGATTAAATTTGGAGTCAACATATTCATTGTAACACAAAGCAGAATATAAATTGATTTTTGGATTCAGGTATTAAAACCTGCCACTAGCTTTGTACAAATTTTCCCATTTTATAGTAATTCAAATATCAGCAGTTTTCTTATCAGTTTAACTCATTGCCTTCAACTTTCCAATGAAGTAATAGGAAACCACTCATCTAATCTGTCCTTCTGGGTTTCAGTTTAGGGAGATTCAGAGAAGTACATAATCTGGTCTCCGTAATGTCATGAGGTACCGTGTGAGCGATGTCAAGGACAAGCCTGCTTGAATCTGGCACACATAGTCTCCTTGTCTCAGCCTTCTTGGAGTCATGAATTCATCCCTAGAGATAAAGCAGCCTCATTCAAGACTGGGTCGTGCTGGTGCTAGTCCAAGTAGCTTAGAAATTCGAGTGTCCTTACCTCCCAATTCAGGGTCACTGACTTTTCTCTGGGCTGGGCCAACGCATTTCTCCTGAATGTATTCCAGCAGGTTACAAGATCCCAGCATCTCAGTTAAAAGGCACTTTAGAGGCATTTAATTCAATCAGTCACTAGACAAGAATGTCTACAACAATTGGGACGGTGGCAAGTGTGCTAACTGTGGAGCAAGAAAGTTGGGTATAAATCTAAGCCCCTGCACTTTCCATCTGGCTGACCTTGGGCACTCGGACTTTCTGGCCCAGCTGAGGGGTTAAGTCCGAGGGTTTGTGTTGCTTAATACCTCCAGGAGCTTTAGATTTGTAAGCTCCCCAAGGATAGGAACTATCTTTTGCCAGGCTATTTCTTGCCAAGTGATCTTCCAAGTCCAGACTCTTTCTGGATCCCTGGGAAGAATGGTTTGAAGCGCACACATGGCTGAGTTGGTCACCTAGGGGTCAATAATGATGCCTCCAAGTTACATAGCATTTTAAATGAATTAGCGCCTTTAATCCTCACCACAACCCCATGATATAGGCATGCAAGGATCTTGCACTTGGGGAAACTCAAGTGCCCCATAATCAAATAATGGGGCCATCATCATTCAGGTAGAAAATAACGAGGCAGAATTTTGACCCTATATCACAGAGTCACAGAGTTGATGAGCACCCTAGAGTCCAGCTTCCTCATGTAGTTGAGTAAACTGAGTCCAGAGGGATTAAATATCTGACCAAGGTCACATAGCTAATAATGGCTTCAGTCAAAATTTGAATGCGAGTCTTTCATTGCTCAGAGATGTGATTAGAAATCAGATCCTGAGGCATTATATCTTTTTCTGCTGGGCCACATGTGTTCCAAGTCCAGGACTGCATCCACCACAGTGCCATTGTCTCTCAAAAGGAATAACTATTTGTATTTATGTAGTGTTGAGGGGCCTGAAAAGTGTTCTTAACGACAGTCTGGTGAGGTAGCTCTTCTAAGGAGCATTATCATTTCCATTTTAATGGGGAAACTGAGACTCAAGAGGTTGATAAAGTTGCCCACGGTCACACAACTAGTAACTATGGAGCCAGGGGTTTACCTGGTCGTTGGTAACTAGGGGGAGGATCATTGAGAAGGCAACATGGAATAGAATGGTCAGAAAGACCTGGGCTCAAATTTTCCACTGCCATGAAACATCTTGGCTCTAGGCAAGCTTCTCAGTGCCCCAGGCACTAACTCTTTGAGTCTCTATATTACAGCTCAGACATAATAGGAATTAACATCTGGAGTTTCCTCACTGGGAGTTCTCCCAAAATAAAGTGATAAGTCTAGTTTCACCTTCCCTTTCCCCCTCCCACCACCCCATTTCCCTCCTGTCCAAAAAAGGCTGAAGATTTAGTTTGCCACTTTTTCCAAAATGGCTGATGTCTTTTCCTGAGTCCTTCTTGTCTCTGACCTTAGGACAAATATGCCTTTTTTTCCTGTTTTCCTTTGGAGGGGGCATTCTCTCATTCATGTATGCCCTCTCAGGCACATGGCCTTCATTTAGATGATTGAGGGGATCACGAGACTGCATTGACCAAATGCCAGTGGTCAGGACATTGCCATGGAAAAGGAAATTTACCTTCCAAGCATTTACCCTGGCAATGACTCACCGACCTGGGTAAGTCAGATAAAACTCTTGGTTGGTTCCAAAAAAAAAAATACCAACCTATGCAAAGAGCCATCATTGGGGTGGAGAACCAGGGCTTTGGCCTAGGCTTGCAAATTCAGAATTTGCTGCTGGCACTTACAACCTTTGAATGGCATCAGAACAACAGCTTAATGAGAATTTGCAAAGATAATTAGTTAAAATACGAAGCTGCCAAAGAATTGGAAACAAGATACATGCCTATTGACTGGAAAATGGATACACAAACTGTGGCACATGAGTGCAATGGAATATTATTGCTCTGTAAGAAATGATGGATACAGAGAAGCCTGGGAAAATTTACATAATCTGACACGAAATGAAGTAAGCAGTCAGGAAAGCAACATATACATGCTGGCAACTTTGTAAACAGGTATAACCATAAAATAACCAGGAGTAAATGCTGCAAAGTTACAATGAAGCAACATGACCCCAAAGAAGGATAATGAGAGGAGTCACTCATTTACAGAGGTGGGAGGGCCACAGGTATGGACATTGTATCAATCTGGGGGCAGAGAGGAGGCATCAGTGGTCCTGCAGGGAGCATCAGGGAATGTGGTTGTGGTTATGTGGTTGTTGAGGGAATGAAGAAATCAATGAAGGCATCTTGTGCAAAATCTGTTTTCAATGTACCCCTGATTTTTTCTCTCTTTCTTTTTTCTTTTAAAAATACTGTTTTTCTGTATCAGATTTCTTACCGTCTCAGGGAGGGGGAAGGTAGAGAGCAAAGAATAGAATTTGGAACTTGGAACTTTAGAAAAATAGTAAATGTTAAATTTTGTTTTTACATGTAATTGGGAAGAAAAATAAAATAAAATGAACAGGGAAAATATTAAAAAAAAATTCTTTTGTTATATGGGATGACTCCCTGAGATGGGGGAGGAGGAGATAGTTCCAGTGATGCCAAAAAAAAACCCAAACTAAAAATACCAATAAAAATTTATTTAACAAAAAAAGAATCAGAAGCTACAAGGCCTCAAGTTAGATTCCCACCATTGGGGATTCAGTAGGGCAGTGGAACGAGAGCTGGGTTTGAAGTTTAGAGTTTAAAACCAGCCTCTTGTCACTTTTTACCTGCACAACCTTGGACAGTAAATGACTTCACTACCTTGGGCCTCCATTTCTTCATCTGTATAATGGGGATAACAACAGCACCTACCTCACAGGATTGTTGTGACAATGAAGCACTTTGCCACATTTATTTAAATTTTACATTTTATTGCTACTATTATTATTTCAAGAAAGTAATTTACAGACCAGCTAGCCCAGTGCCCTCATTTTATAGATTAGGAAACTAAGGACCAGGGAGTGAAATGAATTACTCTAGATGGTATTGATAGTAACTTAAGAAGTAGAATTTAAACTCAGGTCCGAAGCCAGTGACTGCTCTGTCCACTAACGTTCAGCCCTCCCCTCATGATGCAGCATGGTTCTGACCCTCATGGAAGTCCTGGTCCCTCTTAGACTGTCAGGCTGGAGTAGCCTCTGGAGCCCCTCTCAGAGTCATGTTTTTAAATGCATAAAACACGCAGGATTGCAAATGAAAATAACTATATTGAAATGCAGTTATCCAATTTTTTTAAGCAAATAAGTGCCATTAAGAATACCTGCAGTGCACTCATTTAGCTTCATAATATTTTGATGTCAGGTCAAGGCAGGGAACTGCATGTAGGGCAGTCTCCCCCAGGAGGCAACCGTATTTCATACCTCGTGAGTCAAAAGCAAATTGGGGAAACTCGAGCTGGGACTGGCTCACAGTTGTTCTTCAGGCTTCTATGGTCACACTTGGAGCTAGGGATTTCTCACCGCCATCCTATTAAGAGATAACTCATTCTGGCTTTGGGGATGCTGTGTGCTCTGAGCAAAATGTCTCACACTGTTCTAATGAGGACCAATCAGATTTCTAGAAAACAGGAGGGAGGCAAACTGGTACAGGAGGTACTCTGCCAAAGGGAAATGACCAGACGAATCAGCACCAAGCACACACGTCTCCCTCACCTCCCTAGTAACAGGGAAGGAGGATGTGGAAATGGCATCTGGAGACCTGCCACCTCCCTCTCCCTATGAGTTGGCATTTTGCTGCAAAGTTGGGCCCTGCCTGGAACTGACAACCAGAGTCAATTTCAAAGTCAACCATTTGTGAATATGAAAAGAAGAGGAAACAGATCTGAGGCAATATGGTATGGTGGATAGCCTGCTTGGTTTTGTAGTCAGAGGACCAAATTCTCCCTTTGTTTCTCACTATCTATTTGACCTTGTCCAGTCAATTAGCCTCAAAAGACTTGAAATGTAAACTGAAGGAGATTGGACCAGATCACCTTTCAGGTCCCATGAGCTCTGAATCTGAAGGTGAGGTCAAGTGGATGAAGACCAAAGAATGGGATGCCTCTGCCAGTCAGGAAGGCTGAACCCCAGAGAAGGAAGTAAGTGAAAAGGATGAATCAGAGGTGGCATGGGGCAGCAGCACTGGGGGCAAGAGGAAGCCCCGAGAAGGGAAGACCATGGAGAGAAGTCAGAAATGCCAACAACATGACTCATTTCTTCTCAACTCTCTTCAGACACATGGGCTGAATTCTCTGAGGCTGAACCAAACAAATGGATGAACAGAGCAGTGAAACCTAAGACCCCAATGAGGAAACATTAAGAAAGTACCAAAATATCACCATTGATTTTGTCATTACTTGATATGATGCTGCCTCTCTACTACTACCTCTTCTTTGGCCCCCAAATGATGGTAGATAGATGGATGGATAGATAGGTAGATAGACAGATGTGTGTGTTCATCCTTCGTTGCCAAAAAAGATCATGCAGTCAGAGAAATAATGACATGACTTGCACTTGGCTTTGTTTTAAGTGAGGGAGGGCTGTGCAGGTCACCAGCCTCACTTCTCCTCCTGAGCTATCTGAATCCAGTGACCAGATATTCATCAAGATGACTGGAGATGACCCAGGAGGAGGCAATTGGGGTTAAGTGACTTGCCCAAGGTCACACAGCTAGTGAGTATCAAGTGTCTGAGGTGAAATTTGAACTCAGGTCCTCCTGACCCCTTCACTGGTGCTTTGTCCACTGCACAACCTAGCTGTCCCAAATAGACAGATAGATAAACAGACCGATGATAGATGATTAATAGATAGATTGATTAATAGACACTTAGATTGATCAATACTTATAGAGAGATGCTTAGATTGATGAAAAATGCTTAGATCAATAAATACTTAGATCAATAGATACATCAATACTTAAATTGATAGATACATCAATATAGAGATATTTAGATAGATTGGTAGCAACAAAGGACAAACATGATGATGAGATAGATAGATAGAGAGAGAGAGAGAGAGAGAGAGAGAGAGAGAGAGAGAGAGAGAGATTCTTAGATATGCTGATAGATACTTGGATATGTCAGGCAAAGTTTCTTCCCCCATTCCTCCCCACCCCCTCCCCTCTGTAGAATCCAAAATTCTTGAGGTCAGGAACAGCTCACTTTGTGTCTATGTCCTTAGTTTCTGGCACAGTGCTCAGCACGTCTCAGGAATTTCATAAACATTTGTTAAATGATTTGTAACAGGGTGATGATCCTGACCGCAAGCATATGCCCTTCCGGTGGCTCCATGGTCAGGCCATGCCTTGTGTGCCTTCTCGTGGGACCTTGCTGAAGGGCATGGAACATTCAGGCTCCTATTTGTTCCTTGTGTCATGGGAGTAGTGGGGAGGATATGGGAGAGGAGGCTTGAAACAAAGAGGACTGACCAGTGGGCAGGAACGGATGCTGAGGCAATAACCTTAAAAGGTTAATAATAAATAGTGCCTTTACTTTATCTTTCTTCCTGTCTCACAAGCATGCTGAGACTTTGTGAGCCTCTTCCTTGGACTTACATCAGGAAAGGGAAGGAATATCTGTTCCCTTCCCTTCAATGGAAACTATGGCAATTGGGAGAACACGACACCATGGCAAGCAAGAGAATGGACCTCAAGTCTCTGGTTGCTTCTGATGCTCTGTGTGTTTTTCCCTTGAGACGGATGTTTCTAACCTTGGTGGAAGTCTTGGGGGTTGTGGAGATTGAGAGGTCCTGGCTCTGGGTGCTGATTGGCCATTGGTCAGGGCTTCCTAGAACTGTTGTACTTCTGGGACGAGGAGATGAGCACCAATGGGAGAATGAGCCCAAATCATTCCCTGATTTGTCATGGAACAGGGGCCTTGGATGAGTTACTCAGACAGTACAGAGCCAAGGTGAAGGTGAAACCTCCACTCTGCAGTTCCACTCTGTTCCATATTTTAAGTATCAACCTTCCAAGAGAACATAATAGGAGTCGAGTTACTATTTCAAGCTTTGAGTATTTGTCAATGCACATTTATGACTCTGTTTTAAGCATTGATTTGGTGGTGAAAGAAATGGCTTTCTCAAGTGTGATCTACCTTGTATTTTGAACACCTTCCTAGAAGTGACCATGTTAATCTCTTTTGGCAAGACTTTGGAAGCAAATCAAGATTAAGTTTTAAGAGATTATACACTCACAAATACATCCATGTGTGCACACACACATACACATATGCCCACACATATACACATGCATACACACACCTACACCCGCATACACACACGTACACATGTACATATACACACACATGCACACACAGTTCCAAGGATCATAATGTGCCAGAGAATGTGAGGAAAGCCTGACCTTTTTCTTGGATGTATATCCAGACTTGGTCCTCCAGAGGGAAAAAAAAATCCTCCCTTCACTTTTCCTCCCTCCCCAACAGGGGTTTTTACAGGTGGCTTAATTGGTGGAAGTCATCAAGTCTGGGACCACCTATAGGCCAGGATCCTGAAAGGACAGGTGGAAGTGACTAGCTACGAGATACTAATTTCTTTAAATCACAAAGAACTAGTACAATCTAGTAAGAACAGAGACAGGCAAACATCGTCCTGATTTTCCAAAGTGAGAAGAAGGTTAATTCTTCATGCTCCAAGTCAATGAGCATCTCTGGTCTCTGGCAGCATTCTGAACTATAGCATTAATAAACACTGATCTGGTATAGGCTTCAGGGGAGGGCAGCCCAGATGATGAAAGGCCTTCACAGGGCAAGCATTCAGAAGAAGTGAATTTAATTCAGCAAACCTTCACTAAGCATCTTCTATGTACCAGGCACTGCAGATACAAAGACAAAGATGAAAGTAGTCCCTGCCTTCAAGGAGCTTCTGTCCTGTGGAAGGACACAGCATATGCACCAAGAGCAGACCAAGGAGTCCAAAGTAACTTCAAAAGGGAGAGACTCATAATAAGTGGGGAAGACCAGGCCAGGCCTCATGTGGTGCCCAAGATGTGTGGCTTTGAGAGACCCAAGGGATTCCATGTGGGAGGAAGCAGTGCGTCCCAGACACAGAGGAATGCTTGTCCAAAGGTACATGGGCAGATGATGGAATGTCCTGCCCAGGGGATGGGCAGCAGACCATTGATGGGACTGGAGAATGCTTGAAGAAACAGGGGATGTGAAGTTTCCAGAAGACAAGTCGGCAAGGGGAAGGCAACTCTTGTAGAAGAGATCAATTTGATTCATTTTGCTTAGCCCCAGAGAGTAGAACCGTGATGAAGGATAAGAGTTATGGAGAGGTAGACTTTGGCTGAAGAGAAGGAAAGTCTTCTTCATCATTAGAATTAACCCAAAGTGGGAATCAATATTCCCTATCAGTTAAAGATTGAATGACCCCTTCTTGAGGAAATGGCAGAGGGTGGTCATCCTGTCTCTGTCTCTCACTACCTGAGCAACGTTGGGCAAGTCATTTAACCTCTGTGGGCCTCGGTTTCCTCATCTGTAAAATGAGAGGATTGGATTAGTTTCTAAGGTTCCTTCTAACTCTTAACTGCTTCCAGAACAGTTTAATTCAGCCTTTGAGGTCCCTTATGACCCTGAGATTCTATTTTCTACTCTGCATCCTGTAAGGAAAAATATTTTATACACACACACACACACACACACACACACACACACACACATACACACACTCACCCTTACAAATTGAAAGCACACATAATTCCTGGTTTCCAGTTTCCCTCAAACCGACTCATTATTTGCGTTCAAAAATGGGGGAAAGGGTGCAATAACGAAATCAAATAAGACAGAGTTCTGCCCAATGTGTTCCAAATCATGATGAACCATGTGCCTGCCTTCATGCTTTGAGCTGGATATGGAGACCCAGGAGGGCATTATGGATGACCAGCCACTGCCAGATGGCAGGACTCATTCCTCTAAATCAAAAGCTGTTGTAAACCTGTCATGCAGGCAGCCACACATTTATTTTTCACAAAACATAGTCTTGTTAAAGGTGTCCAGGCAGAATGAACAGATCTAGAGTCTAGCTGTGACTGTGCTTTGGACAAGACAGCCCGCCCAGGCACTCTGAAGAGCTCAGTAGGGAGAGTCCTGGGTGTTTAATCGATTCTACAGACATTCAGGAAATGCCTATTATGTGCCAGGCACTGTTACAGGCCCCGGAGAAAGTACAAAGACGAAAGCCCTCAAGGAGTTTAAACTTTACTGGTTATAACACTCACATAGATCAATAAATAAAAAGCACTTTTGGTGAGGGAGAGAATATTAACCTCCAAGCAGATCAGGAAAGATAGGAAACCGGTTTAGCCTTGAATAAAGCTATGGATTCTAAAAGGTAGAGATGGAGAGTGAATTCCAGGGTACAGCCTAGACAAAGGCATGGAAGTGGGAGATGGGATATGATGAAACAATCCCAATAACTCATAGAAGTCAAAAACACAACATAGTGGACAGAGCAGGCCTTGAAGCTAGGGAAATCTGGGTTCATAGTCCACTCCTGGTGCATAGGATTATATGATCCTTGCTGGTCTAGGCAGCTCTCCATGACTAGAAGGTTCCAATCTGTATCGTCAAAGAGAGTTTCAATCTTCGTGTCCAGTCTCTCTACCTTTCAAAGGGTTCAGTTAGACAACCATTTATTCGTCAGGGGCCCCTTGACAAATCAGAGACAGACCGACTGTCCTAAAATCAGGAGGCCCTGAGTTCAGGTTTCATATCAAGCAAACACCATCTCTCAGTGCTTCCCCTGAAACTCTCTCAGATTCTAAGCTTCGGGAATGTTTCCAGTCTACATCTGTGGAAAGAGTTGTCTCACAGGGAGGTCTCTGCACTGAGGAAATCCCAGGTCCAGGGTCCCTTTTCCTCCCCCTCACTGAAAGGGGAAAAATGTATTAAGAGCCTTGTCTGACCAGGTACTGATACTACCATAGTTACTGAAGATAGCTAGGGGAAAAATGTTCTCTTCCCTCAAGAAGTTGAGATTCTATTGAGTAATAAAACACCATTCCCTGAGGCAGTGAGGATCAAGTGTGTTAATACTGTATATGTAAAGGGCTTTGTAAACCTCAAAGCAGCGCTGTATAAATGTTAGCTATTTTATTAACAACAGGGACTGAAATGATGGTAGCTCCAGAAAAATCGGGTTTCCCAGTTGTCTGAAAGTAATCATTTTCACATTCTTCTGGGAGGCCACCCGAGGAGGAGGTTGGTATAACTGGGTGTGTTTTATAAATGAAAGACCTAATTGATTTATCTTGAAGAGTAACAGCCTTGGATAGAAAAACGAAGAGCGTTCATGCCTCAGTTCTTGACCTGAGAGAGATGACATTCACTTTGGGGAGATGGAACAGACTCAAGCACCTCGGACCCAGACCTGAATACCCAGTTCTCTCCTGAGAGAAGTCTGAAGACAGACCCAGTGGAAAACTGGCTGGATTTAAATGTAATACGAAATTTAAAAAACAAAATTACAAAAGTCGTTTTAGTTGGAAAACTAAATCTTTCTGGACAAATCTTTCCTCCAACACTCCCATTTCTCCCCCTGCAAGACTGGAGACATTCTAGTATACTATCATCTCAAGGATGAGACTCATTGCCCTGATACTCAAAAGTTTTAGAAGCAATTTCCATAGATGGATTTCCAAGGGTCTGAGAAATTCAATGGGAAAAGTGTATGTAACTTTATTTTTCCCTATCCTCTAGCTAAAATTTGCAATTTCTTTCCATTCAGAATCGAGATTTATATCCTTTACCAGTCACACCAAAAGAACCTATGATACAAAAAGCTAAAGAATCCCTGATCCAGAACAGGAGTTCTACTTTCAGTGAATTGAGAGATCAGGCTTAGGATGCGAGCAACCATAAGTTCACAAGTCCAACCCCAGATTTTACAGATAGGGAAGCTGAGTCTGGGAGAAGTGACTTGCCCAAAGTCCCCTAGCTAGAAAGCATCTGAGGAGGGATCTGAACCCTATTACCCCTCTGATTCCAGCATCGGAGCTCCTTCTGTGGGGCCTTTCTTGCCCCCAAAGCAATGATTGGGTCTTCTCTCTTTTGATTTGCTTTTGTTAGCATCCTACATATCATCATGGCCTTTCAGTCGTGAGGCACATAATTCAGTAATCTGAGGCTGCTTGTATGATCCAATGCTTGTAATCAGTGCCAAGCAATGTTAATAAAATCCCTAACAATAATAAGCTTTATTTTTAAAAGGTTTTAAAGGTTTAGAAGTGAAACATTCCATAAAAAAATTCTCCTTTGCCCCCAAACCCTGTTGGTCCCAAATCATAGATTTCAAGCTAAAATGGACCAAAGAGAACATTTGCTCCACTATGTTCATTGTTGAGAGTCTTGGAAAGGTCGTGAGACTTGACTGAGGTTACCCAGGTGGCAAAGCCAAGATTCAAAACTTGGCCCTCTAATTTAAATCTAAAGAAGTGAAATTCTCCTGAAAAGGAAAGATGATGATAAGGGCATGAATTAAATTGATGGGTGTGTGAGTAGAGAGAATTGGGTGTATCTGAGAAAGCACGACAGGTAGAGTGTCTACTTAGAGTTAAATCCTCAGACAATTGCTAGTTGACCCTTGGCCTCTCTAGGACTCAGTTTCCTCAGCTGTAAATTGAGGTGATTAGGTTAGATGACCTTTTAGGTCTCCTCTGCTTCTGAATCTGTAATCTTAGAAATCTAACAATGGAAAAATTGAAGTCATAAGGTATTAATGATTGCAATAGTTACCATTACCAGTTTGCTCAGTGTTTCCCTTGAGCTAAATGCTGAACAGTTTAATAAAAAATCCAAAGACCTGAATGAATTTTATGAGTGGGAGGAAAAGTAGCAAGTGGAAAGGCTGAAACGCACTCTTGGTGGAGCTGTGAATTGGTCTAGTGGTTCGATTAATTCGAAATCACATGAAAAAGGTGTTTGTGAACTGGTCAAAGGCTCTGACCCAATAATCCCAACTAGGTATAAGCCCCATGAAGGTCAAAGGTAGAGAGAGAAGGTTCCTGTATGTGCCAATGTGTTTGTAATAACACATCTTGGGGTTTTTGTGCTTGTCCTTCCTTGCCGAAGGACCGCAGAGAAATGATGACCTGACTTGCACTTGACTTTGTTTTGAGTGAGGGAGGGCTGTGCAGGTCACCAGCCTCACTTCTCCTCCACAGTCATCTGAATCTAGTGACCAGATATTCATCAGGATGACTGGAGATGACCCATGATACACTGAGAGTATGCAGGTACTCACTTAGGGTAAGGTAATGCCCATTCATTGAATAGGCCTGTTTAAGAAGTAACCAGGGCAGGGCCCCTTTAATGAGGTAAGGGAAAAAAAGACTTTAAATTGAGAGGGAAACAGCAACAGTTACTATTGATAATCAGTCTTAAGTCAGGAGTGTCCAAAAGAGAGCCTTTAGGCAGGGGACAGGGGCCCCATGGTTTCTGAGCTTCACACTGCAGTAAGTTTAAGGGGAGGGGAAGGGAAGAGAAGGGAAGAGAGTGGAGGGAAACTAGCCAGTAAAACCCAAGTGAACTGGGCATCTTTTGGTCATCCAAATTTACCTTCCTTTGGAGTAGCCAAAGACAGGAAAGAAAGCTGATGTCTATAAAGCCAGAAAAGGTTAAAATCACTGTGGTTTATCAGTATACTTGGGAAGCTATTATACCATAAAAGGCAACAAATATGAGATTTCAGAGAAACGAGGGAAGAATAAATGAATTGGTGATGAACCAAACCTGGGGAGTAAGCTGGACAGTGGTCATGGTTGTGTGGGATGGCAAGACCTCTACTCAAACTGACTACTCAGAGGCCTTTCAAAGTACAAACAGAAATTCCTTCTTTTGGTTCTTGCAAGAATCAGACTTCACCTTCTCCCAAGCACCTGGAAGAGGGGAAGCAGCTTACAGAAGCAGATGCAAGGTTATATAGCTACAAAGCACAACCCCCCCAACTTAACCTTTAACTCTATAGGTTAATATTTTGAGCAAGCAGCTTATTCTCAGAAATTTGCCCCAAATACAAAGAATCAAGAAAGAAACTGAACAAACATTTCCCTTGTTCTACAAGGGGTCTTGATTGTGCAATATGATAAGGAAGTGGGTTAAGCAAACAAGGGGAGAGGGGCGACAGGTGGTTTCACAGCTTCAAGTTTCCCCATATGATTTTTGAGAAAGAGACACTCAGGCCTAGGGTCTGATCTACTTTAGATGAGTGTGTCTCCTGAGAAGTCTTTACTGACTTATCCCACTCATGATGATATACCCCACTCTGCCCTCCTCCACCCCCATTCAAAGGCAGCCAAATTGTGAGCAATTGTAAGAATTCTTCTTGGTGCCTGAGAAAAATAGAGAAACAAGTGACTACAGCTGCTAAATGTGTCATACCTTCTCAGCTGTAGTTGTTCTGTTGGTGGGTTCCAGGTAAGTGATTTTGTTTGTTATGAGGCAGAATTTAAAAGAAAAGGGAAAGCAGAGCTAGAAATGACTATTATTTAAACACAAAAGCATCAGTGAAACTTTAAAAAAGGAATATGAACGGATAAATAAACAAAAAAGTTTGTGAAGCATTCACCACGTTGTAAACACTGCCCTAAGGTATGAAGATGCAAACAGAAACTTCAAGATTCCCTTTCTCAAAACTCTCACATTATAATCCGTGAAAACAACACAGAACTGAAGCCAAGTCAATAGTGAAAAGACTTTGCATTTCCCCCCTTTGCCGTCACTGAATAGGAAAGCCCTAATTTTGGGTCTCTTCAGGTCAGTGTGGTGGACCACAGATCTATGGGAATCAAATGATGACTGTGTTGTAAAATAGGTATTGGGGTGTGTGTGTGTGTGTGTGTGTGTGTGTGTGTGTGTGCATGTGTGCGTGTGTGTGTGTAACTATGGCATCCGGGTAAGCTACTCCCTTATCCCCAGCAAACATTTCCTAAATGACATTCCCACTTCAAGGTTCCAAAAGTCTAGATTCATGGTTCTCCATGTGGGAGCCATGTTGTGCTAGATTTGGATTCAAAGAATCTAGGTTTGAATCTTAGCTCTGCCACTTATAACTTGAATGACCTTGGGCAAGTCACTACCTTATTCTGTAAAATTAAGAGGTTGGATCAAATTATCTCTGGCTTGTGTCTTTGTTCTTATGTTCTTAAAAAAAAGAATTCTACAGAGAGAAACACTATTGCATGCTTTTCTACCTAGGCAGATAAGCACACAGTGAGCATCCCATTTAGAATTCTGCTCCAAGTTTCTCTGCTATTATCTGGAAGAGTCACTGATTTGACATTCACAGGGTGGTCTGCAGCTGTGTGCTGTGGGCCCTCTCTGGAAGTATTTATCAACATGGGCCATGCTACTGCTTGCATTCAGATAGAAGAGTGGAGAGATTTAATGCGAGCAGATACAGGAGAGAAAAGAAGAAATCCCAAGAGTGATCCAGTCACTTCACCTGCTTCCATTTTGTTACAATCTAGCCAAGGTTGATTGTATTAGGAGATTTTTGTCTCATTCTATCTGAAGCCTCTATCCTTCTCTACTTTCTTTTTCTTTTTTTTTTTTTTACTAAGAAATAGATGAAAATTTATCTTTGGTAAGTTAGCACTTGGTTACAATTCTTCCAGCTGTTCCTATTTGCTTATAATGTTCACTGTACTTGACCTTCTGTGGGAGGGTTTTCCAGAATTTAGTTACATCCTCAAAACTCAAAGGCCTAGTATAAAATACAACAAATGCTCTTTAGTTAAAAAGCAAAAAAAACGTAGGGAAGAACCGCTGGTGTCTCACATGTTCTTTTGGTGTCTTCATGGTGTTGAGAGTAAAAGAGGGAGGCTGCTAGTATATTGGGTAGACTCTGTGTGGTAAATATATGGGAGGACATGGATGGAATCCCCAGAGAGTAGGCAGTCATGAATGGATTATGGATTTCTGTCACTGGAGGGAATGTTCAAATCAATGAAACCACAGACCCACTGGAGCAATAACTAATATCTGAACACCATTTTAAGGTTTGTAGAGTGGTTTATGTTTATTATCTCCTGATGCTCTCAATGACTCTATAAAGTGCCACAGTTATTCCCATTTAAGAATACTATCATTAGCCCCATTTTACAGATGAGGAAACCAAGGCTATAAGAAACCAAGAAGCTATAAGAAACAGAAGCAGACTTCCAAGCCAAGTCTTCCTGCAGCAGTTTATCCACCATGCCAAGAGTTATACCATGTTAAAAT
The DNA here is from genome assembly GCA_028658325.1 of Potorous gilbertii. NCBI lineage: Eukaryota > Metazoa > Chordata > Mammalia > Diprotodontia > Potoroidae > Potorous > Potorous gilbertii. The sequence continues at coordinate 690,283,311 of CM053770.1, forward strand.
GCAATCATATTCCAAGCATTTATTAATCACTGAGATACTGTGCTATAAACTAGCAATACAAAGAAAGGCAAAAATCAGTCCATATTCTCAAGGATCTCACAGTTTAATGAGGAAACAATTCCCTACATCCAAGATATGTAGAGTGGATGGAAGGGAAGGTCCTGGGGTGGCAAAGGCTTCCTGCAGAGGTGGGATTTGAGTCACATCATGAAGGAAGGTATGGAAATCAGGAGGAAACGGAGGAAAGGAGCGTTCCAGGCACAGGAGAAGATGCAGATTTGAATGTGATGTCATGGGCAAAGAACATCAAGAAATTCAGTCCCATTTCTAAGATATTATGGGGAAAGATGGCAGAAGTCTCTAAGCAAAATGGCCTCATAAAATAGCAAAAAAGCACTGGAGAAGAAAATGAGCCTGCAGTGGCTTGTGGTGAAGTCGACCTGAGGCGTGACACCCCATGAGGATTTGTACATAAAACTGGAAAGAAAAACAGCAGGTTTCTGAGCCAATCCATCTTCTTCTGAAGAGCTGTAACCAGGATGGAGCATCTGGGACTTTTGCCATAGCACATCTAAATGCAGGGGGCTCAAAAATTTAATCATGCCCCCCCCAACCTGTGCTAGGTGCATCATCAGCAAAGATTATCACCTGCTTGTGCTCCACTATGGTGACTCCTTACTCCTCCTGCACTACTGAATTTATCTTAATTTTTTCCTTTGCTTTTTTCATATCATCAGTTTAAAAGTTAGTTTAAGGCCATGTCTTACATTGTTTACCCTGGGGGACAAAATTATCATTTTGCTTCTGTTCATCTACCATGTCAGATATGCCTTCAAGATGAATTAGAGCTATCAACGGTGTGGTGCAGTGGTTAGAACTCTGAATTTGGAGTTAGGAAGACCTGGGTTCAAATTCTGACACTCACCAGCTGTATGTCCTCAACCAAACTTCTCTCAGTCTCAGCTTCCTCAAAATGATTGGTGTGTGGGGATAATGTTAGCCCCAATTTCACAGTTTTATTGTGAGGATGAAGAGATGATATATATAAACTGCTTTGACAACCTCAAAGGGGTGAATAAATATGAGTTGTTAATAGCATCACTTATCCTAGCGGCAACATGGCATAACAGAAATAATACCTAGGATTTCTACGGTGCTGTAAAGTTTGCAAATTTTATTTGCACATATTATCTCACCGTAACAACACTGGAAGGTAGATGCTATTTTTACATCCATTTTACAGATGAGAAAACTGAGGCTGAGAACTCAATGGCCCAGGATCACACAGCTACTAAGGCAGCATTTGAACTCAGATCTTTCTGACTCCAGGTCCAGAACTCTCTCCACGGCATCAGCTAAATATAGTGGATAGAAAACTGACTTAGATCCAAGAAAATTGGGGTTTGAGGTCCGCTTCTGATGCCAACTGGCTAGGTGATACCAAGCAAGCTACTTAACCTCTCTATGTTAAGGGTTATTCTCTAAGATTATAATTTGTTGAGAAGGTGACCATCTGCATTTGAAGAAGGATTTCCTCCTCTGGGAGTTTCCTATGCCATTGAAATCAGTCATTACTATTGTCAGCACCAACCATGGAACCATCACCTTTGGCTCCGCCATGCCAGTTTCCAGTGTTTTCTGGGAGGACTGACACTTGGTGAGAAGCCCTGCTTCAGATAAGAACACAACCAGAAACTCAAACATGTTCCTACTAAAGGATAAACCAATTCTGATGACACTCAGGCATTCAATTTCACAAAATCTCAAGAAAGGGAGAGTCTCTGAAGCATCAGCAATAGTCTCAGAGTGTACTTCTTCCAAAACCAAAGATATAATCAAAAAATGACTGAAAAGACATGAGCTCTTCTCCACACCCATGTTGTGACCCTCCTAGGAAAATATTACCTACTCAAGGGAAGGGGAAGGGGCACCTGGCATAGGGTGGCCACCCAGGAGGGACTTAATAAATGTTGATTGAGTTCAATTGAATTAAACTCCTAATATGTCTGTCTCCTTTGCCAATATTCAAAAATGCCCAAGATCTCTTGAATTCAAATGTTCTCTTTAACCCATCCACTTTTCCCTCACCTATATAACTCCCGTCTATCTTTCCACAGAGAGATCGTCCTTGCTCTCTCCCACCAATGGGGCCCTCAGATGTCCAGCTCTTGTATCTGTCCCTTTTCATCTTGTGCTGTTGGCATAGAGTCCACATAGCTGCTCCATGTAGCTCATCATTAATCTGTTGTCTTTTATTTTTTAATGTAACTATCAATAGCCTGTTCTCGGGTTTCTTGAAATTACCCTGATGCTGAATACTGTGACTTACTAGGGTATGCAAAGGACTATGAAAGAGCTTAGGGTGGTAAGCACATTTGAGTTGACTTTTTATAGGGAAAGATGGAAAAACATGTTATTTTCATCCAGTCATTGGTTCTCATAGGAGTTGTAGACATCCAGTAGGTTTTAGCTGAGTCTAACTTAAAATAAGAGATCACATTGCAGAGGGGAAAAAGACCCTCAAGTCTCACATCAGATACACACAGGCCATGTATCAGACTTGAGCTATTACTGACTCCAAATCTGTCCTCCTCTACTAGGGATTCTATTGGTCCCTAAATGGGAATTTTTTTAAATGATGGCCGTTGCCATCAACTACCGAAATGGCACCATTGAGCCAGAGTGCTGGACTTGGAATAAAGAAATCCTGAGTTAAAACACTGCCTCAGACACTAAGTAGTAATAAAATAAAATAAAAAGTCACTTAATCTTGCTTACAGTTTCCTTAACTGTAGAGTGCAGGGAATACAGCACCTATCTTACAAATGGATACCATAGGTAGACCTGCAAACCTTAAAGTGCTGTCTAAATACTGGCAACATGACCTTGGGTAAGTCATTTACATTCTCTGGGCCTCAATTTCCTTATCTGTAAAATGAATGCATTACACTAGATGACCACTGGAATTCCTTCCAGCTACAGACCTCTGATTGTATAACTCTTCTAGATATTAGCTAGCCTGTAGGTTACTTCAGAACTTCTCATCACAGAGTCAGGTATTAATATCGACAGAATATTTTAAAAAATATATTTTTAGTCACTACAATAAACCAGTGTATAATATCTTTATTCTGTTTCTCATCAAATTTTGAAAACTTTAAAAAGAATTCAAGTTTCTAATCAATGAAAGCAGGAGACAAGTGCAATTTATCATCATGTCCTCACTCAACACTAAAATGTTCAATTCTGCTCCAGTAGATGCTCAAGTCTCTGGGGACTTGGCCCCAGTACAGGGGTTTTGTGGGTTTTTTCCTTTTTCATCTCTTTCTTTGGTGGGCGGGGATTGCCTTTAGGATAAACAGAGAGGCAATGATAATGTTGTTAGAGTGTGAGAAAACTCCATTAAATAAAGAACCCGTTCAGTAAATTACTTCTTTAGTAAAAAACAAAAAGCATTGATTTTTTAAAAACAATGATTTTAAATCCTATTTCAGGGAGGTTTCACATAGAAGAATTACAACAGATTCTTATAGATGGGTTACGAGCAGTAAGGGGCCGTCTAACCAACTGATCCTTTCGGCAGGAATATAACCTAAGGGATTGGAGACTTTCATAGAAAGAGGATACTTTCTAGGAAATTCTACCCTCCTCATCTTTGAATGGATCTTAAGTACTTACAGAAGCAGGTTAGACTTAGCAGAATCTCCATTCATTGTTATGATAACATAGCAGGACATTTTATTGCTTTAAACCAATAGGCTGTTCTGGTGGTTTCCATCAGGTGATATGCTGGGATGGTATGCTCCTGACCAAAAGGCTACATGAATTCCATTTCCCATGCTCATGCTGACATGTACTAGCTTTGGAAGTTCCTATAACCCTCATTTCCAGGTTTGAATGATTTCCTCCAGACTATGGAGGAAAAGTCTAGAAAATGTGCTTCTAGTCTAAGGAAGACCACAACTCTCTAATCACTGTAGGAAAGTGAGGTCACAGGAAGCCCTTCATAAATATTCCAAGCGACTTTGATTAGGACTAAGGGAAAGTATGAAAGACATTAGGACAAGCCTACCTTTCCTGAGCCCTCAAGACTAGGTTCCAATCCAAACTAAAAATTACAGAGGTAAGGAGAAAGGACAAGAGGGTGGTTGTCAAAAGTATCATCAGACCTATATGAACCAATGCAAAGTAAAGTGAGAAGAACCGGGCTATACCTCATATTTGTGCATATGTATATACATACTATACAAAATCGTGTATTAGCATATATGAAATATAAAGAAATTTGAAGAGGGAGGCACTAGTATCTGGAGAAATCATGGAAAGCCTTTTGGAAGAGGCAGCATGGAAATGAGCTTTGAAGAAAAGCAGGAATTCTAAGGGGCAGAAAGGAGCAGTGGATCCTTCCAGGGATGGAAAGCCAGAATAAGGCTTTAGATGGAATGTCCTGCCTAAGGAATGGTGAACTGGTCAAGTTGGTTAGACTGCCCAGTGAGTGAAGGGGAAAAATTGATGTAAAATAAGACTAGAAAAGGAGGCTGTAAAGCACTGTAAATGCCCAACCCAAGTTTTTACTTGATCCTAGAAGTAAGAAGGAGTCATGAAACATTGCATTTCAGTGCTTTGTTTCACATCCTTTGTTCTCATTAATCTCAAGCCTTACAATCTTTCCTAACATCTCTTAGAATTCACATTTGATCCTAGAGGTCATAGGGAGCTACTGAAGAAAAACACAGTCAGAGCTATGCTTTAAGAATATATTAAATATTCATGTCACCTTACACAAGTCAAATGACCTCTCTGAACCTCAGTTTCTCCATCTGTAAAATGAGTGCATTGGACTAGATATCAGGAGTTTTAACTTGAGGTCCTGGTTTTGTTTTTTTTCTTCAGTATTTTCATAATTGCATTCCAATATCCTATTTATTTTATTTTATGAATTTAAAAACATTCTAAGTAGGAGTCAATAGGCTGATTGAACAGACTGCCAAAGGGGTCCAGGACACAAGGAAAAGTCAAAACTGCCTGGACTATATGAACTCCAAGGTGCTCCTACCCACCCACCCAGCTCTCCCATGACACAATGCTCTATTTGGGGTCTTCCTGGAGCAAAACCCTTAAAACCATGGCATGGTGCTGAGAGGAGCCAGCATAGGGAAAATAAAGACCAGGGGATCTTTTGAACATGAACTTTATTTTTGTTGACAAATACAATGCACATATTTGTAAATACATAGACTGGCTATGTCTCCAGTGTCATCCAAACAAGAAAGCGCTTTTAGTTGTACTTGGTTTCCACAATAGAGAAAGCCAAGTTTACTTAACCAAAATCAAGTCTGGAAATACAATTGGAAATAAGCCTAAATATTCTGAGCAAAGGACAGTGCTACCAGAGGATACAACAACATACATTTCAACCGAACTACATAAATGAAAATAAACCTATATTTCCTGCAAAGAGCTTTTAATTCCTTTTATTATTAAAGTGCTGGCATTTTCAGTCACATCTTAGAGGAAAAACCCTGTAAATGATGCTTACATTTACTTGTAAGCAAATTAAGACAAATAGTCCCTTTGTTTAAGAAATGTTCAACTTAACTGCACAAAAGTCTCTAGTCCAAAAGACTGATGGTCCTCCCCATTTTTCTTCCAAAGTTAAAGTGACTTTTCAAAAAACTGAATCGAGCACACACCATGGCTTCATTGTTCAAATGACTCAAGCTGAGAGTCATTCCACCAGCTGTGTGACCTAAGGCAGATTATTTCACCTTTTGCTCTACAAATGAGAATTTTGCCTCATATTTTTGGGGATAAGTATGTTCCTGTTCTTTCATGACTTCTGTTCATGTGTGCATTGAAGTCTAAAGAAGTCCATTAAACAGAATTGTAGGGCCTACGTTTCATCTATGACTGTCTCTGGACCTTGGGAGAGTTTGCCAGATTTTCCAGGACTTGTCAGTTTGCATTTAAGTGCTAGGTAAGCCACTTGAGGGCAGGGGCTTTTTTTTGTTTTTTATCTTTATCTCCCCCCCCCCCCCCGGGCCCCTAAGCAGAGTGTCTTGAATTCATCAGGTGTTTAGTGTGTTTCCAAATTGAAATCAATATGCCAGAATGTCATTACAGCATTAATTATCCAAGGAACTCTAAAAGTAGTAATACAACTGATCCACTGGAAAGAGAACAGACCCTGAAGTCTGCAGACCTGCATACAAATGCTGTCTCTGAAGCTTACTGCTTGGATGCCCTTGAGCAAGTCCCGAGTCCTTTATTTGTAAGATGTATAAATAAGCAGGGTAGGGTACAAGGAGAGTGGGGACTGGACCGGACCCAGAGAAGAGATTATTGTTAGCCCATAACTCTCTTTCCTCCAGAAAGTTAGTGTTACCATTTTAAGAAGCAGCAATCTGATTATTTCTTTTGTTTGGAGTTACAATGTTGCAATTCATTTCTACACTGTCCACTGCTATTGAAAATGCAAGGAGGAGGAGAGACCTCTTAGGTCCCTTATGAGCTGAACTTCAGCCATCAACGAGCTTTGCACAGAGTGGGCACTTCATAAATGCCTATTGACTGATTGATTGGGATCATTTTAATTAGGTGGCCAAAGTATTCAGGCCTGAAGAGTATCCAAACCAGTATCGTTATGGATTCTGTGCAGGATGTGAACAACAGTTTTAATAACAACAGTGACAAAGCCTGACCACTCCTTAAGGGACCCTTCTGTCCTCCTTGTCTTCTCTTTTCCTCTTTCCTTTCCTTTCTGTACAGTTGGGATCTTATGGGCATTGGGAACTCCCAGCATGGAACCTTCTGGCAGATGTAGGTCAGGACTTGGACCTTTAAAGCTACCTGGGCCAAGATGCTCTGCGTCCAAGCCTTTCTCACTGTAAGGCCAGCCAGCCCTTGATATGATACCCTGCACTGCTAGCCATAATATTTTGGGGGTGCACTCATGTTTTGGGGGGCACTCTTCCTGTTCCTTTCTCTTTTCCCAGTCAAAGCAATGGTATCTCACGTATTACCTAGTTTTTTCTCTCAAGGAAACTTCCCCTTTGCCAAGGACTTTTAAAAAAGCTAGACATGTCTCTCTTCCTGTATGGGATGAAGCTGCCAGTGAGGAATTTGATACTACAGGCAGATCAGCATGTACCCTACGACTCCTCATCATCTCAGAGAGGTGACAGGACCCCAGGAATCCTCGGCCCAGTATGTGTCAGAAGACAAACTTGAATCCAGGTCAAGAGGATTGACCTCTTGTGCTTTCCTCTCCCTCCTCCACATGTCTCTTGCACTACTGACCAAGAAAATGTCCTTCTGCTTCCTCCTGAGTAACCATGAACAAGTAGACACAATGTAGTGAGCCTGGATGGTCTTATTCCTAATGGAAGGCAATATGATCCATAAGGTGCTTGGGGAGGTTGCCATGGTATTAAACCTCTGAAAACGGCACAAAGAGAGGCACTTTTCCTTCCGATATGGGCAAGAAATACTCACAGAATTTGCAAAGACAAGAGTCGTGACAAAGCCAGAGCTCTACAAAGGCTCTTCACTAGATAGATTTAAAGCCTGTCATACTTTATACACACATTGGCATTGGATAATGGGGGTAACTCATGCGTATTCCCCCCATTTAATAAATATCACTTAAGAAGATAAACAGGCAACTTAGATGAAAGAATGTACATATAGTGAAAAAATTGTATCCTCAATGACTTACACAGCAAATCTGTAGAATTGGACCAAATACAAGGAGAGATACCGATCCAGGCATCCTGAAGATGGAGGGCAGTTAGGAGGATCAATGCATAAAGTGCCTGTCCTGGAGTCAGGAAGATGCTTCTTTCTGAGTTCAAATGTGGCCTCAGACACCCACTAGCTGGGGCACCCTGGGAAAATCATTTAACCCTGTTTGCCTCAGTTTCCTCATCTGTAAAATGAGCTGGGGAAGGAAATGGCAAAACTACTCCACTCTCTTTGCCAAGAAAACCCCAAATGGGGTCACAAAGAGTTGGATGTGAATGAAAAAACTCAACAACAACAAAAATCCTGAAGGACGGCTTGATTGACATTGCCTCTTATCATTCAGATTTGAAGCTTGCAGATTGATTTCCTGCAGATGGACCCCTGGCCTGATTTTTAGTGAAATGCTTTGCTGTTACTAGATGTGTTCCTGCTTCCTTGGGATCAATAGTCATCTTCAAATTGTGGCTTTTAAAAAGAGAAAATGCGGTATTTTTTACAAGCAAAAACAAATCTTTCAAAAACTACATTTGACATCAAGCTTGACCTGTATAGAGTCACTTATAGAAACATTGGTGCTACCTGCCGCTCCCAAGGTGGCTGGAACCATAGCTTCCAGGTCGCATGCAAAGCAAATTCAAATGGTTCCACTTGTAGATAATACAATAGGAAGGAATCTGAGGGCCTTTGTGATCAATTGAGTAGTTAAAACCTCCCTATTTTTGCATTGCAAATGGATGAGGGCACCAATTAAATTATAGATTCTCACAACATATGTTCTCTCATATATATGTTCTTTGGTTACATGTGTATGACATTGAAACTATCATTAAGAGAAACTGTTTATAAGTGATAGGGTTTTAAGCGAAAAATGATATTTTGTGAAAGAATTATATTGGTCTCTGGGGACTCATCAATATCACATCCATGAACTTCCATTCCAATGAAATGAAAGCATTCCAAGATGATTTGATGACAGGCTGACAGGATGAGAAAGGTTCAGTAGTATTTTTAAAACAAGACAGAGAATGGAAGAACTATTTAAAGTGACATCTAAAACAGACTTGCATGTTACCCAGTATAAACCTTTCCTATAGCAGATAAATAAAGTGAAGCCCAGAGAGGTGAAGGACTTTTCCACGTTGGTGGGAGAGTCCAGATGCCAACACAGGGCTCTTCATTCCATTGATTAAATGGTATTTTTTGGAAATCACCGATAGCTTCCACAATGTCTCTTTTGAATAATTTGAGAGGGGGACAAAAAGGTTTTTTGGTTTGTGATTCCTACTTATTTGCTTTAAGTCTCTGCTTTATTTTGTCAGTTGCTGACAAAGCACCATACTGACCAGCTCTTGGCAACTTCCTTCACAGGTTTAACTGTATTTTCAAACTTCTCCCTCTGGGCCATTAAATCTAAATTACTCATCATTCAGAGAGAAGCTGATATTTTGGGCAGGTGGAAACCCTCTTGGCCTTAATGTAGCTAAAGAGAAAAGAAAATGACAAAGAAAGGTTCCTCGGCTTGAGTGTTCAGTGGTCCCTATGGAAAGAGACCTTTGTTTTGCTTGGTTTCAGACCCTATGTGTCTCTGGAGGCCACTTCTATAATTAGGTGTAATTTCCTGCTAGCCACACTTGAGATACCTGGGAACACCCAAAGAGAACCAGGAGGCAGGACAACAACCTGGGTTGGAAGACACTGCTTCCATTTAGAAAGTCACAGGAGATAGAAAATCAATCCAGCCATACTCATGCAAGTCCACAGGCATTTATAATGCCTCTTTTAGGTGCTGGACACTGTGCTAAGTGCTGGGGATGTGACACTAAAACAAGGTGCCTACACTCAAAACTACACGCATAGAAAATTAAATACGCCATTCAGGGAGTCTCCAAGGTCTTGTACAGTTTAAAATGTAATAAAACAGAACTACGACTTTGGGGTCATCCAGTCTGTATAAAGTCATTCTAGGGTGGGCTGATGGCAGCAACTGAGCTGAGCTTTGAAGGAAGTTGGGGATACTGAGGGCCTGAGGAGGCAGGACCTTCCAGGCAGGGATGGGGGAGGGGCAGTTTGTGAAAAGGCGCTGAGACAAATTTTAAGCTAATAAAAGATAAAAGCTAGCCTGTGTAGAGCGTATTAAGGAGTGTGAAGGTCTTGACAAAATCTCATTCTATCCTCACAACAACCCTGGGGACTGCCAGGTATTATTATTCCAGGGAGGAAACTGAGGCAGTCTAAGTTATGTGACTTTTCCAGGGTCACAGAACTAGTAACGCTCTGAAGCTGGATTAGAACTCAGTTCTTCCTGACTCCAAGTCCAGGGCTACATCCACTAGACCACTGAGGGGAATGTGGCTTCTCTAGTTTCTATTGTAATCAACACCTAGATTCTTGGAGACAGGGATCTGTGACTGGTCATGCTGGGGCATTTCTTCCTCTAGGGCATACACAGATCTTGACCTGTTCACACTGCCTGAACTTAGAGACTTAGTTGCCTTGCCCGAGGCTACACAGCTTGTGTCAGAGAAAGCATTTGATCCCAGCCCTCTGGACTCCAGGGGGTAGTCCCAGTAGTTGATTTTGGCAGGTTTGGGAGGGATTTTACATACAAAGTGTTTTAAATAAGCAGGAGGTAGACTGAACTTGAGAGATGGCAACTTTAATCCCTCCTTTGACAGATAAGGAAACTAAGACCCTGGATATGAGGGAACTTGCCCAAAACCACACAGCTAGACAGATCAGAGGCAGGATTTGAACTCAGTCCAGGGCTTAGTGACTTCATCCTCCATCAGGGCATTTGTATTTTGTACATGGGAAAGTTATTCCCCATTGGACCATGAGCTCCTTGAGAGTATCCCTTAACACAATGTCTGACACATAGTAGGTGCTTAAAAAGAGCTAGCTGATCAATTGACTGACTCTTCCATTAGAATCTAAGTTCCTTGAGGACAGACTTTGTCTGGATATGCATAGTGCCTCTCACATAGAAGACATTTGATAGATGCTGGTGGATTGATCTGACTTGCCTAAAGACTCTCCCATTAAATGACTGTCCAAGACTGACCAACTCATCTACAGTAACCTCATTGTCTTTTTATACTGTTTTCTCTGCTCTGTCACCAGCATAGGAGCACAGCAATACTCCAAATGAGAATTTTCATCTGGAGTAGCTAAAAAGTTTAGGGTCTCATCATCTTTCTATGTTTTGGACTTATGCTCTTATGGGAATTATGGAGAAATCACCATGAACATATGAAGTGTTTGTGATTTCATTGTGAGAAGGAACTCCCAGGAAGAGAACGTCCTCCCCCCGAACAGAAGAAGGGGACTGACAACTCCACCTCTGACTTAAGAGAAGAATTTGTAGGGGGTTGTTTGGGGCACAGAGATCAAGTGACTTGTCCTAGGTCATGCAGGTAGGAAGTGGTAGAGGTGGGATTTGAACTCAGTTCTTTCCACCCTTAAGGTCCACACTCTATCCACTATGTGGCCTCCATTGTGTCAGTTAAAGCAATATTCATAGGGAAATTTTTGAAATCTTGGTTTTTATTTACCTACTCCATTTGACTCCAGCTAATACTTTTGTGGAAGTGTAGGGTCATGCTTTCTGAAGTACATTCTTCAGAACAGTGGTTGGAGTTTGGCATCCAGACTGAGCTATACTTGCTATATGGAAGATGCCTGCTTTTTGGCAGTAGAAAGAACATGAGTGTAGCTACATTACCTTCACTACTGGGACTTCATTCACTCAACAAACACTAAGTCCTACCATGTGTTTGACCCTTTGCTAGAAGCTAGAGATACAAAGACTAAAAGTAAGATGAAGTTCCTCAAGGAGCTTACATTCTATTAGGGGGAATCAACGTACTTGCAGAGAAGTCAAACTAGAAGCAAAGTAATAGTCATTTGGAGCCCAGGCTAGGCCTGAGAGAGAAATTCTTGAGCTGAGTCTTAGAGGGAGCTAGGATTCTGAAAGTGGCATGCATTTCAAGCATGGGGACCGCCCATACAAGAGGAGGGAGACTGGAGATGAATTGTCACAGTCAAGGCCAGTTGGCTGGAATGGGGGGGATGTGGGAAAGCAGCTTGGAGGAAGGGATTTATATGAGTTTGATACTCAAGGCAATAGGAGCCATTAGAGATTATTTTAAAAGAAGAAGGACATCCATGATCTGACCTGTGCTTCAGGAATATCAATTTGGCCACTATGTGAATATGTCATGGGTGAACTCAACCCAATTCAGCTCAATAAACATCTATTGAGCCCCTACAATGTGCCAGGCACTTTGAAGGCACAGCTCCAGTTTTTATGTAGTTTGTACCTAACTCCATCATGGTCATCCCTATTCTTCCCATATTAAATCCCGAGACAGGGATCCAATGCATCTCACTTGCTCAAAATCATTGGATTTTATGCAGTAACTTTTTCTCCCCAGGAACATGAATAGGAGGTGCCCTAATGCAATGTAAGGTCCTGGAGGGCAGATAGTTCCAGTTTTGTCTCTTTGTCCTCAGTGCCTGGCTCAGTGCCCCTAAATTCATACATAGTAGGTATATAGTAAGTGTTTGTGGACTTGGCTCCTCCATTAACAAACCAAAAGTTACATACCATAAAATTCAGATTTGCATCTGTCATGAAGAGACAGGCTTGGGCAGAAACTCTGCCTGGAATTAATAAGGGAATGTGAGAATACAGGCACCATTTTGCTGGCATGGTTTTTGCACAAGCTGGCCCATTTTCTTTTCTATTCTAAAAAACAGCTTCAAAGCTTCTGTTTTCTATGTTCTTAACCTGTTGTCCCCACAAGGTTATGGATGCAAACCACATCCCATTTACATGATATTTTCCTTTTAAGCCTCTCTTTTAAGTCTTCATTACCATCGTCATCATGACCTGTATGAACTGATATGTAGCATGGTAATTAAGTAAAATGGGAAAGTAGTAGCCCAGCAACAACAGAAGTTTAAATGACAGTCATAAAAATAACATCAACTGCAACGATAGCAACAGCAAAGTTTGAAATTTAACTCCATGTAATTGTAATGGCGAAAGATGCCACTGAAGAAAACATGAGAAAATGCATCTTCCTCCCTTCTTTGCAAAGGTGGGGGGCTGTGGGTACGGAACATTACTCACAGTGTTGGACCTGCTTTGTCTGCTTCATTTTCTATTCTTTGTTACAATAGAGCTCTCTGGGAAAAGAGTGAGAGAGACATTTGGAAATGAAGGTGATATAAAAACAATATTTAAAAGAACAAAACTGTCACTGCACCATGCCCTGAAACTGTCCAACCAACTGAAATATTGAAGAAACTGTTCCAAAGGAGCCATCCAGGCTGTCATGGTCTATCCTCTGGCCAACGCCCAATAAGTATTTACCCCGATGAAACTGCGTTTGGGAATTAAGAGCAAGTTTTAGTTTATTTGATGAAAGTTCCTCAGTTACACCCTCCAGAAAAATCCTCCATTGGTTATTGACAGTGTTTATAAAAAATACAATAAGAACATTAGCATTCCTCAGGAAAGTACTGTATTTTTGAAGGATAAATTACTTTTTTTGAGGAATAAAACAAACTATTTATTCACTAGATCAGCTTCATGCATCATCAGGGAGAGCAATATGGAATGCATTATAGAATGCATCATGGATGCCCATCCTGTTGATGCAGCCTTTTATTTTGGAAAGACTCACAAGATTTTTCACATAAGCACATATTTGGACAAGGAAAGGATCAAAGGATCTATGATTTCATCAGCATGGAATGTTAAGTGACTGGTTTAGTATCCAACAGGCAGCAAGAGTTAGAGATCAGATTTAAACTTCTGTTTCTCTGCCTCTATGTCCATCGTATTATCCACTATACCACACCGCCTCTAGATATGTACTCAATTTCACACTTAAAATACACACAGATTTTGGGGTCCACATCTGTGATTTTATCAATGTGGGAAACTCTTGGTAAAGAAATTTCCTTTTTTTTCAGAGAAAAAAGACGATCTCTGAGACAACTTTTACTTCTACAAGTCAACATGGAACAACAACTCAGTTGTGACTTTAAGTTTAAAAAGCTACCCGGGACAGACAGTGAGAGGTAGAAGGACTAGCCCAACCTCACTCAGTTACTGCATAGCCAAGGCTTCCCAACACCCAGGCCTGCTATGTAACCCATCATGCACATGTGTATACATGCACATGGATACACCTGCATAAACACATATATTTTCACACAAATCCACATACACTAGAACCTCATGGTGTGATTGATCTGATCTGCCATAAGAAACCACCTCATGGGAATAAATCTCTTTGAGTACCCCCCTGTGGCTCCTCCCCCCTCTCCTGGCCCACCTCATATGTAATGCCCCTCTCTAATGAATAAGGTTCTCAAAGAGTGATTCCTGTCATCTGTGGGCCCTAGAAAGAAGGTACCAGGTCCAAGAGGACAGAGAAACTGCTGGATTGGATTTCCCTTCAATAGCCATAACATACAGGGAGCTTATTCCTGGGGAGGGAATAAGGTGACTTCAGTGTCTATACCACGCCCTACTCTGGGCCATCGGGAAGCTTGATCTAGGAGGTTTCCTGGGTTTCAAATAGCTTATTTAGATCTTTTCCAGTAGCAGACTCCAGCCTAGAGGAAGGAACATCCTACATTCTATTAGCGTCCTCAGCAAAGCTATGCTTTTCCTCAGATTCTCTAATTTGTTTAATTGGATTATTCCTGATCCAGCCAATAACCTAATGCATAGTTGAAGTTCCTTAAATTAATTCCCCACTCAAAATCAGATAGAGGTTATAATAGCTATAAAGAAAATAAAATAAAATGTTTTTTAACCCAGAAAGAGCAAAAATTATCAAAATCGGTTATGGAGACAAAGGGAGAGAAAGAAGCAGACACAGAAAGAGAATGAAACAGAGAGAGAAAGAGAGGGGGAGGGAAAGAGAAAAAAAGAGACACATAGAGAAGAAGACCAAAAGTGAAAGGATTCAGAGAGAGAAAAGAGACAGAGAGAAATAGACAGAGATGGACGGAGAGAAAGAGAATGAGACAAGGTGGGAGAATAACAAAAAAAAAAATCAGAATGGGCTTGCATACTTAATACAGAAAAGAAAAAGAATTCAAAGATTATTTCTTGCAGGCTGGGACAGGTTTGATGTCGTTGCTGTTGTCTTTCTATCCTCACCATCTGGCACCAGCCCTTTATTAAATGTCCATTGGATTGGACAGGACTTTGCCAACTGCCTTCAAGGAACTTTCTAATGAAGTCTTTTAAAAAGACAAAGAAATCCTACCCCAGGAGATTGTAATCTCCATGAAGGCAGGGACTGTTTCGGTTTTGGTTTTGTATCCCCGATGCCTCGCAGATGCCCGACACATCTTAGGTTTGAATTCAGACCCATACAGAATTGACTGTTGTGACTAGAGATTAGCTGTAGACACATTTTAATTATCTGTTGTTAAAGAAAAAAACAAACAAACGTATGCACCTTGTCATTTTAAAGTGTGTAGCTTAAACCTAGATCCACAAAATAGATAGCTCTGACTCCAAGTCTCTGGGGTTTACAAAACCCTTTACATTATTATTATATCATTTCATCAGAACCTCACAACAGCCCTGTGAGATAGGTGCTATTAGCATCACCCCTATTTGACAGAGGAGGATACCGAGGTTTAGAGGAATTAGGCTGGTGTCTTCAGCAGATTTCACCCCAATTTCTGACTAGTAGGTCCAGACCCACAAAAGGCAAGTGTTAAGACTCAAAAGTATGAGAGCTATTACCTGGAAAAGGAACTTTCCCAACTGATTCAATCCTTGTGTAGCATTATTTTTTAAAAAAGCAAAACAACAAATCCCAATGCTAACTCAATACATCAGACAGACATTTTGAGCAGGCATGCCCATTTTACAAGATGACCAACCCCACCATTTCCAAAAGTCATGTCAATGACTCTTATCTGGATGCTGGATAGATGCAGTTACCAAGACAACCATTAAACAGGGTGAGAGTTAATGCTGAAATATGGAACATGATAGCAAAGAACTTCAATATTAATGCACTTTGTGAATGGATGATATTGTTTTTGCTTTGTCTTCAAGTCCAACCATTTAAGAGCAAAAGAGAAAAAGCAAATCAAGTCCCTTATGTTCTTGATCTCGGCAAGGTTAAAGAGAAAAGCAGGCAGATGGACAGACTCACTGACAGATACAGGGACAGAGAAAGGGGGAGAGGAAGACCAATGTCCTCAAAAATTTCTTTTAAAAATTACTTAAACAGAAAACCACTCTCCTCCACCCCCGCCTAGCTCTTGCAGAGCAAGGACTGTTTTCATTTTTGTCTCTGGATTTCCTGAACCCAGCATAATACCAGTCATACAGCAGGCACTGCATAAACACTTATTTCATTCATTCATTAAGCATTTACTACATAACTGCTGATTTCATTCATCAATCACCCAACAAGCATGTATTAAGTAGTTACCATGTTCTTGTCATAGAGCGGGCACTTAATACTTGTTTCATTTATTCATTCATTTACCTAACAAGCACTTATTAAGCACCTACAATATGGCAGGGACTATGCTAACTTCTAGGCATATAAAGACCAAATTGAAAATATTCCTGTGCCACAGCAGTCCCTATTCTATTACGGAAAAAGATTTACACAGCTAATCACATAGAAGAGATACACAGAGTAAGTCAAAAGTAATATAGGAGAATAATGACATTCACAATGGTTGCTCAGGTAGGAAATAGTATTAAACCAAGCCTCGAACTGAACTGAATCAGAGGCAGGCCACACCATCGGAGCACTGGGCAGCCATATCCGGGGCTTGAGAGGGAGCAAGATGCATTGGCCACATGAGAAATCACATTGTAGACTACAAACGGAAGAGACACGAGGCAATAGCAGATAGATTTCCATTTGTTTATATTTCAAGATTCTTTTTGTTTGTTTGTTTTTTGTTTTTGGCACTCATGGGGGATATTGGGTCTTTTGAGGCCATTTAGCCTGATAGCAAAAAATTCATTCCACTTGGATACATAAACACAGGCATGCCGCAGACGCCAGAATTCACAGCAAGGTTTAAGACTACTCGTTGTCAAAGCAGGTAGCATGCAGGCGGCTCAAAGGTTCTCTCATGCTCCTGTCTGCACGATCTCATTGGCTAAGGAGACGGGCTGCCCTTTCTGTCCATCGTGAGAGCAGCTGGAGACTGCATTTGCTACCTGGCAGAACTTTCGCAGGAGAATTTTTCTTAGCAGCAGATAAACCCAGGGGTCCAAGATCTGGTTCAGGGAAGCCAGGCGCACGGCAGTCAGGAAGAAGTCGCATTCCTTCGGCCTTTCCGTTTGGGGTTTCGGTCTCTTGCAGTGCTCCACCGAGGTCTGGTTGAAGATCATCTTTAACATCATGATCTAAGAGAGGAAGACAAAGAAGTAGTTTAAGGGATGTTCACTCTCTTTGTACCCGGACACACCTTCACATGACGTATACATTCATAGAAATGAGGTCGAACCTGTCAGTGAGCTAGCACCATCCACTGTGGGATACAAAGACATTGTTTCATCTCCTGTCTTTGCACAGGCTACCCACAGATGGAAGATATCCCCCCTTTCACCTCACCTTCGCTTGCCAGAATCCTGTTTCTTTCAAAGGATATCAACTATTTCTCATTTATCTTGCATAGAGCTTGATTTGTGTATTCTTGTTTGTATATTACCTCTCCCATTAGATTAGAAGGTTTTGAGGGCGAGGATTGTCCTTTGCACAATGCCTGGAACATAGTAGGTGCTTTATAGATATTTATTGATTCATCAATAAAAGTAATACCTCCTACACAAAATCTTCCTTGATCATTCCATCTGCAAATGTGTTACCCCCAAATTACTTTGTTTCTATTTTTATCTCCCTCTGTAAGGATGAAGTAGAAATCATCTCATGCATTTAGCCCTGATAAGTTGACCCACGTTCCCCCCGCTCCCATGTGTTTAGGTACATCATTGTCTCCTGTTGTGGAATCTCCAAGCAGGGATGTTTTTTTCCTTTCTTCCTTCTTCTGAATTTTCTCATCATACTGCAAATAGTAAGTACTTAATAAATGCTTCTTGAATTGGAATTGATATTCAAATCTGCCATGAAAGGAATTTATGAATCTGAAAAGTCTTTTTCAAGAAGACAAAGAAGTCCTCCCAAAAGAACGTACTGTAATTCACATCATTTGAAGTTATAATTATGTAAAATATGGTCATTAGTACTAGCTCCATAAAAATGTGCCGAATTCAGACTCAGTTATAGTTCCTTGAGGGAATCATAGATCTAGAAATAAAAAAGACCTTAGAGGTCATCTAGATTAATCCCCCATTTTACAGATGAGAAAAACTAAGCCCCACCAAGACTGTGATACATTACCAAACTATCAAAAATGAATGGAAAATATTCCCTAAATTTCTACTATTTGGTATTAACTAAATCTAAAACTCAGTTCTCGGGTTTCTTAGAGCATGGGATTTAAGAAGGCTGTAAAGAGTCCATTTCACCACTGACAGAAGTTATCTGTCATCTCATTTTCAAGAAAAAAAGAACAGCCATCAGGTCAATGCAACATTAATTACCAGAGAACTGTGCATCGGGGTAACCAAAAGATGGTGACCTTCCAGCTCCCACGACTTTGCTAGTATAGTGGGGCAGCACATTGGAGCTACCAAACCTAAGGGAGGAAGGCCAGAGGAAGAGGGCTGGCTAACTTCAAAGCTGAGGCTCCGGTTCACAGACAATGTCCAAGCTTCCCATTTGCCTTACAGCTGTGGATTGCCTTTGAAGTTTATTGGCTCTGGAAGTGGGAATTTTTATGCTGAAGGAAAAGACAGGAGTAGGGTGGTGGATAAGGAGTCGGTGCATGAACAGAGAGCTCATCTCTTCCTCCAAATCCTGAAGATCTGGGTTCAAGTTCCACCTATGCTACATACTGTCCATGTGACCTTGGGTAAATCATGAAACCTCTCAGGGTACCTGGGCAGCTGGAGGAGGGAAATTCTAGAACAAAGGATTTTCCTCATCAGAAATTCACTGAACCAATGAAATCACAGTACTAACCAAAAAGGGGGAGAGAGACAAAGGGATCATTCTCCTCCGATTTTTCTTTGCTTACGTTCAGTCTTGTTCTCTTCTGTGAGGAATCAGGTCACAGTCCAGAACCACTGAGACTTGAGCAGGTCTGTGTGAGGTGATGGCCAGTGTAATTTTCACACAGCTCATGAAACCCCTTTTGAGACGCATGGAAGGAGAGGCTGAGTGGAGGGCAGACCTGTCCAAGGAGGCTGTGCTGGCTGGGGCACATGAGCACTAGGACCTCTTCCAAGTCTCCACTTGCTCCATTAAGGCAGGAAGCAAATTAAACACAGTAACAAGATTTTCTTCAAATTTGTAAACAAATCTCTGCCCTCAAGGAGTTTGCAATCTGGAACAGAGATTAGCATGGAATAAGCTAAATCCAAGATAAATTATGATATGTTTAATGCTCTGGGAGGCTCCAGGCAGCTATTATTTATTAAACACCTACAATGTCTGATGAAAGGGAGCCAGGGAAATCTGAGTCCAAGGCTTGTTTCTGACACATCTCAGCTGAATTATCCTGGGCAAGTCACTTAGACTATTGCATTAACAAGCAAGAGGGTGAGCTATATAAGTAGAGGAGTTTTCTATAGTAGAATTTCCTCATTCTGATGCAATTACAGGTCCAGAACCACTCTTCCCTTCCAAAATGTATGCAATAGGAGTATAAACTGCTATGAGGTCAGATGAAGGAGAAATCATTTGCAGTTGGAGAAATCAAGAGAGTATAAGAGAGAAAATGGTATTTGGGCTGGGTCTGGATGATGTCATCATGCAAAGAGAGTGCAGGAAGACCCCACAAGACCTTGGGACCAATATAAGCCAAGGCACCTGGGACAAGTTCAGGGAACAAGGTCAATGCACTTGGGCTAAGACTCCATGATAGAGAATTGTATGATAAAAAGATGGAAGGAGGTATTAAATGCCAGTTTAA
The DNA here is from genome assembly GCA_028658325.1 of Potorous gilbertii. Lineage (NCBI taxonomy): Eukaryota > Metazoa > Chordata > Mammalia > Diprotodontia > Potoroidae > Potorous > Potorous gilbertii. Next base: position 690,303,102 of record CM053770.1, read on the forward strand.
AAGCAGCTTGGATTTATTCACTATGCAATAGAGTCATTGATATATTTCAGGGAGGGGATGCCACAAATATACTTATACCATTAAGACTAAGTTGTTAAGTACATTAATTCCAAGTGGTTCAGTCATTCTAGAAAAGAACTTAGAACTATACCCAAAGAGCTATAATGTTGATACCCTTTGACTCAAAAATACTACTACTATAGTAGTATACAGCACAAAGAGATCAAAGAGAAGAAAAGGATTTGTGTGGAGTCAAAGAGTTGGAAATTGGCAGGGCATCCATCCATGGTGCAGTGACTGGACAAGTCAAAGTATGTGAGTGTGATGGAAAACCATTGTGCTATAAGAAATGACGAAGGGACTGGTTTCAGAAAAATCTGGGAAGACCCAAACCAATGCAAAGTGAAGTGAGCAGAATCAGGAGGACAGTTTATATAACAACAAAAGACAAACAACTTTGAGAGTCTTGGGAACTCTAACTAGCACAATAACCAACCCCAAATCCAGAGAACTCGAAATAACCCTAACCCTAAACCCACCTTCTGATAGACAGGGGATGGACTCAGAGCTGTTGGAGACATTTCTTTTGGACATGGTTGATGCTGGAATTTCTTTTGCCTGACCCTGTTGGTTTATAATAAAGATTTTGTTTAGCTTGCTTTCTCGTTGGGGATGGGGGTGGGATATGAGAGGAAGAAAAGGCAGATCATTCCAATAAAAATAAATAAATAGAAATAGTATTGATGGGTTTTTTTGAGAAGACCAGTGTCCTAGAATGTGAGGGCAGCTAAATGGTACAGTGGATCAAGAGCTAGACCTGGAGTAGTAAGACATAAGTTCAAATCCTCAGATACTTACTAGCTGTCTGACCCTGGGCAAGTCACTTAACCCTGTTTGCCTCAGTTTTCTCATCTATAAAATGAGCTGGAGAAGGAAATGGCAAACCACTCCATTGTCTCTGCCAAGAAAACCCCAAGTGGGGTCACAAAGAGTGGGATATGGCAGAAACACCTAAACGACAACATTGGAATGTGGTGTGCATAATGGATGGAGGGAGGAGAGCCAGAGTCATGGAAGGAAGGATAGGAAGCTAATGTGACGGTGCCACTGAAGGCTAACAAAGTCATGGACCAAGACAGCAGCAGTGGGAATAGGAAAGAAGTAAGAGACAAGACACAGATTGACAGCAAGTGTTAACTTATCTGGAATGCATGTCAAAGCAGAGGGAAGAAAATTTTGAGGAGGTCCGTCACAGGGCCCTGGATAGAGAGAGTATCAGATGCTGAATGTTTGTTGAGCAGAGTTGAGAAGGGTGATGATATGTGTAAGCCTTGGCAAACAGGCATATGACAGCAGCCTGTTTCATCTGAATTGTCATCTTCTGAAAGAGGGACACTAGATGCTGCTTGGCCCCAGTGGACAAAACAAGGAACAATGTGTCAAAGGTATAAAGGAGGAAAACCCATCTTCAAAGAAGTCCAGAATCTAGGGTTCTAAAAAGAACTTCAATGATCATGAGTCCAACCATACTCTGCTACAATCTAGTCATTACACAGGCATTCAAGCTTTGCTTGAAGAGGGGAGACCCCCCCAATCCCCGCAAGCATAAGATCACAGGGATATCCCTGCTCAAGAAGGGCATTGCTCCTCCTCAAATGCCTAATTCCTTTTCTCCATAAGAACATCCCAAATACCTGCAGACAGCTCTCATAGTCCTGTGCACACAAAACACTTTAACAGAAACACTTCACATAAAACACTTGTTCTTTCAAGCAGAGCCCCGCCCCCATACCATGAGACCCTCCCCTCCTAGAGTTTCCTAGCGGTGCTCAGCACTTTCTCCAATTTATCAATTTCCTCTTTGTTTTAAGTTTATTTTTTTGGTTATGAACTCAACCAACTAACATTTCCATAAATAGAGAAGAGAAAAAAAGGATTATATATGAAATTCTGCCCTCTCTGTGCACACAGACTGTTTTCTAAAGCATGTAACGCATTTCACACAGCTACCAAGCCTGGCCAGTTGATCTGCATCTCCTTCTGAATTCCCTTATGCTCTTCAGTGTATTTTTCAATGTTTCATCGACACTCTTTTCATCCTTTTTTTTTTTAGCATCCTTGTCATTTCCACCTCAGTTTCCCCCCAAAATAATTAAAAGCCTTCCCTTGTAAGAAGTAAGCAAAGTCAAGCAAACATGTCCACAGAATATCAATATCCCGTTTGAAATGTGGCACCAACTGTGTCTAATATGGCAGATATGGACTGACCAGGGCAGAGGATGGTGGGACCAGAGCCCTCAGATCCTTCCACATGGCTCCATTGCATGGGCTATTGCAGTTGCCGTATCACGACTTTAATTCATGGTGAATTTGCAATCCATCAAATGCCATGATCTTTTTTAGTCAAACTTCTGTCTAACCTGCTTGACTCATTTTGAACTTGTCAAGTTGGTTTCTTAAAGTTAAGCATAAGGCTTTACGTTGGATCACCGAATCTAGAGTCAGGATTACCTGAGTTCTAATTCAGCCTTAGATACTTGCAAGTTGTATGACCTCGGGCAAGTCACTTTAATCTTCATCTGCCTCAGTTTCTTCATTTGTAAAATGAGGGTTATGATAGCGTTTACCTCCTGAGGTTGCTATGAGGGTCCGGTGAGATAAGGGGGAGCAGGCTCTCATTCTGACATGAATGAAACTCAGAGGTCCCGTCCCATCCTGCTAAGGTCCCTCTTACCTTGGAAATGCAGTCCTTCTCTGGGATGAGAAGGAAATGAACTGGATGTGCAGGCAGAGGGAGGAGTTATAGAACTTATGTACCATCCACTGGACCTTTGTGAATCTCAGGCTCAGAACTGCCCTTCCCCAAAAACATTTTAAAAATTTACTAAATATATGTTTAACAGTTTTCCTTCCTTCATCTAGCACTAAAAGGGGGGGAGGGTCCCTTTATTTAAAGCCTCTCATCTTTCTTGGCGTTTCTACAGACCCTGACTTTTCCACTTTCTGCGTGACCTTAGTGAAGTCGGTATCTGAGTCTCAGTTTCTTTCTCTGCAAAAAGAGAATGCAATGATTTCCAAGGGTCCTTTCAGCTACAATAGATTAGAGCTTTTTCTAGCCTTTCATTGGATTTCTGGGTTTCTTGATATTAGGATCCTAAAAATCTGAGTCTGAAACCCCTAAAAACTCACTAACATGAAATTTTAGCCTTAATTTATAAAATAGCCTTAGAAACCCTGATTTTTTTTATTGCATTCTTATAATTAAGCAGATGTAGGGATAGGGATGGGGCCAGCACATGTGATTTCATTAGCCTAGAGAACTCCCAGGTGAGGACATTCCCTCTAATTGGCCAGGTTAGCACCTCCTTGGTCATGTGCAGTCTTACTTTCCTGGGGCACTGAGAAGCAGTGACTTGTCCAGGGCAACATAGCCAGGACTCGACATGAACACTAGTCTTCCTGACTTCCAGAGCTCAACCCTGTAATACGTTATTTCTAAGGATATGTAATTAATTAATAAGTGATCAAATGAAGCCGCTAGGGGGTGTAGCAGATGAAGCATTCGCCTTAAAGGCAGGAGACCTGAATTTGTCTCCGAATACAAAATTCAAAATTTGTCTCCACTGAATAGTGTCTCCAGACACTAGCTGTGTGACTGAGAAAGGGACCTAAACCTCTATTAATGGGGATATTAATAGCACCTACCTCAAATGGTTGTTGTGACGATAAAATATGTAGAAATGCTTTCTAAACTTTAAACAATCATATGAATATTAGAAATTATCTTTGAGGAAATATTAAAACAGGAATGACACATCTACCCCCATTCCCCAAATGCACTTTTCTTTTCTAAATAGTCAAGAAATCATTGGTTTTGTGTTCTTTTGAGTTTTTTCCAAAGTAGGTTTCCTACATACTTCACTGTTCAGTAAATCAATGCAGCATTTCCAGGCACTCATCACCCCCGGCAACAGAGCCACGGGGAATCTTCCAGCCAAGTACATCAGGCAATGCTTGACATGTGCATGGACACATAATACAAACACAGCCTGGCATTTGTTATTTTTTTCCCCCAGAAATCATGAATCATAAATATAACCCAAAGGAATGGATATGATCGCAATGGTAAATAATGCCTTGACTAAGGAGGATTTCTAGGCCTAGAGTAAAGATGAAATAAGAAAGCAGATGAGGGCAACTGAGACATTGACCCTAGGTTCTGAATTTAGAGGAAACTGATGGCATTTGGAGGTCTATAGTGGTGGAGATAAAAGAGTTTAGTACAGAATCACCTGAATTACTTTGCTCCGATAGGAATCTTTCAGATGGCTAGAGAGAGCTCCCCTAGCCACGCTCAGCCTTGGGTCAATATCTTGGCATCTGCTCCACTAAATGTGCCCTGGATTGGTTAGTCACATTTGCCTTGAGGGAGCAAAAGGTCTTAGTTATGACTGGAGAAAAGATTATAAATTTTGAAAACAAATTTAACATAATAGTTCCTCTTGTTGAGTGAATGGCTAACCAAGTTATGGTATATCAAGGAAATAGAATATTGCTGTACCATAAGAAACAATGACTATGTCACACTCCGAGAAGCATGAGAAGACTTGTATGATTTGATGCAAAGTAAGCAATCCCAAAGAAAAATAACTACAGCAATGTAAAGAAGAAAGAAAAAGAAATGGAATGTTCTGTAATTCTAGTAACCAAGATCAGACCTAGAAAATCATTGAGAAAATGCATCTCCCTCTCCTCTGAAAAGTGGGGGATTATGGGTATGCAATATTACAAATACTGTTAGATTTGTTTAATATGCTAGTTTTGCTTCACCACTTTTTGTTTCTTTCTCTTTTTACTCTTTGTAACAAGAGATGGTTCACAAATGAGAGGAAAAGAAACGCATTTGGAAATAAAGGTATCATTAAAAACAAAATATAAAAGTATAAAAATTAAAGAAAAATACAGCTTGATCTCACTGTGTTGACTTCTCTGTACTTATGGAATTAAATAATGATAAAAATGTTTAATAGTCATCTCTGTTTGTGAAAATAATTTAGATTGTTTAGATTTGGGTAGGAAAAAAGCAGTCTATATATTTAATTTTTTGAACTGCTTAGCTGGTTCACAATTCTGATTTGTCTCCATACCTAGAGGAGATTTTGCAAATAAAATACAGACTAACAAACAACTAACTACATGGAAATCCAAGGAAGGCATGGTGGTATCTTTCTGTTACAGCTTAGGCTATTTTTTTTTTTAGTGTATAATCCTACACACACACACACGCACACCAGTTTTACTCGTGGCTGCCTCTCTTTGAGGAACTAGCAAAGGAAAGGAAATAACAAATTCATCATGGACCTCAGCTTAGCAATTCTGCCAAGATGCACCAGGCTCTGTATACCCACCCAGAAACAGGTGCCATACTTTGTAGGAGAGATGGCCTGATGACATAGAAAGAATAATGAGTTTGAATCCAGGAAGATCTGGATTCGAATCTTACATTTTATAATTACTGTGTGACCGTAATCAAGTCCCTTTAAGTCTCTGAGCCTCAACTTTTGTCAAAAAGACGTAAAAATATTAGCAGTACTGACTGCACTGAGTTATTATCTTGGACCAAAGGGGAACACATGCAGAAAGTGCTCTGCAAACATCAGAGAACTGCCAGCTATCCCAGCTCATAGAAAGAGGGCATCTAGATGATGGCCTGGCCCAACTCCTCACCTGTTAGAAACCCCTGGCACTTCCTAGGCCTTGCTGGACTCCAACTGCTTAGGGACCTCCTAGAGACAAAGCGGTTTTTTCTCTTCCATCAACAATTCTCCCCCATCTCCATTCCAACCCACCAGCTATGCTCAGGAAACCAGGAAGAGTGCACATATGTTTATTCTGTTACATAACAACAGGATTTACAGTTCCATATTCAAAAACCATGGTTCTTGGTTCAAGTATGCATTGAGTCACATGATACAAGAATCCACTGAAGATTAGAGTTATTTAATGGAAATCAATTTGGGAGAGAAGGAAGAAAATTGGCTGAAAGCCTTTGGGCTCCATTCTGCTGTCTTTTATGAATTTCCAAGTTATTAACAAAATAAGTGTTTATAGGAACTCTTTCCACAGGCCAAATGTTATCTGGGTTGTTTCGTCTTTCATAACTCTGCTGTTGGGTTAGTCTGCAAAACCCGTCTAGCTGGAAGTTAACCCCTCAGTACATGAGCAGATTCCATTGTGATGGAATGAGACCTGAGTTGGGACATCTTCAAACAAATCTTAATTACATAATTTAGGGCTTCCTGTGAGCAGGGGTTTTACTGCAAAGCCGAACAAACTTTCATTGCCTTGTCTGTTGCAATGAATATAACTCAGCTTTTGTATTTAGAATTCATCTCAGAGCCAGAGGTTTGATTTTTCTGAGATTGCTTCTACCTCCTCCTGCAGGGAGATAGAAGAAATACAATTACCTCCCTTCATATGATAATAAATCTAAAGCTGGGAGGGACCTCAGAGTGATCTGGGCCAACCCCCTCTTCTTAGACATGAGGAAACTGAAAACCAGCCCAAGAATACCAGGTCTGAAGTGGCAAGGCTGTGATTTGAACTCAGGTCCTTTAAATCCAAAATAAATGCTCTTTCACATTAATTTCAATTTAAAGTGGCCTCATCTTCCCCATTTTGGTGATGGATGCATGGTTTTCCCTTACTCTCATTGTGTGACTGACCCATGTTTTCCTTTGGGCATGTATCACTTTCTCCTAAACCTTTCCCTGCTTTGAGATGGGATGCTGTGTGCTCACACCTCTCCACTGACCTTTGGTTGATCCCTCTACTCTTAGGAAACTATAATATCCTATGACTCATAGCCATACAATTTTACTGGAAAAACTGTGGTGTTGGGTATGTACACACACACACACACACACACACACACACACACACACACAGAAAGAAAAGATAAGATATATTGGTGTTAAGTAAGGAAGATCAGTGTCAGGAAAAAAGATGAGAAAATGCACTCCTCTTTTCTTTGCAGAAGAGTGGGGACTAGGTGTGGAATTTTGTCCTGGTTAACTTGCATGAGACATTTTTTTGCCTCTTTTTTACCTTAGTTACAAGGGATGGATTAGGGAGGAGGGATACATTTAGAAATCAAGGTTATTTAATAAAGCCAAATTACTGTACATCAATAAAAATTAAGGTTAAAAGAATGGTAAGTGGTCAAAAGATATGAACAAACTGTTCTCCAAAGAAGAATTGTAAATGATTAATAGCTGTATAGAAAAATACTCTAAACCACTAAAAGAAATACAACTCAAAATAGCCCTGATGTTTCATCTCACAGCCTGAAAACTGGCAAAGACAACAAAAGATGAGAACCGTCGGCCTTGCAGAGGTGATGAGTCACACAGACATACTCCTGGTGAATCATCACAACTGCTATGGCAAACAAATGGGAATGGGCAGATGAAGTGACTGAAATGCTTGTCCCCTTTATCTCAGAGACTGTCCTACCATGCTGGTACCTTATGGAGGTTACTGGTAAGAAGAAATCCCCATGAACACTAAAATATTTATAGACCGTATATACTCGATGCCTATGAACTGGAAAATGACTAAACAGATCATGGCTCATCAATGTGATGGGATAGCATTGTGCTGTAAGAAACAACCAATCTATTGAATACAGAGATGATTGTAAAGACCCCATCTGATGCAGAGCCAAGCAAACAATATACTTAGTGTAATGGGAAAAATGACCATGGAACAACAGAAAGTAAATGTTGAAACATTACAAGGAAGGGAGTTGAGAAGCTGCCTCCACTGCTTTGCTGGAGGCAGGGACCACAGGGTCCATCACACATTGAAGGTGTCAAACTTTTTGGATGGATTGGTTGGGTTTGTGGATTTCTTTTCCTCTTCTTCCTAATTTTTCTTCTTTAATAATAACTGGGAAGTTTGAGACAAGAGAAGCTTTTGAGGGAAGAAAATATGTTTAATTGTGGATTTGTTGAGTTGAAGATGCCATAGCCAAACTGACAACTGCCCAGCTGAGAGGCAACTGCCCAGCAAAGGGAAATGTTTTGCTCAAAGTTACCCAGGTAAGAAGAGGCAAAGCCAAATCCAGTGTGCTCTCCACTACTTGTGATACCTTGGACTGAAAGAAATGTAAGGGAAAAACTTTCACAGTAAACGTTTCTTATGTTGTTTTCAGTTGTTTCAGTCATGTTTGACTCTGCGTGACTCCATTTGGGGTTTCTTGGTGAAGACTCTGGAGAGTGATTGGCCATTTCCTTCTCTAGCTCATTTTACAGATGAGACAACTGAGGCAAACAGAGTTAAGTGACTTAATCAAAGTCAAAATAAGTTAGTATCTGAGACAAGCATTTGAACTCAGGTCTTCCTGACTCCAAGCCCACAGCTGCCTAGCTGCCCATGGTCCATATACTCACGTTGAATTATAATTATTTTTTTAATGTTCATTCAAAGCACAGCTTTCATTCTGCCTCCTATAGGAGACCTTCCCTCATCCCTAAGCTGTTCATACTCTTAAAATTATTTCCATGTGGTTCTACAAACTGCGTAGTTGTTTATCTGTGTACAAGTCTCCCCTAGCTACCCTAGGCTCCACGAGGACAGGAACTGCTTATTTTTTACTCTCATCTTCATCAAGGCTCAGTATAGCAGTCACAGCCAGGAAGGTTCCTTCAATTCTTGTGGAATTGAATTGATTTTTTTCTTTTCAATCTATCTCCTTTCAGAGGTGGCTGTGACCCAGATTCTCCTGTTTTCCTATGGGATCATGGATTTAAAAGTTGAAGGATGAATGAGTAGCGAATGACCCCTGCCTGGAATGCTCTTGCTCCTCCTCTCGACCTCCTGCTTCCCTGGCTTCCTTCAAGTGCCAGTTACAATCTCACCTTTTACAGGAAGCCTTTCCTATTCCCCCTTAACTAAATGCCAGACTCCAACTGTCCCAACATCTTAGGCTTTGTGACCAGTTTGACATTGATGCCCAGCAGAGAAAGGGCACCTTCCTTTGAATGACCTTTCAGACTAGGCTCAGCAGCAGCTCATTGACCAGTCATTCAACAATCATTCCCCTATATGGCCATTAACTTGGTGGGATCAACTCAAACTAAGTTTGAGCCCATCCTCCCCAGAGGTCATGGTGGGATGCGGAGAATGTGTTCCTCAGGTCTTGAGAGAGAAATGTTCATACACATATACACACATATCTTTGAAGTAAATCTCTCTCTCTAAAAGCTCTTTGATGCACATGGATTAAATGGATCTGAGGCAAGAGTTGATGGAGGCCAATAGGATGTGTTGGCGAGGGCAGGCACAGCTGGTAGGGGTTTCAGCCAATGAAGAGAAAAACAAATACAAAATATCTCAAGGTAGCCCTTCAACCATGAAGGGAGATGATGCAAACTGGTTCTGGCAACACAAAACTTGGAATACAACTTGTCTCTGTATTATAAACACTGTGCCTAAATTTAAACACAATGCCACCCAGTGAATAGAGAGCTGGTCTCAGACTCAGTAAGACCTGGATTCAAATCCTACCTCTGAGACACACACAGGCCACTTAACCCTGGACAAGCCATTTACTCTCCCAGCATCCCAGGCAGCTCTCTGAGATATTAAGTTTTGAATAATTTCTGCACTAATGACCAGAGTTTCCTCATCGGAAGCCCTACACCAATGAGCACACAGACCTAGTTAAAAAAATTTTTTTTCAACTATGTGAATTCAGCCTCCCTAGCTAGCTCAAGAAGGAAAGGGATTATGCAGTAAAGAGATCATTTTTTTATTTTTATTTTTTGTAAATATTTTTTATTTTAAACTTTAATTCGATATGAAAAATGGGAAAAAAACCCCAATCATTGTCAGGTACTCAGTGGACTGTAAGAGGGAATTCAATGTAAAACAATAAATATCTTAAAAGAAAACCTGTATAAAAAGTACTACATATTATTTTCAAAGCTGTTCGGCTTTTCTTTGCTTCCTTGGATGTCTTTTGTTCTCTGCTGTGCCCTTTTTACTTTATTCACCTCTCTCCCTCCCTCCCCCCCCCCCGCCCTAAAGAAGGCTACAATTAAGTTAGGATATAGATAGATAGATATAGAAATATATATGGAGAAAGAGAGAGAGAAAGATGAATATAAACATACATGTATATTCTCATAGCCACTCATGTACATCTGTAAGAACCCACTATGCTTCTCCCCACCCCCATCATCTGTTTCTCTGATGGCATCTTCCTTCATAGGTCCAAGTTTTTCATGTTTCTTCTAAATCCACCAGCTCATCATTTCCTACATCACAGCAACATTCCAACCCAATCAATATTATTTGAGAGATTGTCTATGAAAGCTTTTCCCCCATTTTTCTGTATTCCTTCTATTCTTGGCTACGTAGGTTTTATTTATACAAGAAAATTTAATTGACAATAATCAACACTAACCTTTTTACACTTCACCAATGCTCTCATGTCATCATATAGTTTAAGGTCGAATGCTACTGAATCTACTTCCTTTACATCTTTTTTCCCCTGGTTTCTTTGAAGTTCCTGACCTTTCATGCTTCCAAACGGACTTTGTGATTATCTTTTCTAACTCAGGAAAAATTTATTTTATAATTTAATTGAGATGACATTGAATAAAAAGATTAGTGAGGTAAAATTGTCACTTTTAAAATTACGTTGGCTTTTCCTTCCCATGAAGAGATCATTTTTTAAAGGATCACACCAGAGTTTATAAAGCCAAATGAGAGCTTCCACGAAAATCCCTCCCTGGGGAGGCTGTAATCCCATCCTAGCCTTGGGTCAGAAGATTTCTGCCTTGGGAAATGCCTTAGGAGTCAAACAACAAAAGTGAAATGTATGCCCCCCCCCACCCCCCTGCCTCCATTCCTGAGTCCTGAAAGTCCATCTGCATTCAAGGCTCACAGTAAGGATTGGCTCTTCTAGAGAGTCTTCTGACTTCCCCAGTTATGTGTGTGTGTGTGTGTGTATGCTGCGTGTGCACACATATATGTACCGCATTAGCATGTATACATATGTATATAAATATATGTATACACAGTCTACATAAATATAGATTTGTATATATCCTGCATCAAACATTTATTCCCCATGTGTTGCAAGACAGAGGAGAGGTACCATGGGACAGTGGATAGAAACCCCTTCCTGCCCACTCTCTGCCAAGGTCAAGAAGACTTGGGATCAAGGGCCACTTCTGACCAATATTGATTGAGAGATCCTGGATAAGTCATGGACCTGCTGTGCCCCAGATTCCTCACCTGTAAAATGAGAGTTTGGAGCTGAAGGCCTCTACAATCCCTTCCAAATTGCAGAGAAAGTATTGATCTGCTGTGGTCAAGGGAGTTTTTCATTGTAAGCCCTGTCAACTAGTGAAATTACAATCCTGTGGATTTCTTTTAATTCTGTATTTACTTATTTTCTATTAACATGTCTATTACTCCAGTAGGAAAGTTAGCTGCCTGAGGGCAGGGATTGCATCACTTTATATGGACATCCCCAGCTCCTGCACAGTGCCTGGCCTGCTTATTGACTGAGTGATTGGCTGGCTGATTGGGTTAGTTCTAGAAGAGATCTTAGAATTCATTGGATCCAGCATCTTCATTTTACAAGATGTAGAAATGACATTTAGAGACTAAGCAATGAGCCCAAGGTCACATCTTTTTTAAGCAACAGAGGTGAGATTAGGAATCCTCCAGGCCATAATTAGTCCTCTTTCTTTTCATAGGGATGAATGACACTGCTCTTATGGGGGAGGTAAACTGAGGCCCAGAGAGGTGACTTGGCTCTCCATCAATCACTAAGTATTTATTAAGGCCCTATGCAGGGTACTGTACTGGAGGAAAGTAAAACATTCCCATTCTCAAGGAACTTGAGAATGTCCAGTTCACCTGCAGAGCTCTGGCTCCTTCAAAACAAGCTGAACATTTATGCAACAAGCCTCATAAATTACTGTCATCCATGCAGAAAGAACAATCACCAACAAACACTGATCAAGTGCATACCACACATGGAATGCTAAGGATAGAAAGAAAGGCAAAAACATGATCTCTTCCCTTAAGGAGCTCATATTCTCAGTTAACTGACACTAGCACTGCCTTTAAGATTTGCAAAGAATTGGAGTGAGAGATAGGTATGAATTGGACAGAACACTATTGTGCTATAGGAAATCATCATAAAGGGAAAGGTTCTGGTGAAAATTGTGAAGACTTATATGAACTGATGCATGAGGAAGGAAGCAGAACCAGGAGCACCATTTACACGTTAATATCATGAAAGACAAAAGAATTAAGCACTTGTAACAATGTAGCCAATGAGCACAGTTCCAGGGAAGTGATGATGAAACATTCTATCTTCTTACAAGAGAAGGGCTGCCTTCAAGGGGCAGGCGGAAACATATTCTGACACAGCACCAAGACAAGAATTTGTTTTGTTTGACTTCACATCTGTAATATGGGTTTTCTTTTTCTTTTGGGGGGGGAAAGAAAAAATATATTTTTTGTTCATTAATTTTTAAAAGAATCTTTTTTTCTTTACATATGCTGTCCCTTTTGATCCTTAGAATAATCCTATGGGGCAGATGTTATTATTAAAATTCTCATTTTACAGAGAAAGAAACTGAAGCTGGGAGAGCTTAAGTGACATGCCAGGGTCATGAAGGATTTGAACTCAAGTCTTCCACACTCCAAGTCCAGTGCTCTAGCCATTGCTTCACCTAGCTGCCAGGAACTCCATCTAATCTCTTCTTCATCCCTCTCTACTGCCCATTAACTCTAAGAATGGTGCCATGTCTACCCTCTGCGAGGGCCTCCACATTCAGAGCCAAATATCTATTTCAGGGCATCACAAACCAGCCAGATTCATGGGAATGGGAAGGGATGGGATCTGATCTCTCCACCTTCTCCTCCATTTCAGTTTGGGTTGAATAGTCACTTACGAAATGCCTGTGGAATTAAATTGAATTGAGACCAAGGTTTTTTGTTTATCCTCTTTCCCTCACTGGAGCCAAAAGCTTTCAGATTGAAATGGGTAAGCCAGTGGGCAGCAGAGGGTTTAGACGTCCTTGGGGGACTTTTTTTGTATTTGGTTATAAGAAGGACCCAAAGGAGCTGATGTCCTGCAGTTTGGTGACCAGGCCCAGTCTCGTTACTTTTTATCACATCTCATTTTTTTTAACTTAGATATAGTTTAATCACCTGCCAAACTCATCAGACTTGACTGGATGTGATTTTTGACAAGAGAATGTGGTGTTTAGGAGGAGTGGGTGTCATAATGCAGGGGTCTGGGTCACAGAATGACAGAATTTGAGTCAGAAGAGACCCCAGATACCAACTAATACCAGTCATCCCTGCAAGGAATCCCCAGGAGAACACACCTGAGAATCAGGCTCTACAGAGAACTGATGCCAGGAAAACCATCCTAACAATTAGAACTGTTTCGAAAGGGATAGTGGCTGTGGCTTCCCCCTTGTTGAAGGCCTTCAAACAGTGTTTGGTCCATGTGATTAGCTCTATCATCAAACCATTTAATTTTTCTGAGCTTCAGTTTTCTTACATGCCAAGTGGGAACAATCATTTATAATAGCTTTCTGGCAGAGTTGTGTCTAGAAAAGTACTATGCATACTTTAGACAAAAATTTTTAAAACCTCCCCCTCAAATGGCAGATATTTACAATGCTCAGGCTGTAAGAAAACAGTTCAAAAAGTGAGAGTCCGAGGACCTGGGTTCAAAATAAACCTCTGATACTGATTGTTTATATAACCTTCGAGAAGTCAGTTAACGTCCCCAGGCCTCAGTTTCCTCATCTGTAAAGGGAATGAACTAGGTGGTTTCTGGGCTCCACTCTAGCTGTCATTCCATGATCTTCCAACATCATGTTCCACATTCCAAAAGAAAGGTCCAAGGAGAGGTAAAAACAGTCCATATTCTCAGGGAGCTCACATTCTAATAGGGGAGACAGCCTGAGTGGAGAGGGAAAGAGAAGCAGCCTGGCAAAGGCCTCCTGTGGAGGTATGGACCTGGGATTTCAGCTGGGTGGTGAAGGAAGTCAGCAAGGGCAAATGAAGGGACAGAGCATGCCGGACCCCATAGCTTTCTCCACAAAGGCTAGGAGATATCCTGCCCTGTTTGGAGACCTACAAGCCAGCCACATGACTGAGTCACAGAATGTATGGAGGAGGCAATTGGCAGGAAGACTGGAAAGGGGGAAAGAAGACTTTAAAAGTGAAAAGAAGGCTGCAGACTTTACCCTGGAGGTAAGAAGGGGCCACTAAATCTGGAGAACCATGGGTTCAATATCTGAGTATGGGCAGCCAGCCAAGAGGATGCCTTGGATGGGCATCACCTTTCAAAGCTCTGCTCTCTTGGGCTAAAAAAGATCTGGTTGGAAAGAGGCACTTCGTTTCAGACAGTCAATGAAAGAATTTGTTTTGCTGAATCATGAATATTTGTTAAGAGTTTTAGTTTTATTTGTTTGTTTGCATGTTTGTTTATTGCTTAATGGGGAAGTGGGGGAGAAGTGAGGACAGACAAATATGTGTAATAGAAATGAAAATCAAAATTTAATTTAGATTTACTTTAGAGTCACTTTCCCCATTTTCAGGGTCAGAGTGACTGGGAGAAGCCAAAATTGTAAGCCTTCCTTAGGAAGGGAAGCCTCACCTACATCTGGAGAGCTTTTCATCCCCTTCAAGGACTGGTGTAAGATTAGCCTTGACACATTGAGCAAAGAAGGATCTTCTATTATATGTGGGATCAAGATTTCCAACCCCTAGCACTCAGGTGTCAAGGAGGGGCCTGGGAAAGGAGACCTGTTTTTCTGGACTTTTTGAAAGAGATAATGTTCAGATTCAAGAGAATATTCCCACCCTCCCTTCCCTCTGCTCTACCCCACCCCCATGCTCTAGCTAAGCCAAGAATGTCTTGTTCTGATTTCTTGTCTAGCCAAGAAATAAACAGCCCAGTGAAGTGCTAATTGTTAGCTCTGAAGGGATTTTTGATGGAAAGTGCAGACTGAGTGCATTGTTCAAGGCCTTGGCCAAGCAATAAACATAACTCACATTTCTACACTACTCTAAAATTTACACAACATTTTCCCTGCAATGAGAGACCGTATGGGATAGTGGATAGGACATCATACTTGGGGTTAGGAAGACCTGGGTTCAATCCCTTTCTACCTGGGTTAGGGTTAGGGTTAGACAAGTCCTAGACAAACCTTAGACAAGTCACATAGCTTCTCTGTGGCTCAGTTTCTACAATTGTAAAATGAGGAAGTAGAGTTGGTAGTAGAGGTTATATGAGATCACTTCAGATCCTTCAAGCTGTCAGTCCTTCATATTTTATCTTATTTGTAAAATTGGAGACTCATTGAAATGATAATTTTCAACACTGCTGAACAGTGATGACACACAGATCATGAATATTTATAGTTTTTCACCCAACACAAAACAAGAACTTCATAAAATTTACCAGCTTTCTTTACAGTTAACCACCACACTGTTGACTGTAAATAGGGGCTATGATATTCCCGATTGTTCAAGAGGAAACCAAGGCTATGGGGCTGAGGATGACCTCAGCTGGAACCTCTTTCTTCCCATGGTCTCCAGAAGGACCCTCGGGAGTCCTAACCATTTCAGGGAGCCATCCAAGCTCTATTTTAGAGACATCAGTTTCAGCCAGATATAGTCCCCATAGTAAATGGCTGTTGGGAGAAGGGAAAAGATATAACCATGAGAAGGTGACACCTTTATCTCTTTTCCAATGGAATTGCAATCAGATGGAGTTGCGGTCACTGAACTCCCATTGGGCTCTCCATACTTGCTAGGGATGACCCACTTTTGGGGGAGCATCGCCATGACAAGCCACAGCTGGCTCTTGGCTGGGAGAATGGGAGAAATAATTCCCTTCACCCTCCATCCAGATAAAAGTATCTGCCATCATCTTACAAGAGCACTAATTTCCATCGATAGAGGAGATTCACACACCCCAAGTTCCTGGGATGAGCACCGCATGTATATCGTCAGACTCAGTTGATGTGTTGGTCAGTTTCGCTGACTGCTTTTCTTTCTTTTTTATGATTATAAGCTAGGGCTTGCTGAGGAGAAGACAAGATAGATGTGAATATATTTGGGAATAAAGGTGAGACAAAAACACAAAATAGCAACACTTGCTTTAAATTTCCCAGACTGAAGAAATCACTAGAGTCGGACACATGGATGTCTTACTCACTTTTGTGTCTCCTCCATGACCCTGCTGCTGGGCAATTAGCAAACGTTTATTGAAGAAATGAATGGACGGAGTGGATGATTAGATGACAATGTGTCAATTACAACATGTAAATGCTGACATTTCCCATGAATTTCCCCAAATGCTCTTTGGTCAGAAACAAGTCCAAAACACTAACGGGCCAACCTAGTCCAAGGGAAAAACTTGGAACTATCATGTAAATCATGAACATTAAGATGTATGTACCTGTGTTCTGTACTGTGTTTGGGAAGGCTTTGTCAACACTTATATCTCCATTACATCTGTACTTCTGAGAAGAGGAAAGCAGCAGCCTCTTTATCTCCTTCGCCTTCGCCAGACTCATTGTTTCCACTGTTGATTTAGAGGAATTGCTACTTTTCATTTGGATGGCAAAATAAATAAGCTGAACCAGGGAGACTGTTCATGATCGAGAGGTTTCTGGCACCTGTCTTCTCCATGACTGATATGCTTCCGAAGCATTCAGGAAGATGGCTTCTGAAAAGAAGACCAGCCTTGAGAGCTGACACGCCAGCTGTCTGGGCCTCAGTTTCTTCCTATGTAAAATAAAGGGTGTTGGACCCTATGGGCCTCAGAGTGCCTTTGAGGACTAAATCTAGGCTCCATGATGTACTCGCACGAGTCTGCTTGTGTTGCTGTTTCATAGGAAGAGGGGCAGTGTGGTGTGGTGAGAAGGAATGTAGCCTAATAGATAGTGTGCTGCACTTAAATTCAGGAAGGCTTGGGATTTGAATACTGCCTTAGACACTTCCTAACAGTATGACTGAGCAAGTCACACTCTGTGCCTCAGTTTCTTTATTTATAAAAAGGTGGGGAGCACTTTGGACTCAATGACATCCAAGGTCTCTTCTGGCTCTAACTGTATTATCTAACTCATGGGAGAAAACATGAAATCTATAAATAATTATAAAAGTTTATATATTTATTATATGGAAACATTTAAATGACATTATTTACAAAATATTTATTTGTTCAATGTATTTTGAGTACTTGTTTGGTAGAAATTGTGGCTTATTTGGAACTTCCTCACTTCATAGGACTGTCCTGCATTTAATTAACAAACACTTGGTGCCTAAGCAGATCATAGATTTAGAGCTGGGAGGAAACTGAAAAGAGCTTTTAAAGCTGGTCTTCTATTTTACAGATGCAGAAAGAGTGTTAGAGAGCAAAGTGACAGAGACAAAGAAGCAGCAGGGCAGAGAGAGTTGCCTTGGTCACGAGAAGGCAATTAGCATTGATTAGACACTTACTGCAAGCCCAGCCTTGTGCTAAGCTCTGTGGATACAAATACATGCAAAAGGAAAGATAGTCCCTGACCTCAAGGAGTTACCATTCCAATAGGGGACGTCACATAAAGAGGAGACAGTCTTACCTCTGATAAAATACTGGCTATGTGGCCTTGATCAAGTCTCAAACTGTCAATGGCCTTGGCAACTTTCTAAGATGATAGAGACAGAGACAGAGAAAAAGAGACAGAGACAGAGAGAGACAGAAACAGAGAGAGACAGAGATAGAGACAGAGACAGAGATAAAGACAGCGGGAGGTATGGAAAAAGGGGGAAAGAGAGAGACAGAGACACAGAGAGAAACAGACAGAGACAGAAAGAGATAGAGACAAAGGGAGGTAGGGAGAAAGAGAGAGACACACAGAGAGAGACAGAGAAAGACAGAGACAGACAGAGAGACAGGAAGGGAGAGAGAAAGGGAGAGAGAGATTCCTTATCCAGATGTTCTCTTTACTATTGGTTTCTCAAGTGTGGTAGGTTAGGGAACCCTAAAACCCTTCTGAGATTGGGTCTTAGAGGTCCAAACAATTTTTATAACAATATTCATATGTTTTTATTGATAATACATTAACTGTTGATAGTTACAACTTGTACATAAAAAGCTCTTTGGGGATTATTCACACATTTTTCAGAGTGCAAAGGGGTCCTGAGATCAAAAACTTTGAGAACTATTATCCTGTACTAATGAAATCCCAGGTCCAGCCCCTCTCTCCATTAAGGTTAAAGTGACTTGCCCAAAGTCACTTCTAACAGAAAACAGGATTTGAATCCAGATCCTTTGATTCAGTTTTGGGCATCATAGTTGAGGAAGGACATTTCGTCATTTTAAAATGGGGGAAACAGTAGCATCTTTCTCAGTTTTTTATGAATGAGGATCCGACAAGATAATGTATGCAAAGTGCATTGACAGTCTTTAAGCATCATCTAAAAGTTGACTGCTCTCAAAACCGATTATTCACAAGAATCTCAGCTGTATTCACAGTTCTATAATTTCAGTGACTTTTAACAGTAAAAACAATTCTTTTTACATTAACCATACATCATGGCTGAGAGGGGAAAAAAGATGCACTAAGTTGTGGGCTTTTTAAAAATGTATCTTGCAAATTCCTTACAGAGAAAGTTCCAACCAAATAAAACAAGCATTTACTAAGTATTTAGCATTTGCCAGGTGGTAGATTAGGTGCTGGGGCACAAAACCAAACGTTATACCATCCCTGCCCTCAAGGAGGGAATCAATGTAGGGCAGCTAAGAATGCCTGCCCTGGAGTCAGCAGGACCTAAGGTCAAATCTGGCCTCAGACACTTTCTAGCTGTGTGACCCTGGACAAGTTCCTTCACCTCGTTTGCCTCAGTTTCCTCATCTGTAAAGTGAGCTGGAGAAGGCAATGGCAAAGCGCTTTGGTATCTCTGCCAAGAAAACCCCCAGTGAGGTTACAGAGAGTCAGACATGACTGAAACAACTTAACAACAATGTATACGCAGACGAAGGGAGGAAGCAAATATTTATTAAGACCCTACCATGTGCCAGGCACTGTACAATACCCTGGGAACAAAAAGGAAACAGGTCCCTGCCCTTAAGGAGTTTCTATTCTGATGGAGAAACAAGATGTCCTTCTAGGAAAGGAAAAAGGAAACTGCTCTCAGAGTTAGGCAGAAATGGAAACTAGATAACAGTATTAGAGCCGTTCTGTGACAACGACAACCTTTGTAACCTAATCACTCAATGATAATGTTGACAATAATAGATTGCATTCATGTTAACATGTTAAGGTTTGCAAAATGCCATACAAATACTACTTATTTAATCCATGCAACAATTCTGAGAGGTAGGGGCTTATGATTCTCATTTTACAGATAGGGAAACTGAGGTTGCCCTGGGTCATGCAGGTAGTAAGTATCTGAGGAAGGATTTGAACTCAGGCTTCCTTACTTCTTTCTGGAGCCAAGTGAATGACAGAAATGTTCCTAGAAGACATCACCATCATTGGACACACCTGAAGAGCTGTTTCCTTGCTTCAGTGAAGTTGGCATGGGGGCATAGATGCTCACTTATTTTGTTCAGTCATTATCAGTCAAGTCTGACTGTGTGAACCTATTTGGGGTTTTCTTGGCTAAGATCCTGAAAGTGGTTGGCCATTTCCTTCTTCAGCCCATTTTAGAGGTGAGAAAACTGAGGCAAAGAAGGTGACGTGACCTGCCCAGGGTCACACAGCGAGTCAGTGTCTGAGGCCGGATTGGAACTCAGGTCTTCTTGACTCCAGGTCCAGTGCCACCCACCTGCCCCACATATACTCTATTAAGCAGATACAATTTATACAGTCCCTGTCCTCAAGAAACTCAGTCCAATGAGGGAGACAACAGGCAAACTACTATGGCTAAACAAGTACATGCAGGGGAAATGGAAATAAGCATTTAGTAAGCACCTACTATGTGCCTAGCCCTGTGCTAAGTGCTGGGGATACAAAAGCTTATCTTTCTACCCCCAGGAGCTAAGAAAGGACATAGTAGGTTATTAATAAACGTCTAGTTGAATTGAACTGAACCAAAGACAACCAATTTTTAAAAATCAATACCACAATTAGCCATATGAGAATGGATCGCTTATCTTGACTACCTGCCCGGCTCTGCCATTTTGTTTTCTGGGAGCAGTTTTAGGAAACAGGGAGGCCTAAGATCTTCTCTGCTGGCTCAATTCTAACCCTAAATAGAAAGGTAAATGTGACCTAGATCTCCTTGTCAAGGATCTTGGAGAAGAGACGATTTGAGAGAACACATGTTCAAATTTTTAAAGGACTCACAAGTATGGAGATTAGAAGTTCCCTTTGGTCCCTGAGGACAGAACCAGGAGAAAGGGAGATAGATTGAGCTTGAGGTAAGGAAATACTTCCTAACAACAAGGGACTCTCTCCCCCCCACCCAAAATAGTATAGGTTATCAAAGAAAGCGGCAACTTTTTTCTACTATCTTTGGCATTCTTCAAGTAGAGGATGAATGACCACTTGGAAGTGATGTACCGAGAGCTCAGATTAGGCACTTTGTGGGTACAGTGAGTCAAGAAGACCTCAATTCAAATCCAGCCTCAGATACTTACTAGCTGTGTGACTCTGGGCAAGTCACTTCCCTTCTGTCTGCCTTAGTTTTCTCAGCTGTAAAAGGGGGATAACAATAGTGCCTCCCTTTCAAGAATATTGTAAAAAACAAATGAGATGAATTTGTGAAGCACTTAGCACAGTGCTTGGCACATAGTAGGTGATATGTAAATGCTTTTCTTATTGTTACTATCATTCACACCCAGAGACACCCAGAGACACCTATGACCCCTTTCCTGCCCTCCCCCCTCCCCAACATCCTCTCTTTGCCTGCATTCCCAAATGATGTCTGCTTACTATTAGGGACCTAGAACCACATCAATGAGGTGGAAGTAATGTTAACAATAATTCCTCACACTTATTCCAGGAAGGGCTTTATAGTTACTGCTTTTAGGGCATCATCTCATTCAATTCTCCCCAAAACATTCTAAATCAGTAGTGAGAATATCGTTATCCCCATTTCACAGATGAGAAAACTCAGATGTTAACCTTTCATAGGCTAGCCTCTAGTATCTGGGACCTGGTCCAGTTCTTAGTGATGAGCGTGGAAGCAGGTGGAAGGAGGAAGCAAAGAAATGAAATATCTGGGGAAGAAATAGCCAAGGGATTTCTCCTACATCCCAATCGGACTTCAGAGAACAGCTGTCTGACCTGCCTGAAGATCCAAATTTGGGGACTTCAGTCAGTCAACAGGGACTCTCAGATGAGTAAACTCCTTCTGTCAAGGTAAGTTAGCATCCTCTACAGTGTATAGTCTTAAGGAGCTGAGCAGAGCACCTACAGCTGGGGTGAGCTGTCCAAGGTCACACAGCTGATGTGTCTGAAGCAGGACATTAAGCAATCAGGCTAACTCTCCATCCACTGGGCAACACTGCCTATCTGTTGAAAATGATTCACATTCCTTCTTAGAATAAATGATGTTTCAACTTAGAAGAGTGAACCTTTGTGAGAGTTATCACCACATCAGAGAGCTTTGGAGGTGACTTGCAGATCTATTTGGAAAGAATTTAAACTAAAAGTAGGAGGGGAAATAAAGGATGGATAAGACTGACTTTGTAGAGTCAGAGAGGGACCCATAAGACAGAGGACAGAGAACTTGGCAGGAGACAGAGAGAGACAAAGAGGGAGAGAGACAAAGACAGAGACAGAGACACAGAGACAGAGACAGAGACCCAAAAGAAGAGCCAAAGGGAAAAGTCAGGGTCTTGTATGTCTCCATGCATATGGTCAAAGGGGAGACCCACATGGCCCCAGGAGGACTCAAGGTCCACACAGAAAGTGGTAACTTTGACCTACTTAGTATCACTAAAGCCTCATGGGAGGAAACACTTAACTGGACAATACCCGTGGCTGGGGATCCCTGTTTTAGAATAAGAGAGGTAAAAGGCAGCCTGGGAAAGCAAGGTAAGTGGAAAAGGTATAGTCATGTGATGAAAGCAAACATCAGACAGGAGGGGCAGAGTGGTGAAGGCAGAGTTCAGAAGAGGAAGAAATGGATGTGATTTTGTAAAATTTGTAAATTTTGTAAATTTACAAAGCTTGCAAATTTTGCAAACTGCTATATAGAGAAGATAACAGATCAACCTGGAAGAAAGAGGAAATAGGGAAGGATTAGGGGAATTAATCTGGCACAGAGACTTTGGTATATGGGCTGTTCCAAAAGTCTTGAGGCAATTTTAAGCTTTTATATACTTTAACAGCTTAACACTGTACCAAAGACTTTGGCCACAATCTATGGTAGTGATAGGGGTTTGTAATTATCCAGACCAGACATCTGCTGGAGCTCTCTCTCCCTCTCTCCCTCCTTCTACCCCCCCCCCCACGTCTGTCTCTGTCTCTGTCTCTCTCTCTCTTCCTCTCTCTCTGTTTTTTATCTTTCTCTCTCTGTCTGTCCTCTCCCTGTCTCCCCACTGCCTCTTTCTCTCTTTCTGTCTTTTCTCTCTGCCTCTGTCTCTCTTCTCTTTCCCTGTCTCTTGCTGTCTTTTTGTCTGTCTCTTCTCTTTGTCTCTCCTCTTTACCTCTCCATCTCTGTATCTCTTCTCTGTATCTCTCTGTCTCTGTGCCTTTGTGTTTTTACCTCTCTCTCTGTCTCTCTCTTCTCTTTCTGTCTCTCTCCTCCCTGTCTCTCTCCCCATCTCTCTGTGTCTGTCTGTCTTTCTGTATGTCTCTTTTCTCTGTCTCTCCTCTCCCTTTCTCTCTCCCTACCTCTCTGTATCTCTGAGTCTTTTCATCTCTGATTATCTTTTTGTCTTTCTGTTTTTTATCTTTGTCTCTCCTTTATCTCTCTTTATCTCCCCATGTCTCTGTCTCTCTCTCTTATCTGTTTCTCTTTCTCTGTGCCTGTCTTTTTCTTTCTCTGTCCCTTCTCTCTATGTCTCTGTCTGCCTTTCTGTTCCTTTCTCTTTCGCCGTACCTGCTGAAATGCCCAAGGCTGGTCAGACATAATCACACATATGCCTTCAATTCTGGAAAAGTATATTTTGAAGAGAAAATACAGGTAGGCTCCCATGAAGAAGAAAAGCAGGAAGGGGAAGAGGAAGGTTGGGAGATGTGCAAGAATAAAATTGTGAAGACACAAGAAAGGCCATTCCAATGAGGAGGAAAAACAGGATTTGCCTGAAGAACCCAAGAGGGTGGCATCCCCAGCCCCCCTCTATGACCTCCAAACTCTCTGCTCCATCCCCCAGATCTGCCTCCCAGTGTCTAAAAGACCAGCTCAGTCTCAGCCCAAAGCACCTCCTCAGGATCTCTGCCACTTAGAAGGCCCCAGGCTCTTCCTCTGAACCAAAGCTCATCCCTCATTGGAAGGCAGCTCCTTGACAGCATCTATCTCCTCAGCAGTGCCCCTCCCCACCCCCAGCCTCCTCTTCTCCAGACTAAACAAGCCAGGTCTAGCCCAGAGAACTCTGGGGACTTGCCCATGATGATTGACTTCAATGTTCCCAGGGCTGTCCTGTTTCCACATAAGGGAATTCACAGAGGCAGACTGTAACTCAATTAAAAGCATTAACAAGCAGAAAAAAACCAAACGTCCCTAACGACAAACTCTGCCTGAAGTAGGAGGAGGATAGGCTGCCCCAGCCCCCTGACAAGGGAGACTTTGGACCAGTCCCAATCTGGTGGGGAACCATCTGGTGGGAGGCCTGCTTGAAAGGGGTGGGGATGTGGGCCCTCTCCAGCCCTTCGGGCCTGGGGTTAACACTGTCTCTGCCTTCTTAGAGCACCCTTCGAGCACCTGCAAAAACTCTTCTGGACTCTATGCTCCAGAGCGTCTTGTGTTACGTCATTTTTCTCTGTTACAAGGCCATGATTTAGTGCCAAAGCAACTTTCCTGCAGCCCACACCTGACTGGTCAGGCCACTTCCTTGACCAATAAACCCAAGGGACCCCCTCTTAGTTTTAGCATCCACAGCAACTGCCCTCTTTGGCCCTGGAAGCCTAGCATGACCTGACCCCTGACTTAATCTTTCCAGGCCTATTGTGAATTCTTTTCCCCAGGTCCTAGTGTCAATGAAACTGGACAGACCTTGCTTTTCTTCACTGGGTATCTCCTATTTCCCATCTCTGCACCATTGCACAGGTCGTCTCTAAGCCTCAGATGCCCTCCATCCTCACCTTTGCCTCCTAGGATTCCTCACCCTCTTTGAGCTCTGGGCCCACTTCAGCACAAGGACATCCTCCACTCCTTCCTCCCCACAACTGTCCATCCATTCTGTGCATGCCCTTGCTTCCCCTCAATAGGGCAGCCAGCATTAGGTCCTTGTCCTCCGGTCCCTAGCAGAGTGCCTGACACACAGCAGACACTTAATACAAGCTTGCTGAATTAAATGGAGCATCCCTAACAGTAATATCCTGAGCAAGCATGGAGCCCCAAGAAGAGGGATCACATCACCAACGTTGGACCAGCAATCTCTTGGCAGGTCCAAGAGGGCCTGTGGGGCCTCCTGCTTCCCCTTTGTAATCAGATATCCACTTCATAAAGCTTTGTGATCTCTCAACAACATTCCCTTCTCTTATAAGAGGCTCCTCTGCTGAATTCAATCACAAACACCCGAAGTGTGGGGGAAGCTAAATGTTTGAGGGAGCTGCCTTTGAATGACGACAAATGAGATTGCTCTGCATGTAGAGAGTTGGCCTGGATAACCTCGCCTGTAAAATGAGAGGAAAGGAAGGAAAAGAACGCATATGCACCACCTGTTGTATATCAAGCCCCATGCTACATGCTTTACGGCGGTCCTCATGACAGCCCTGAGAGGGAGCACTTGTGATATCCCCATTTTACACAGCCTGCCAGGAAAAGACTGGCCTCGAACTGAGCCATAGTGCCTTTAAAAAGGTGCCATGACCACACAGAGGCAAAGAGGGTGCTCAGCTACTGGGCTACATTCCCAATGCCTCTACCAGCCATCTTGCTCCTCTCAGGGCACTCCTGCCATTTTGTTTTGTCTACAAGACCCTACTCTAGCACCCTCTGGTGGTGGGGAGGCCTCTGAGAGCATTTGCCCACAAAGTTCTGATCGATTCCCTCTAACCCTAGGAAGTCTCTAAGTCTGCCTTCAGTGACTGGATGCCAATGACTTCCATGGTCTTTTCCAGTGCTGAGAGCAGCTAGGTGGCACGGTGGATAGAATGTGAAAATCAAGAAGACTGGAGTTCAAATATTGCCCCCAGACATTTAAAAACCGTGACGTTGAACAAGAGACTTTGCCTCTCTCAGTCTCAGTTTCCTCTCCTGTAAGATGCGGATAATTGTTTTAAGAACAAATTAAGCACCAATCCCCTGATGTCCAACCTCAGCAAGTCTGGAGAAGTGCATCACCACATGACTGCAGAGGGGTGCCAGAATGTCACGGAGGCTGAGGGCAGTAGGTCAGGTAGCAGGCTGCACTTGGAGTCATGAAGACCTGAATTCAAATCCTGCCTCCCACACCGACCAGTAGTGCAACCCTAGGTAAGGTTCTTAACTATTTTCAGCCTTAGCTTCCTCATCTAAAAAATGAAGATAATTATTTACCTCCCAGGGTCATCACAAGGATCCAATGAGATAATATATTCAATTGCTTTCCAAAAATTACAGAGCTATCTATTTGTTATTCCTATGGAGGGTCTGTAATCTCTCTCAGTAGGATTCAGACGGACAAAATCAGAGATCCTGGAAAGAGCATCATTGGAAGCTCATTCTGTAGCACAGTGCCAGGCACGTAGTAGGTATTTAATGGGCGTGTGGCTGAAAGGGGCTCAATTGCATGTTATAGAGTCTATATCATGTTCCTCATTTTTATAGAAATTGACACTCCAGGAGGTCGGGGACTGCCCAAGGTCACATGCAACCACACACATGATAGATGTGACACCAGCAGTGTGTTCCTAAAGGGTTTTTCTTGTGTGTATATTTCAAACAAAAGCCAATCTGCTTCTACATCTGGTTGGAGTTGTCTCTTAGTCTCACACTGCTTCAGTATGGGTCTTGTCTGATTTTAAAAAGTAAATTAGAAGCTGTTAAAATGAAAGCTTATTGGAGGATTGCCAAGAATTCTAAAGTCGTTTTGGCATTTTCTGAAAAGTGTCAGAAGCAGGATTTGAGCTCTAATCTACCTGACACCAAGTCTTGTGCTCTGGCCATTATACCACATTGCCCCTGAAGTACAGGTTACAAAGGAGAAACAGAAATACACACACACACACACACACGTACGCACGCATGCCCACACACTCATACACACGCCCACACACTCATACACAGTTTCAGGTCCTTTAACAGTGACTAAGTAACTGGTCTTGTCATACAGCCCATCTTCTTGTAGGGGTGCTGCCCCACACTTTCTCCAGGCTGCTCCATGGACAATGTGGGATTTAGAATATTTCAAGAACTACAAAAACCTAGTCCATTGTGGTGTGCAAGGTAAAGACTGCTGCCTAAATGTATGGTCCTGATTCTGAACAATGCTAGACTCGGATTCCAATTCTGATGCACTCATTGACTAGCTGAGTATCCATGGACAAATCACTTTAATCCTGGAGCCTCAACTTTCTCACCTTTAAAATAGGGATAAAAATGATGCGCCCTGGGCTAGACACAAGAGCAGATCATTAGTACTGGGCAGCGCCTTAGAGACCATCTAGTCTATCCCCTTCCTTTACAGATGAGGAAACTGAGTCCTAAAGAAGTTACTGTGATGTAACCAATGTCACACAAATAAGCCAGTGGCAGAGTTGGAGTTTCTGCCCAAGTCACAGAATGAAGAATCAAATTCCAAACCATTTTCTTTCTTTGCAGAAATTTAAAGTGAAAAAAGACTGAGAGGTCAGAGGCCAATGTCATCTTTTTGTTTTCTCTTGCTTTGAGACTGGGTCCCCTTAGATAGCAGAGCTGGCATCTCACGGGATTGATTACTCTACAGAGATGCCGATTCACCCTTCCTTAAGTGATCAGGTTACCCCCAACTGCAGCCTTATGGTTCACCATTCTGGTATAAGTTTACTGTGGATACCAGTGGATTTTGGTCGCACTGCAATACAGAACTCCCAAGTTCAAGCACTCCACCATCCTCAGCCTCCCCAGTAGCAGAGATGACCATCTCTAGCCCTTCCAGTTACAGATAAGGTAGCTGAGGTTCAAGGAGGTTGTGACTTTACCCAAGGTCACAGAAGTAATAAGAGACAGGGGCAGAATTTGAATCCAGATCCTCTGGGATTCTCTGACTCCAGAGTCAGAACTCTTTCCACTGCATTGTGATGATAATGTAATTTAAAGGGGTCTACAACCTTATTCCACCAGACTGAGGACCAGGACCTGAGAAACAGCTTCCACTTTCACTAAGAATCTGTAAAGCCTTTCAACTAGTTACTACAAAGTTCCCTTGGGCAGCTACCCTCTTTGATACTCCCAAATACAATCCTACTTGTTTGTTAAGGAACCTGGGGTTAAAGAAGAATGAAAAGCTCTGATCAGAACTCTGTGCTGCCCTGCCTACTGGTTCCCAGATGCCCAGGTGCTGCTAGAAACCACCATGTTGGCCACAGAACTGGTAGACTCATGGACTGCGAGGGTTGGAAGGGATATCAGAGGTCTTTGGGTCCAGAGGTGGTCAACACGCTCCAGGGAGCAGTTGGAACCAGATTAAAATGTCACTGGGAAATATTTAACAAAATATATGAAAATACAACAGAACAGAGATAACGTTGATATGAGGTTTTCTGAGTCAATACCCATCTGGCCAAGATCCCTAGATGACTTCTAGCAGTCTGACATCCATGGTCCAGGTCAACGCCACGGCTGATCCATGAAGACTGGAAAGGTGACCATTTGCCAGGGCAGGCAGTTATTGGGTCTAGACAGGCAGCTGTTGGCCAAGTGACCATCAGCGTGGACAGGTGGTCATCAGCCCGGACAAGTGGCCCTCAGCCCGGACAAGTGGCCCTCAGCCCGGACAAGTGGCCATCAGCCTGAACAGGCGGCCATTGACCAAGTGGCCATCAGGATGGGACAGGCAGCCATTCTACTGGAGAAGCCATCATCCAGTTTCAGTGTGACCCATTACAGGAACAGGGCGCTCTTCCTAAGGCAGCCCACTCCATTTCAGGGCAGATCTGGGTGGGAATTCAGTTTTCAAGTCAACAAGCTTTTATTATAGACCTGCTGTTCACAAGGCACTATACTAGGCACTAAGGGTTGGAAGCTAAAGAGGAGAACAAAACCTGTTCTTGAGGAGTGGCACCACATGGGGAGGAGTAGCAGGAATTCAAATACACAAATAAAAGGGCAGGAGTGAGGTGGCTCCTGCAGCAGGGAGAGCTGCATCGCAGCCAGCAGACTGAGGCACGGGCTCTGCCTGTTGATGGGATCTGAGGGGCCAGGTTTGGAAGGAAGGAGACATCCAAAAAGTGGGCTTGTAGGCTCATCACCAGGTGACTACACCGAGATGCATTCCCCACTCACAGAAAGAAAGAGGCACCGAAGCCAAGAAGGCATTCTTGTACCCACTTCGGTGAGGCTAGGTAAGCACAGAAAAGTGCCCAAGGAAGGATCTCTGCACTATGGAGTCTGAACCTACTTGCCTCCATTTTACAACTGCAACTTCCATCTGGAAGCATGATGTTGAGTTTCAGATCCGAAGATCCCCTTATAGATGGAGCTCAGCTCTTGGGAAGGCCAGGCTCATGTGTGCCACAGGCTTCCCAACCTCAAGGTCGACAGTCCTGGCAGTGGGCTTCTTCACGCCCCCCAAAGTGAAGACTTTGGAGAGGAGCATCTGTGATGATGTATTCCCAGGCCATTCAGCTTAATGGAGCAGGAGATGTCTGTAGGCTGTTACTGTGTATTGGAGGGATGACCACGACTGGATGTCTATTGATGTCTGCTTTTGTAAAAAAGCTTCTCCAAAGAAGAAAGATACCTTCAGCAGTAACTCAGAGAGAGACAGAGAAGCAGACATCAAAGTCCATGGCCAGCCTAGCCCATCACCAGGGCTCCAGCCAGTCATTACATCCTGAATTCAACACATCCAACCTTTATCAGAAACCCCACATATTGTGCTGCCTGACCTCTGTAAATGAGGACATATCCGTTAAATGGGAGGACATCACAATGGTGATGACCAGAATTTAGCTTGTCACTTCCTCCCAGGCGGTGGCCAGCTCCAGGGAGAAAGCTGATCAGAATTCAGCATGTACAGCCCACCCTTTATATTGAGTACTCCTCTTTACTAACCAGGAAAGCTCAAAGAAATACTTGTTGACATTCTATGACTTTGTCATCTTCTGTGTTTTTTGAAAGTGATATAATACTTCAGACCAGGCTTCCCAGCGGTTAGGGCAACTGGGTGAATTAGAGCACTGGAGCTGAAACCAAGAGTTATCCTTGTGAGTTCAAATGCAGCCGCAGACACCATCGGTGTGACTCTGGGCAAGTCATTTTACCCTGTTTACCTCAGTTTCCTCATCTATAAAATGAGCTGGAGAAGGAAATGTCAAACCACTCAAATATCCTTGCCAAGAAAACCTCAAAGAGGTTCATGGAAAGTCAGACATGACTGAAATGACTATGACAACTAGTGGTCAACATCCAACCTGAAGATGGTGTGGTCTGGTTTTGTTTTTTGCTCATTTTCTAATTCTTTTGCCTAGTTTTATTTTTAGTTCTCAGTATTTCCCTACCGAGTAGTCTAAGATATTAGCAAGTTGCAGAAGTGGGGAGCCTGGGGCCATCAAGGTCGCATATGGCTTTCTGGGTCCTTGGGCCCTTGAGGACCTAGAGAGTCACATGTAGCCTTCTGGGTCTTCGAGTTCAGTGTTTTGACTGAGTCCAATACTTTGGTTAGGGGATTTGTTCTATGATGTTTGGATTTTGTCAAAGGGCCACACTTGAGGACTTAGAGGGCCACATATGGTCTCAAGGCTGAAGGTTCCCCACCCCTGGTCAAGTATTCATGGGAAAACTGGTCTTCCTTATTCTGATCTACAGCTTTACCTTTTAACTGTATCTATTACTTACTATGAGGCTCCTGGTATCAGACTGCAGTCAATCACCTTCTCCACGGCTCCCAGGCAACCTTCTGGTTTTTTGTGTAGAAGACTTAAAGTCACCCACTTGAGGATCACTAGACAATATGGCTCTCTTCCCACAGAAACACTTATGAGCATAAGCATGTCGTCTCTGAACAGAACTAGGAAGAGAGCACAGGTGAGATGAAAAACCAATCAACCAAAAACCCAGCCTTGAACTCAGGAAGCTGGAGGCCTGGTCCCTGCCTGGGTGACTCTGAGCACTTCTCTAGGCCTCTCTGCAATTCATCCAGAAAGTGAGGGAGCTGGATTACATCATCCCAGAGGCCCTTTCCAGCTTTCAATTCTCTGTGGCTCTTTGCCATGATGATTTCGTCCTCTTCCTCCTCTGGGGGTGTTGTCTCCCTGTGCTTATATCACAGACCAAGGTCACCCTTTCACCCCTGGACTCCTTGAAAGCCAAAGATTTCAGGGTCAACTGTAACCCCTAGTGGGGCATGTTCTAATATTGTTTGTCCTTTATTCTGAAAGAGAATGGATGACATCAGGAAGGTGATGCCATGACTTGTGAGTGAATTGGATTTTTAAGTAAGGGAGGGATGGGCAAAGTCACCAGCCTCACTTTCTCCTCCAGAGCCATCTAGGGTCAGTGGCCAGATATCAATCAGTATGACCAGAGATGGCCCCACACATTCTATTGACAACTTTTTGACTTTAACTAGATACTGGAAAAGGTTTAAACAATGTCATCATATTTTTACAAAGACTCAAGGAAGCTGTCCTCAAAGAAGAAAGCTTTGTGAAGATACTAACCTGAAAAGGATTTTCCTTCATAGACAACAAATTTTATTTTCCTTGCAAGGAAGTCGTCTCCTCCTTTTTTACTTTAATTGAATTCATGGGTTTAAATTGGGCCGTGAAATGGAAGCTATGACTACGGTGTCTTCTCAAAAACCCTTGCCAACTTACACACTTAGATTTGAGTAGATAAATAAAATACATAACCAAACCAAAAAACTTCCAAACAAAATGAAAACAAAAAAGAAAAAATAGAAAAAAAATGGAGACTAGATCTGTGGTTTCATTAGCATCAGAACTCCAGCAAGAGGGGACTACATCCACCAGTGCAGGTAGGCACTTTCTTTGCACTTTATCATCTTAGAGAGTTACCTGGAGTAGGGGAAGGTTAAGTGACTTGTCCAGGGCCACACAACCAGTATGTGTCAGAAATGGGACCTGATCCCAGCTTTCTGGCTCCATGTGCAGCTCTCTATCAATGACAGGGATTGACTATCTTTCAAATCCAAAACCCATGCACCGTTTTAAATATTGGGGAAGGATTAGAAATTGGGCACCACCTGAACTGAGCCTTGTTAGGAAACAATATCATGAGGAATGACCCATTTTGTCTATTTACCATTGTGATCACCATCAATGAGACCCATGCCATCAGTCATCGCCAACGACTGTCTACCTGTAGTCAGTCTTTCCTCCAGCTAAATAAGCCTGTCTCCCAGCATTAGCACCAGGCACTCCCGTGCTCAAGAGCCCTCAGTGGCTTCCTTGGAACTTCCAGGATCAAGCTGCAGCCTGATCTGCCCCTTAGAAGCCTTATCTTCCAGACTTGCCAACTTCTGTCAGGCTGGTTCCTTCCTTGTGACCTGAACACAACAGACTTGCTCCGCCCGGAGATTTCTTCATTAGCCTGGCGTAATCTCACTGCTCCTCTCCACCTACTTAAATCCTATACATTCTTCAAGTCCTGTAATCAGCAGCAACAACACTGGCAATAATAGCTAGTGATTATTAAAATACTAGTAATAATTAACCTAACGATGACATTAGTGTGCAAAGCGCTTTACTTCTCTTATTTGATTCTCACAGCGCCCCAGAAGGTAGATGCTACAATTGTTTCCTTATCGCCTGTGAGGAAACTGAGATTGGGAGAGGTTAATTAAGACTTGCCCAGGATCACTCAGCTGATGGCAGGAAAAGGAAAGTGGAAAGTGCAGGGTGCAGGATTCAGTCAGGTCTTCCTGAGTCCCAGCCCCAAATTCTGTTGCCTCCTGGCTGTCTCAAGCCCTGCCAGGTGTCCCTCCAGGACGGCTTTTCTCAGAACCCTGTAGACACCCATCTGCCCTAAGGCACTTACTCTCTGTAGCATTCTTTGCGCACTGGATGATACCCGCTTCTGCTTTGTGCCCCCATCCATATTATTAAGAATCACAGGATTTGCGACATCTGAAGGGTGAGGACTGGATGTGGAGTCACAGGACCTGAGATCAAATTTCAACCACTTGACTTGCTACCTGCATGCCTGGAACAAGGCACGTGACTTTAAGGACTTAAGCTGAGAGAGTTGGACTAAGGGATCTTGAAGACTCCTTCCAGCTCTACCTTTGTGACCCAAAAACTTGCAAGGGACTCGAGTGGCCTGAGTCTAGTCCAACTCACACCCCAAAGTGAAGCCCCGCTGTAAGATGGCTGACAGTGGTCATCCAGTTTGGGCTTGAAGTCCCAGAGATGACTTCTTAATTAATAATCATATTATTAAAATAATAATAGCCAACTTTATATAGAATTTATTATGTGCTAAATAGTTTATAAAAATGACCTCATTAGGTCCTCACAATAACCCTGGGAGGTAAGTGTATTCCCATTTTACAGATGAGGAAACTGAGACAGACAGAGATTAAGTGACTTGTCCAAAGTTACAACACCCGCTCTATTGCAGGCCAGCACTATCACTGGTCCCCTTGACTTTTGTTCCGCCCCTGTACTTCAGTGACTCTGGAGGAGGGTGTGAACTACTTTGCACAGATCTGCCTCACTTCAATCCAGTTCATGCTCAAGCCAAGATGTCCTCCTCGTGATGTCCCTGGTCCTCTTGGAGAAAGAAGGACCGCAGCAACACCCAATGCCATGGTAAGTGTCTGAATGTCAGGATTCGCACTCAAGTCTTCTGGGGCTCTGTCCTTTGTTATACCTAGCTGCCCACCCTGTGCCAGGCACTGTGCCACGTGCTGGGGATACAAGACCAAAAGAAAACTCCTGCCCCCAAGGACCTTCCATTCTGATGGGGGAGGGTGGAATAAGATGGACACATATTTAAGTATCCACAAAGTGATACAGGAAAATTCGCAGTTGATTGTTATGGAGGAGGGTCCTCAAGGCTGAAGGGGACAGGCCAGCCAAGAGGGAGAGCATCTCACCAAGCATGGCAGCCAGGACTGACCTCAGCCTAGCACAGGGCTGTGGGCCTCAGCTAGCTGACCAGCCCCTTCTGCTTTCCAAACCACTTGACCATCACTGTAAACAAAACACCTACTGACCGGTTGTTCATTCAGCCTGGGCTATGAAATCCTGAACGGTCACCATTTTTGTAAGGGCAGAACTGATTGGTACTCTGAATAGCAACATAGAGACTGAACTATTTTCTATTATAAAACCCCAAATGCAACCCAGGATTCTGAGCCAAGGGGGATCGTTAACTACCCTCATGCAAAATCACTCCTACACTCATATTGTGAAACATGACCACTTGCACAAAGTTAACCTACTACCTATTTAGGAGTTCTTTGGCATATTAAAGGTAATTTATGGTGTAATACAATAGGTAACGATTTCTAGACTCTGGAAGGGGCCTTGGAGCTCCTGGAGTTCTGTGGGTTGCGTCCATGCTAAGCAGAGCTGGTCTGATACTTGCTTACCATCCACAAACTTGTACGTAACATTTGCAGTGGATAGAGCAGTGGGACAGGAGCCAGGTAGACCCGAATTCAAGTCTGATCTCAGCTACTTCCTAGCCTCAGTCTGCCAGATCTGAGGGTAATAACAGCCCTGAGCACCCAGGGCTGAGCAACAAATGAAACATTGGATGTAAAGTGCTTCGTAAATCAATGTCTAGGTTGGGATTGGCCTCAGGTCTCTGCCTTAGGCATGGGAAGAGTTGGAAAGTCATCTCTTACTCTGGCATGAAGGCTGAATGGTTTTCACTGGACTGGCACTTTAAAAACAAAATAAAGTGTTCTCAGATTTTGCGCACTCTGAAAAAAACAGCAAGTTTTATTTCAAGTATATATGAACCATTCTCTTTTTCTGTGCAGACGAAATAGTCAGATTAGTACTTTATGAGTTAATATTTCTCTTTCTCTCCCCCACTCCCTCAAAATCCCAAAAGTTAAAGTCTTAATTGTCTAAGAGCAAAAAGGACTTTCTGTGTTATCTAAGGTATTTCAGCCCAAAGCTTTAGTCATCATTAATATTTAATTAGCATTATTCTTCCACTCTCAAATCTTTAAGAATAGATAGCAAGTGAATGAGAAGTAATTTTAAAAACCAAAGATAGCATAGCACATATCCTCCTCCTCAGCTAAGAAGGGGCAGAATGTTCCATAAAGTGCATGTCTCTAGGTTGCTGGTATTCATTCGACTACTTTTCCTTGCGTAGAAGTATTATCTTAATTATCTAAGGGATATTTTATCTGGGAGGGGATGAGGGAAGAAGGGGGAAGTGGGAAATACCCAGAAATGATCACCACACAAAGAAAAGACATCAAGGATGTACAGCAGAGAGCAGAGGGACGGCTACTGGCATCCCAAATTCTTATCATCTGGTCTTCCTGCCTTCATGACCATGGACAAATCACTGAAGTTTCTGAGGGCTCAGCTTTCCCAAAGTGAGAGCTGGACTGACAGATGTCTGAGGTCTCCCCGTCTAGATCTGCGATTCCACGAATAAGCCATTTCCCAAACAACAAACAAAATTCGAAGCAGTTACCCATCAATCAGGGAGTGGTTGATAAGTTCATGAATAGGACAGATCACTATTGTGCCTATAAAAGGATAGGAAAGGGAGTCAGAGATATATGAGAGGACTTGATGACTCTGAATTGATGCTGTCACTTAACCCAACTGCCTCATCCTGGGTCATCTCCAGTCATCCTGATGAATATCTGGTCACTGGACCCAGATGACTCTGGAGGAGAAGTAAGGCTGGTAACCTGCACAGCCCTCCCTCACTCAAAACGAAATCAAGTGCAAGTCATGTCATCATTTCTCTGATGGCATGGTCCTCTTCAGCAATGAAGGACAAACACACAGTGATGGTTTCTCATCTATCAGCAAACCTCTGCTGAAAGGAAACCTTTGTCCAAACTCCATTCACCTTTGAACTGGAGACCTTTCTATGCAAACGTGAAGATTGTGTCTCAGGCTCTTGTACATGAAACAAGGGAGTAGAACCTTCCCAACAGCTGAGGCTGCATGCAGATGTCTGTTGTCTATTGGTCAACAGAAACATTTTCTCTCTCTCTCTCTCTCTCTCTCTCTCTCTCTCTCTCTCTCTCTCTCTCTCTCTCCCCATCTCTTCCTTTCTCTCTGTCTCTCTGTCTCTGTCTCTTTGTGTCTCTCCTTCACTTCCTCCTCCTCCCTTTCCCCTTCCCTCTTTCCCTTTCCTTCTCCTTTTTCCTCTCTCATTTTAAAAAAGAGGTCAAAGATTTTCCTTAAGCTTCCAGCCCTCACGTTTTGATTTTAAAATCTACATTTGTTACAAGGACAGACAAGGAGAGGCAGCTCAGCGTAATGGGAGAAGCTCTGGTCTCGGAGGCAGGGAGTGCAGTCTGTCTCAGCTCTACTCCTTCCTGACTGGGGGCAATAGTCACTTCCCTCTGTGCCTCATGAGCACAGGCGCAGTCCCCAGGACAACTTGGGGAAGGCTTGAGACTGGAAAGGCCATTGGTTTGGAGCCAGGGGCCCATTTTTCTGCTCTCCCCACAGTGACTTTGAGAGGGTTATGTAAGTGCTCTAGGCCTCATCTGTAGACTACACATTCAGCTGGATGAACAGTAAGGTCCCTTCCAGCTTTAAATCTAAAATTGATGCTCTGAAGGCATTGGAAAAGATGATGTCTCAGGTTCTTTTTCCAGCTTTCCACTGCTAATAGTGTACAGACACCATTTAGCAGGTTTGAGTGCTCACTTTGACGGATACAGTCCAGTGGCTGGAAGTATTATCTCAAAGCCTGTCATGACACTCAGGCAATGTTTCTTGAAGAGTGACTGAATCCTGACATCTCCCACGACAGCTGTCAGACTCTGAATTCTTCTTGAATCCACCAGGTCATGATTTTTAAAAAGAGCAGTTCCAAATGAAACCAACCAGTGTTACTTGTCTTCTGTTTACTGAGGACCTAACATGGGAAGGGCCCTTAGGCATACATATGTGATCAACAATAATACATGAAATAGAGATGAGTGTGTGGTGATTTGAATTGGAAAGCATCTTCTCCAGTGTGGTCCTTTTTTCTTGGGGCAGAGCCTGGAGCCCAAATTGCTGAAGTCAATCTTTGAAGACCATTGGAAGCCCCGTTCAGACCCAGGGCCTCTGACTCCAAAACCAGGGAGTGCTCCTTCTCCCTCCCCATAGTGCTATCTAAATGGCTGGGTTATGCCTGCATTTGTTGCTACGGTGGCTTAATTGTGTTTGGGGGAGCTTGTCTAGTAACAGGAAAGGATGAGGTCAGAGGGGAGTAACTGTCATGTCAGGAAGACTCTACAGACAGTTACCAAAAATACATTTCTCATCATTTACAAGTAGGGAGCATTTCTTAGGCATGTACTATGGACCAGTCTCTGTTTGAGATGCTGGTGATTCCAGAACAGAAATGAAAAGAGACCCAGTCCAATGTCCCTTCTTTTCTGATATAAGTAATAGCTCTTAATTCTGCCTGGGATGGATTGCAGAAGTGTAGAGCCAGAAAAGGTCCTCTGGAGAAGCTTGCATTTGGCAGATGAAGAATGTGAGTGCTGGGGCAGCCCAATGACTTGCCCAAGGAGGCCCAGACCTCACCTCTCCAAATCCTGCCCTCTTCACTGCACATATTTCATCATGTTTTCTCTATGTTAGCAGTAAAAACATCTAAACTATTTGCAGTTTTTGATTAAACTACTGGATTGTTAACAATAATGACAGTGCTTTAAAATGTGCAAGGAATTTTATTTCTAGAGTAATATTTCAGAGCTGGAAGGGGACACATACATCCTTTGGTCCAGGAGTTCTGAACCTTTTTTAGTTCATAGGTCTCCTGGGCAGTCTACTGATGACCAGAGTCCATTCTCAGGTGCTTATACACTCACACATACGAACACGTGCGTGCACATGTGTGCGTTTACATTTGTGATCGAAGGATATGCTAAATCAGTTAGATATTAGTAAAAATAAAAACAAGTTCATTGATTCTCTGACAACCTCGTCTATAGACAAGGAAGAAGCTTAGGTGACTTGCTCAAGATCGCACAATTACTAAGGCTGGTAATACAACCAACTCACGTGTGATAATAAGACAAATCCCAGTCAGTGTTGGATTCAGTCTTCACATCCAACTTTGAGGAGGAGGACTTGCAGGCATTCTGATCTTGATTTTACAGAGGAGGAAACTGAGAGAAGTGAAGGAACTTGATGCTGGTTACATTGCCGGTATACTAAATGTCAGAAGAAATCTGAATGCTGCTTTGTCCATCACACTATCCTGCCTGAACTTAGTTTGTCTTTGGAACATAACATAGCAGTTGGGTAGGGAGGGAAATTTGGACCCATGGTCATCAGTTTGTTGAAATCCCTGGAGGTCATTTCATGTGAAGGGAAGGAAACAAGCATTTACTAAGCTCTGTGCCAGGCTGTGCCAGGCTGTGTGTCTAAATAAAATGTCGCAGTTTAGTATCTGATTTTCCTTTTTTTAAAAGTAAGTATTTAACTTAGAATAGCAAGGATTAAAATACACAACCAAGGATCACTTCTAAAAAAACAACTGTTTAAAAGATGAATAATATACATTCACTGTTTTAAATATAATCCTCTTTTTTTTTTGGTTTAATGTATATGGAATGTTTGTGGTTAGGAATTTCAAATTAAAAAGAAAAAGAAAATGAAAAAGAAAGGAGCAGGGGTTGGGTGTTTGGGTTCAGTGGCCTGAAGACTAAGTGCCCTCCCTCCCGGTGTACCTGAAGGAGCCCCCTGAGCCCCTGCCAGAGCAGAGGCCTCCCACACCTGTAAGCACAAGGGCAGTTGAGGGCATCCTGGCCGCCCTAAGTAAACTGCACTTGACTGAGTCCATCCGAGATTGCTCAGATCACAGAGGAAAAGGGAAAGGAGGTGTCCAAAGGAAGGGGGATGTCCTGTGGAAATGTTTGGAGCTCTCAGGATGGAGAGGCTCTATGGAGGGGCTCCATAGAGAGAAGGGGCTTCTCTGGCCCAGACTCCCAGGCCGGTGACTGATAGTGATCCAGTCGAACCCCACTTCCACCTGGGGGAACAAAACTGGGCCGCCTGACGACGCTCTGTTTCAGGCGCGCCGGAGCTGCCTTCATATCCCGACAGCGGGGTTGGGATGAGCCCAAAACGTGAGGTGCTGGGAGAGTGACAGCGATCTAGAAGAGAGTCAGAGGCTGTCGTAGGTTCGACCCCTACCTCTGACAGCTATTAATTAGTCTTGATCAGAGATAAGTTTCTCGTGGGCAATGATAGCATCGACATTCCGCCCCATCACCAGAGGGTGGCTGTCAGGAGCAAATAAGATAAGAAAGACGGAGTCGTTTGGATCCTGGCGAGTAAGAGGACCTGGGGCTCAAATCTTCCCGGTCAAACGCATTGGGTGGCAAGTTCGGCCCTTAAGTCTCCTCTTATGTGAAATGAGGGGGCTGGGCCTCTGAGGTCCCTCCTAGCTTTGACTCTCTGACCCCAACCAAGTCCCATCGCCACCTTGAAAGCCGGGTCCATATCGGTCCTTACAGTGTGAATTGGAAGCCCCAAAAGTGTCTTGGCTTGTGAGAATGTCACACAACTCGTAACAGAGGGTACCGCCAGTTGGGGTAAGGAGACAACGAACACACACACACACACACACACATACACACGCACACACACACACACCCTTTCGCCAGGATCCTCTCCCTCCCCGTACATTTGTACCTAGTGATACCTACCTGCACCCAGTCGGGCATCGTGCGTCCCTCACCCCAACCTCCCCCTTCCCAGCCCAGACCTACCAACAAGGGGGACCAGCAGGCGGAGAGCACGCACATGATTCCCATGAGCTGGATGACTGTCTCGGTGGTGATCCTGCCCCACTGGGCGCCCGCCTGGGCAGCCGTGGCCTTGGCCCGGCAGCGCGACACCAGAGCCTTGATGGTGGCCAGGTTGCAGACGAAGGTGACGGCCAGTGCGGTCAGCCCCAAGAAGGCGAAAGTGGAGGCGAAAAATAGATTGCCGCGGCTCTCAGCCGCGCCCGTCCAGTTGGCGCCGCGCTCGCCAGTGCTGATGAAGCACCACGTTCCGGGCCACTGGACGGTGTAGTGGCCCACGCCGGCCACGGGCAGCAGGGCGAAGGACAGCCCCGCCAGCCACACGACCAGCAGCACTGCCCTCGTGGCTCGCGTCTTCATGTGGCTGGCGTACCAGTGCGGCGCGCGGATGGCCAGCGCCCGCTCCACGGCCATGGCGCTGGCGATGAACAGCGGGCAGAGGCCGAACATGGTCATGCTGAGACCGAAGAAGGAGCACAGGCGGCCCGACGGGTCGAGCTGCTGCCAGGGCTGCTTGGACAGGTAGACGGCGATGACCACCGGACTGGTGAGCAGCTGACCCACCAGGTCTGTGAGCGCCAGGCCGCCGATGCACAGCAGGAAGGACTTCTTGCGCTTGCTCTCCTTGCGACGGTAGCTGCGGGCTACGAGCAGCATGGCGAGCGCGTTGCCCACGATGCCCGTGATCATCATGGCGAGTGGGTAGGCCACCGACACGGAGCCGCACTCCTCAGCGGCCCACCGGCCCGTGCCGTTGCCCTCCAGCGGCGCAGCGGGTGCGGACCCCCACGTGCCCGGGTACGAGTGGTTCAGGCGGCTGCAAAAGGGGGAGCCCCCCGGCGCGCCGGTGCCGCCCGCCGGCTCCTTCATGTCGCCTTCGGGGCAGGCAGCAGGCGTAACTGGGGCGAGGACAGCGGTCCGTGGACTCGCAGCAGCGCGAGGCTGGCGGCGGCCGCTGCTCCGGCCTTCCAGCCGGCCATGGTGCCCGGCGCCGCCGCCGCTGCCCGGCTCCCCCGGAGCTAGCCCTCCGCCGCCGCCGCGGCACTCTGCGGGGCCGCCACCCTGGGCGCTCGCTCAAGGGCGCCGCGCCGTCCGCGCCCACCCTGCACGCCGGCCCTGCAGCTCGGGAGAAGCCGGAGTCCGGCCGCCGCCTCCCTATAAGGCTGAGGGGGGCGGGGCACCCCCGGGCGCCGCGAGGAGGCGGCCCCTCGGACTCCGCGCCCCGCTTGGCAGCCGGCTCGCGTCCTGCTAGCGCACGCGGGGGAGGATTCCGCTCAGACTCCTTTCGGTCAGGGAGCCCACTGCCCCGGCTCCGCTGCCCCTACTGCCCTGCGCTGCTTAGGCTTTCACCCTAGAGGCTCTCCTTGAGCGCTCTCTACAGCACCCCGGGGACCGAGGTTCTTCCACGTCTGAGCCTGGGGAAGAGCGGAGCCGGTGAGCCTCCCTCGCTCCCCGATCCCCTTCTCCTCCGCTGCCTCCTGCCTCTGCGTGGAGATACAGTGATCATCATCTCCTGGGGAGGGGAAGAGAAGGTTCACTTAGGGGGATGGTGTGGGGAGCAGAAACGCGGGCCCCAGGGCGCAAGGCAGACTCGCAAGCCCCAGATCAATTGTGAGGGACACGCCCCAGTACCCACCAGAAAGGAGTAGGAGGGAGGCTTTGGCACAAATGGAAACGGGAGATCCGGTGTGGAGTCAGCCTGGATGAACAGGCATATCTGGGCGAGGAAGGAGGCAGCCCTTCCTTCTGATACGGCATCAGGGCCGTATCATCTGATACTTGAAGCCTCCTCTTTTACAGATAACAGTAGCAGCTGACATGCACTTAGCCCTGTAAGGTCTGCAAAGAGCTTTGCAATGTCACCACTGTATCCTCACAACCTTAAAAGGTAGATACTGTTATTCCCATTGTACAGATGAGGAAACTGAAGCAAATAGAGGTGAAATGATTTGTCCGGGGGCACACAGCTGGTGCTCCTGACTCCACGTCCGTCACTCTATGCATTGAGTCTCCTACTTACAGGTGAGGAAACTGAGGCCCAGAGACTTGCCCAAAGTCACACACTTAGTTTGTGAGGAGAGATTTGAACAGAGATCTTCTCCTATTTCATTTTCCTTAGGGTCCTAAACAACGTGGGGAACTTCAGGTTTTGACACCTATATTCCCTCTGAAAGTATTATTTCCTTGGAGCCCGTGCTTCTAGTCTGGTGAGATAGGGAGAATCCCACTAGAATCCCCCTTAAGGGACACAAGACCTCAAGGAAGCAGGAGTGCTTGAGAGGAACTTCCCAAGTTCCATTTTCTTCCCGTAGTAGAGAGGGAAAATTTTGATAATCAGAACATCGGAGATTGGAGCAGAAATAAGCCTTAGGCATCTCTCCTCCAACCCTTTCATTTATAGTAGAGGAAAAGTGCCCAAGGTCATCCAGGTAAAAGTAACAGAGCTGGGATTTGAACCCCATGACCTTGGATACCAAAGCTGCTTCTTTCCAGCTTTGAATGTTGTTGCTCAGTCGTGACAGACTCTTCCTGACCCATTTGAGGTTTTCTTGGCAGAGATACCAGAGTGGTTTCCATTGCCTTCTCCAGCTCATTTTACAGATGAGAAAACTGAGGCAAACAGGTTAAGTGACTTGCCCAGGGACACACAGCTAGTGTCTGAGGTTGAATTTGAACCCACGCCTTCCTGACTTTAAGCCCAGTACTCTATCCATTCTTTCCAGCTACATGATGTTCAATGTTTCTACTTCTAGCCAGGTCTAGGTGATCTCTGTATCCATCAACTCCTTTGCTTGAATGGCCCTCTTTTAAGCAGAATAGTTTCCAAT
Source organism: Potorous gilbertii (assembly GCA_028658325.1). NCBI lineage: Eukaryota > Metazoa > Chordata > Mammalia > Diprotodontia > Potoroidae > Potorous > Potorous gilbertii. Next base: position 690,345,198 of record CM053770.1, read on the forward strand.
TTAGAGGTAAAGAGTGGCTCTGAGAAGACCTAAATTTCTTTCTCCCTGATGCCTATCTGGACTCTCTGTTCCTGCCCCATAGTCTTTGTTTAGTGTCACACAAACCTAGTCTGACCAACAGCTGATCATTGGTAATCAATCATTTTTCAGAGGAAAGGTGAAACCCCACAAAATGAAGCTTTTGCTTCTCTCTCATAGCTGCCTTAAATCACAGCTCACCTGTAACTTTATCTTTTTTGCCTGGTGAGTTTGTCATGCTAGCTTGTGTTTTTCTCAGCATATTTCTTTGTTGTGGTGCCAAGTTTGGCAGTGAAATGAAAATGGACTTCAAACTATGTAGATTATATTTTATAGGAAGGAACGGTGCCTCACAGCTTAACAAATAAATCCCCATCAAATCTTCAGATATGGAATCATTTAAAAAGCACAACAAATAAAATGTTATCAAAATCTGCCTCCTTCAGAGCGTATATGGCCTTGAAATTAATCTCAGACCCATATTTGACAAATTGTTGTTCTAGAATGATATAGGCATAATTTTTCTTTAGTAGAATAACATTTGGTACAAGAGGCTTGGCCATAGAAACATCCTATAGAAGCATTTGGATTAAAGTGCATTAAAGTTTTGTTTTAATATAGTGCTATTGAGATTCCATCTTCTACTGAAAATGAGCAGAGACTTGAGATTTTCCTAACAAGGATTCTGGTGCTGAGCTACTTTCTGGGTCAGGAGAAACCTTGGCCATTTTCCTTTGCTGATCCCCTTCCTAGATGTGTTTTTTTTTCCTCCGTCCCAGGTAACCTCCCAGAGACCCAGGTCACAGTAAATTGGGTCCCTTCCATGTTCCCTACCTAGTGCAGCCCTGGACATGCCAAGGGCATGTCACTACACTTGTTGAATTTCAGATCATCAAAGGATACTCTCATCATCTTCCACTTCAACTTTCCTCTGCTCCCTGGGCACACACTGTCTTTTTAGAACAAAGGCACCTGCATTCTCTCTGGATTTTCATTAGAAAGATTGAGGACCATTCCAAATTTCATCTGGGGAATAGTATGGTCCATCATTAATTCCATGTCCATTTCAGTTTTAGTTTTGTTGATTGGTTCAGACTTGTGAGACAGACTTGTGAGGCTACTACTGTAGCCTTGCTGCACAAATAGGCAGAATTGTGCCTCATTTTCCGGGTTACCCTGGGCATTTGCTGCCTTTCTGAGCCCCAGGTTCCTCTTCCGGAAAATGAGACTGACAATAACTAATTCCTCCCTCACAGGATTGTCATGAGGAACAAATTATTATTATAAATTATTACTTTAGCATCCTCTACCATCTTGGGGAATTCCTCCAAAGACTCAGGTAAGCAGTTTTCTGAAACGCAGGGTTTTAGAATGTTACTTGGGGACACGGAGGGATTAGGTGACTTACCTAGGGTCACACAGCCAATCTGTGTTACAAGTAGGACTCAAACTCAAGTGTTCCTAACTCTACCAATAGTCCTCTATGTACTTCCTCTTATTAAATGTTATTACAATATTGACATTTAGAACCATAGAACTTAATATATTAAAGCTGAAACCTCTGCATGTAGTTCACTCCTCCCCGTGACAAATTAGGCTAGGGGTCCCAGACAGCTGAAATACACTTCTCAAGACTGACAGGGCACAGCTAGCTCTAGAATACAGGTCAGCAAGTACAGATAAACCTTGATGCCTCCCAGGCACGCGCACACTCACGCACGCACGCACACACACATGTTGGACCCTGGGAAGCGGGAAGGGATTTAGTCCAGGACCTGATAACTCAGGTCACCAGCCCTCTCCAAGCTAATTATAAAAATAATGACGATCTAGCATTTACATCTAGCGACACAAACCTTGTTTCATTTTATTCTTATAACTACCCTAGGAGATAGGGGCTATTACCATCCCTGTTTTGTAGATGAGGAAACCGAGGCAGACAGAGGTACGTGACTCAAATCAGCTCAGAATAGGCACAGTTAGCTTACAATTAAAGGGCAAATTCTAAAATTCAGCAAGCAGCAATGTTCCTTCCCTGCTTCTTTTTAGGGGGGAAGCCAGAGGAAGGGCTCTGTCTGCCTTTGGAGCTTCGTCCTTGGCCCTTTTCTCCTGTTCAGGGCTGGAGCTGCATTTCTCTGAGACAACAGCACCACCCAGAGTTCTATTGGCTAATCACAGCATGCTGCTCTTCTGTAACCCTAACCCTAACCCAGCCTCAGCTGATCTGGGATCTGTTCCCCAGAGGAATTGCTGATGGAAATGAACAACAATCATGGATCATTTCAGTCCTCAACTAGTTCCTATCACTTGCAATGAATTCTACTTGAGAAACCACCTACTCAAGCATGGGGAAGATATTTTTTAAAGGTGAAATGTTGAAATTATTTTAAGAATTTAATTCAATTGCCATTGGTCTAGATGGCATCAGAAGGTCATTCCAGCTCTATGAGCCCAGAAATTCAGTTAAACAATGAAGTGCTTACTATTTTCAAGGCACTATGCTATGTGGTCACTGAACATGAAACATGGAGCTCTAGAGAGTCAAGAAGACCTGGGTTCAAATCCTTCCTCAGACACTTCCTAGCTGTGGGACCAAGGGTAAGTCATTTGCTCTCCCTATGCCTCAGTTTCCTCATCTGTAAAATGAAGGGGTTGGACTCCAAGAGCCCTTCCATCTCTAAATATATGATCCCTTATGGAGTTTACATTTTATTAGTGGCTATACAATTGGCACCCAGATTAGTAAATATAAAGCAATTTCTAGAGGTGGCAAATGCTAAGAACCAGGGTGTGGAGTGGATTCCAAGAACTGGTGGTAAGGAGAGAGTGGATTCTAGATGTGGGACAGTTCGTGCAAAGGCTAAAAGGTGGCAGATGCTACATCGGGGAAGAGCTGACAGAACAGTGTGCAGGGAGCTGAATGTGGTATGAAGCGCAATAACAAAATAAACCTTGCCAAACTCAGTGGGAGCTAGATTGGCGAGGAGTTTAAATATTAGGTGGAGAATTTATATTTTGTCTTAGAAAAATTAGAGAACCAATGAAAGGATTTGAATAGAGAAGAGACATGGACATAACCTTGTTTTGGACACATGGATGAGGCAGTTAAGGAAGATGGATTACAGAGGGCGGAGGCAACAAGTGGGGTGGGGAATGAGGTTTCCCATGAGACCTTGGGGCCAGCTCAGTACAATTTGGTCTCGTTCCCTGTTTTCTGCTCACTGCAGGGTGCTCTGTATCCGATGGTGCCTGCCTCATATGACCATTTCTTTTCGATCTGGCTCCAGCCATTCTTTGCTTCATTCCCCGGGTGTCTCTTCACCTACCCCCATGGACATACCTTTTTCTTCCCAATCCAGCCTTAACTTTTAATTCTCACACCAAAATGAAATCATCACTGCCTTTGTCAGTGGGAAGGACGTGCCCCTCTTGTCCCCTATGGTTTCGTTCTCCATTCCTGGGTTTTTCTAAACCATAGCCTCCCTTCCTTGTCACCATGCACTTTTCTCTATCTCTCCCATTAGAATAGAAACTCCTTGAGAGCAGTCTACCTTAGTTTTATATTTTGCATCACTGTCCCTGAGCACAGCTTTGGCACACAGTCAGTGCTTAATAAATGCTTTCCCTTTATTCATTTGTTCAAAGGCTTAGACCTGATGACTTCTGAGGTCCCTTCCTTCTGTAACTCTAGGACCCCATGAGCCTATCGCAGTAATCCAGGTAAGAAGTGATGATGCATAAATGTGATGACATGGCCATCCCCTCCATAGATACAAATCCCCTCCCCTGAACACATTCACAGGCACTGCCATGGGGAGAAAAATAGCACCAGACTGTCAAGCTTCTGTTTATGAGCAGAGATAGACTGGTCCTCAGGGAAGCCCAGTGCCCAGGCCAAATGCAAAGACTTTCTAGCTGTGTAAAGTGGCCAAGAATTTCTGGCCCTTAGAACACATAATGCACCTTCAATGGAGAGACAACTAATTCAGGAGCACAAATATAATTGTGGAAGGAAGGAAGGAAGGGAAGGAAGCAAAGAAGGAAGAAGGAAGGACGATTTGAATTCAAATCCATCACACACCTTTAACTAGAAGTGTGACCCTAGGCAAGTCAATTAACCTAGGCTTGTCTCAGTTTCCTGATCCAAGTTTGCTGGGCACTGGCAAAACAAAAGCAAAAACAGTCCCCGTCCTCAAGGTGTTTATATTCTACTGGGGCTGGAGCAACAAGATCACAGATTAGTAAATACCAGAAACATTAAATAAATAAAAAAAAAGACAAAGATTTCAGGGAGGCAGAAGTGGGTCGTGGATAATGAGCTGGCCTTTGAGCCAGGAAGATGGAGGTTAGATGAGGGTTGAATGCAGACCCTGGACCAGGCAGGGTCCCCAGAAACTCTAACTATAAATCATAGGGTCAGTACTAGTCCGCTTAGGCAGAGTGTTCCCTACCCTGAAGGCAGAGACTGGTTTCACTTTGATCTTTGTATCTTACCTCACAGAATGCCAGGCACTCTTAGTTAATGCTTGATGGCTGACTGGATTGATGTGATGATGACCACATTTGCTGTGGCACCTATAATATTCACACAATCCATTGGGCCAATGGAGGAATCCCTTGAACTGTTCTTCTTCCTTCCACTGATTGGCAGGGTGGGGCTAACTAACATCGAAATGATCTAATAAAGATGGGCTACAAGGATGAACTGTGCCAACCAATAGGGAGCCCACAGTGTCTTTGAAAGACCAATTGAACCTTGTCTCAGCCTTCAGGAAAATTCAAGATTCGTCTCCTCAGTCATCCAGCAGAGATCTTCAGCTTCAGCCACTGGCCTAGGTGATGACCTTGAAGTCTGATAGACCCCAGAGAATTGAATCCACTTATACACCAGAGATTAAGGGAGCTAGAAACTTCAAGGAATTCTTAGCTAACAATTGTCTTAGTGAGAGACATCACTACCTGGGATACTGGGGGTCCAATCTCACATGAACGGCAACCCCTCCACACTTGTTTTCTTCTCAAATATTTTTTTTCTCAGCTCCATCTGGTTAGTATATATTTGATCACAGTGTACCTGGGATTTGGTGAATGCCCAGATCATGCACAGAGGAAGCACTCCTGCCTGAAGATGCTAGGGACCTGCTTCTGGGAGACAGCTGGCCCTGTGCAGCCCTACCTTGTGGTTGGGAGCAGCCTCTTTCTTTTGACTGTGAGGATGGAACTGCTGAGTCTTTAAGTCTACCTGACTCAGTTTCCCTCTCTCTATTTTGCCCCCATTCAGGGGTGAAGGATTTGTCCATTCACTGAGTGATACCATGCAGTACCATCCAAGGGCCACCACCCTCCAATTAGGCCCTAGGGTCCCGAGAAAAGGGCTCAAAGCTCTGTCCTCTTGTCTGTTCTCAGCTGAAGGTGTGGGGAATGGAGTGTCGCCATGGGTATCTTGGAGTTTAGGACTCCAGTCTGGGTTTTGCTGCCAGTTCAGTGGGGAAGGCCTGAGAAGCCAGGGTTCCAGGAAACTAGCTCAGAGGTGCTTTAGACATCAAATGTGGTGAAACTAATGCTATGTAGGAACTGAGTTAAACTGTGCGCTTAATCCTACTACCTCTCAGAGAGTGAGATGATAGTTAGACTTATATCCTTGAGGGGATGGGATATTTCTACGTTCACTTTGGCCATGCTTTTTAAATAAATATTCCTTTATAAAACTTAATCTTATTGGTAAATGTTTAAATGAAACGGGATGCTTGCAACCCCACCTCCCAAAATTGGGGTAGCATATTGCCTGAAGGGCCTACAGTTTGCACTTGTTAAATGCTTGTTCATCCCCAAAAGTTGTTTTTCTGAAGCAAACACTTTCATAATCACAATTTGGGGACATGAATTAATCTACAATACACTAGCAAATAAAAGGTGAGCATCACCTAACCAGAATCATCAAATTGGATATTTTATAGACTACCTGGGTCTTCCCAGATGATTCTACACTTGTCTAAGTCTTGGCAGGCACACTGTAGCATACCTTTTAATAAATATATATAATTTTTCAGTTCTCAACAATCACCTCCACAAGAATTTGAATTCCAAATTTTTCTCCCCATCTCTCCCCACCCCCCACCCCTTCCTCCAGTCTGTCCTCTCTTCTATTACCCACCCTTCTTCCATCTCCTTTCCCCTCTATTTTTCTGTAGAGCAAAACAGATTTCTATACTCCATTGCTTGCATAGCTTAATTTCCACTTGCATGTTAAAACAATTTTTAACATTCATTCTTAAAGCTTTGAGTTCCATATTCTCTCCCTCCCTCCCTCATTGAGGAAACAATCAATTCAATGTCATACATGTGTAATAATGCAAAGCACTTCCATGATAGTTATGTTATAAAAGACTAAACACATCTCCCTTTGTCCTATCCTGCCCTTTATTTATTCCATTCTCTCCCTTGACCCATCTCCCCACAGTAGTTTGCTTCTGATTATCTCTTTCCCCAATTTGCTGTCCATTCTATTATCTTCCCTCTTCTATCTACTTCCCCTTGCCTTCCTGCAGGGCGAAATAGATTTTCATAACCAATTGAGTGTTATTTCCTCCTTAAGTCAAATCCCATGAGAGTAAAGCTCCATTACTTCATTTCTCCCCTCTTCCTCTCCATTGTAAAAGCTCTTTCTTCCCTCTTCTATGTGAGATGATTTGCTACATTCTACCTCTCCCTTTCTCTTGCTCTAGTACATTCAACAGCCAATTTTATTTTTTTAAGATATTCTCCCTTCATATTCAGCTCACCCTGTGCCCTAAATGCCTCATATATATATATACACACACACCCATGTACATATACCTACACATATATAATATACACATACATACCTACCCATACACATCTACATCTACATATATATATATATATATATATATATATATATATATATATATATATATATATATATATATATATTCCCTCTTAACTACCCTAATATTGGAAAAGGTCTCATGAGTTACAAATAACACCTTTTCATGTAGGAATGTAAACAGTTCAACTTTAATGAGATCTTTGTCTTCTCTTTCCTGTTTACCTTTTCACATTTCTCTAGATTCTTGTATTTGAAAGTCAAATCTTCTATTCAGCTCTTGTCACTTCAACAAAATGCTTGGAAATCCTGTTTCACTGAAATTCCATTTTTCCCCCTGAAGTATTATACCCAGTTTTGCTGGGTAGGTGATTCTTGGTTTTAATCCTATCTCTTTTTATCTCTGGAATATCACATTCCAAGACTTTCGATCCCTTAGTGTAGAAGCTGCTAAATTCTGTGTTATCTGGATTGTATTTCCACAATACTTGAATTGTTTCTTTCTGGCTGCTTGTAATATTTTCTCCTTGACTTGGGAACTTTGGAATTTGGCTACAACATTCCTAGAAGTTTTCCTTTTGGGATCTCTTTCAGGGGGTGATCAGGGAATTCTTTCCATTTCTATTTTACGGTCTGGGTTTATAATATCAGGGCAATTTTCCTTGATAATTTCTTGGAAGATGATGTCTAGGCTCTTTTTAAATCATGGTTTTCATGTAGACCAGTAATTTTTAAATTATCTTTCCTGGATCTATTTTCCAGGTCAGTTGTTTTTCCATTGAGATATTTCACATTGTCTTCCATTTTTTTATTCTTTCGGTTTTCTTGATTTCTCATAAAGTCATTAACTTACATCTGCTCCATTCTAATTTTTGAAGAACTATTTTCTTCTGTGAGCTTTTGAACTTCCTTTTCCCATGTGGCCAATTCTGCTTTTTAAAGCATTTTTTCTCCTCATTGATTTTTTGGACCTCCTTTGCCATTTGGGTTAGTCTATTTTTAAAGGTGTTATCTTCTTCAGCACTGTTTTGGGTATCCTTCGGCAAGCTGTTGACCTGCTTTTTATGGTTTTCTTGCATCGCTCTCATTTCTCTTCCTAATTTTTCCTCCACCTCTTTGATTTTAAAATCCTTTTTGAGCTCTTCCAAGGCCTGAGACCATTGTATATTTTTTTTCTTTTGGAGGTTTTGGTTGTAGAAGCCTTTACTTTTATGTCTTCCTCTGATAGTATGCATCCTTACCCAAAAGGATGGAAGAAAATACCTGTTCACCAAGAAAGTAACCTTCTATAGTCTTATTCCCCCCCCCCCCCTTTTGGGCATTTTCCCAGCCAGTAACTTGACTTTTGAGTCCTTTGCCAAGTGGAGGGTATACTCTAGGGACCTGTGGTTCCCAGATTTCTCAACCCACAGACATCAAAGACATCTTCAAAGATCAGTAAGAAAGCTCTTTCACCTGAGTGAGAGAGGAGTGCTATCTGGCCCCAACCCCAGGGTGGCAGCAGCTACTGCTGCAGTAAGCATCCATTTTGGAGCCCTAGCCTAAAGACCCTGGGGAAATCAAGCGGCCAATCTGGGTCTCAGTTCTGAGTGGTCATCCTGGGGTGAGGAAGAGCACTGGCATGATGAAGCTGGTGGTGCCTGTGGAGAGGGAATCCTACTCACAGATCCTGAGCAGTAAGAATGCTTGTGGTTGCTCACAGAACAGAGGCCGGCCAGAAGAAGAGTAAACTCCCCTCCCTTGATTTTCCACCTCGGAGGACAGCTAAGGAGCGAAGGCATATCAAGGAAATATTCTGACTTTGCAATTTGATTTTCCTTGAGAATAAGCTAAGAAAGATAAAGTGCCAGCCCAGAAGGCTGGAAGAATTGTAGACAAGAATGGGACGACTAAAAAACTTCATGTTTGGCCAGGCCCATGTCTCGTAGGCATCTCCCACCTTGTCCCACAGGATGCAGTCAGAACAGCCTCCTTGCAATTTAAGATTGTTCCTCATGCTTGGAATGCCCCCTCACAAACATACTAAAGTTCACCCCATCTTCCGCAGGAAGGAGGCCTTTCCTGGGCCCCAAAGCTGCTAGTGCCCACTACTTTCACTTTATCACCTATTCCACATTAGTACACATATTCAAGTGGTCTCCTCAAAAAGAATGTAAGCTCCTTAAGGGCAAGTCTTTTCCTTCCTATAACGTTTCCTTCTATCCCCAGTGCCTGGTATAAAGTCAAATGCATGTTCACAGAATCAAAATAGGATAGCACGTCAAAATGCCCAACAGATTTAGAAGTCTAAACACAGAATTAGAAGTAATGAACTATTAAAATGTGACTGGACTGAAAAATAAACATTAGTTCGGAAACTTGGGATTCTGTATTTTATTTTAACAAACACCACTCAGTTGGCTGCTTGATTCACAAGCTTTATTTACATTTGTCTACAGCATCATTTCTTAATGAAACAAACTAGTACAGTTTTAGTGAAACTAAAGAAAATCATAATCAGCAGAATTCTCTGTAATCTACCATTTGCTAAATTCATAAACTTGTATTTGCTAAGTACAGCAAAAGGTAAGTACACAAAACACAAGAAGAAACCAACGGTAACATGGAGCTTCCAGACCATCTGATCTTCACAATTTAGAAGGTAAGACTTTCAAGAAGTCAGAGGCACAATTACAAGATACTAAGTGTTCCTGTGCAACCTACAACTACACTGAGCAAAGAAAAGTGTGTGTAGTATATACATGTAAGCGTGTGTGTGTAAGCATGAATGTAGGTATGTAAGAAATTGGGGCGAATTTCAATTCTTTGCAAAAAAGATTATCAAAATATTTCTACTTAAAACATTTTGCTTTCGTGTTTATATCAGTCCAAGAGAAAATTAAAACTAGTTTATTCTGAAGTCAAGAATGTACAATTCTGCTCTGGTTGCCTCCGTTTGTTAATTACTATTTCTGCTCCACACTTTTGAGTTCCCTCACTCAAATGACCAAGACTGTTCCTTGATCTTTTCTCAGTAACAGAAAGGCACCAAACTCAATGGGTAATCTCCTTCCATATACTTACCTTGAACTGCCACTCGAAGTAACTGTTAAGAGAAACCCCCCTCCCCTTAAACCAGAAGGCAGACTCAATGGAGTTCCAGAGACCAGATTTTGATACAGAAATCAAACAAAATTCTTGAAAGCATTTTAAGCCATAAGTAATTTCAAGTAAATGGGACAATGACAATTTCCTGTTACATCATACAGGAACACTCATTTCTCCTTCAGAAGTAAATTTCACGCAGGGTTTAAGATTAGTGAAAATAAATCCGAGCTCATGGCTAATGCCACCTGAGTACAGACATCACACTGACTGGCTAGCCTTATAACATATACTCTTTTCACACAAAAGAAGTTCTAATTCCCACGTGGTTTCTCCTTTTCCTCTTCCTTAAAGGAGTCTCAGATTTTTAGTCCTGTTCACCCAATTATATATGGATTTTCAGCAACATGTCCCATTCAAGCTCTTTTAAAAAAGCAAAACCAAAGCAAAACAAACCTCACCCTTCCCCCCCAAAAAAGAAAAAAAAGAGCTTACATTCACCACTGTAAATCAGTATTAATCAATATTGGAAATGTTAACATGGCCAAAAGGTCATACTGAGGAAATTTCTGCCTTAAACAGTTGTGCCAAAGATATCAACACACAAGAGATAAATAAACTCTTATCGGACTGAGTGCTTAGCCGCCCAAATTAATTCAGGGAGAAAGAAGCCATCTTCTCTGGTAACTTAGAAAGGGCCTGAACATTGCCTAGGATGCAGTTTTGAGGAAAAGTAAAAAAAAGGAAAAACAAAGCCACAGTGGTCTCTAGACATCACGGTTCACATCTCATAGGTTTCTACAATTTACTGTTGTTAAGCATAATCCTAAACTGAGTTACTTTGACAAGGGTGACTATGTGAAGACTTATTTATCTCCCCAAAGCTCAGGAAGCCTCAGGGACTTTCATTGACTCAAACCCAAAGTCGGCAGATTCTTTACCATCAGGAGATAATTGGAAATGAAGAAAATATGGTCACACTAGAAAACAAAGCTCTGGCAAATTAGAGAAAACACAGAATCTTAAATAACAGAACAATAAACACATAACAACTACTGGGGGGGTGGGGTTTATGGCTTAAAATGCTAAATATGATCTTTGTTTCCAGAATGAACACAGCTGAAGTTTTCCAGAAAGCAACAACAGACATGCACCTCTACTAGCAGATTTAGCACTTCTGACCAAGTAAGACACCAAACTTCTTAAAAATATGCTTCATGCACTGTACTGGAATTTTTTTAGGTGTAAATTTTAATACATTATTTCTTTTTAGAGCTTGAACGGGAACCCGAATGGGATGATCCAGACGATGACCTGCGGCGCCTGGAAGATACAAATGGAGAAAGCGTGCGAAGCATTGAGTGGGCGCTGACCAAGAAGCAAGCATACCAAACACCTTGATGGTAAGGGGGGGCTTACTCTAAAACTGGGACTGGGTCAAGAGTAGGTAGAATTCGGGCTTTCAGTCTGTGTTATTACCAGTATAATCTGAATTTACAGTTTCAGGAATAAAAAATGAAAAGTAAAGATTCCATCTCAAAATATAGCCAGCTCTCAATTATTTAGAACAGAGAAAGAAAGCCCCTCTTCTTCAGGATGGCCTCCGAGAATCCCTGCCCGTTCTGACTCATTTAATTTCTAGGGCAATGTGAGTTATAACTGTAGCTATCACTACGTCTTAAGCGAGGTTTGGTCTTGTCTTCTAAGACACAGCCTTATCCCCTGGATTTTCTGGAGTGAGAGATTATAAGAGAAAAGCCAAGCTGCTGAGAAGGATGATGCTCCTAGTACTCATGTGCTCGAGCTACCCAGCCTCCTGTGGGGATGGTTACCTTCTACTTTCACTCAAGTCTGACCTGACTGATGGACTGATGGATGATGACTGATGGAGAGGCTCAGGAAGGTGACGGGGCAGCAAACAAGATGGCCTAAAGCCTAGGGTTAGAATGAGAAGGAGAGGGCAGGAGAAGCAAATAAAACCTTCTGCCAGGTCAAATACAGAACAGCAAAGAGAAAGCAGAGTGAGTATGGGAGCCCTAGGCTTGAGGGGAGTCCCAGCAAGCAGGCTGAGTGTGAGCTGCCTCTGCATGCACTGGGGCAATGGAAGGTCTGCATCAGGAGGGACTGAAGGCGATCGAAAAGCGAATCACCCAACTTCACTGCCAGAGGCTCCAAGGAGGCAGATGGGGAATCTCCCAGCCCAGAGGACAACTGTCAACATTCTCCAACAGGAATAATGCAGACGGTGACTGGGGTGGGGGAGGAGGAGAAGGAGGTCAGAAGACAAGGGGAAGGAAGCATCAGGTCTCTTGGGGGAATGGACCTCCTCTAAGCCACATCTTCACCCATCTCTAAAGTGGCCACGGGCTTAGTGGACAGACAGCTTTAGGCTTCCGACAAACTAGAGCTAAACTCCTGGGTTAATACTCCAAAGACATTAATTAGCCTCTTCCTTTCACTTAATGAAAGATGGGCTAAGAAATAGTGACAAAAAAATAAACAAGAATTAAAGATAAAGTGGAATGGAGACAAAATCCATACCGGAATAACTGGGAGTTGGCTATAGTATTAATACCTAAACGTTTAAAAATGCCCATCAATGGGCAATTTGACCTGTATTCTTCCTAAACAACAAAACTGGGTTTAAAACAAAATAGCATTACTTTAAAGTTGGAAAAGAAAGTGACTCCAATTCAACCCTTTCCCAAGCCTTTAATGTAAAACATATTCCACTCAAATACACCCATTCTTATTTCTACAGAAACCCAAACCTTTCGGGTGACCGTGATCTGGTGCGTCTTTTTTTTCGATCACCGGGTGAAGAAGATCTAGAACGGCTTCGTTTTCTGCCTCTCTCAGGAGATGATGAGGAACTTGAATAAGATCTTTTTCGTGGGGAGGAAGACCCCCTGTGGGACCTGGAGCTGGATCTTTATTGATTGAGAAATAAATTAAACATTTAATTAAATGACAGAGCCAAGAACCCCACTATTTAGCTATCAGATCCAAGATTGATCACAAGTCTACAATCTCCTAAGGCAAACATACTTACTGCTTCCTCAAAAGAAGACTCTGGTTCACCCATGAAAATAAGCTAATATTTAATGCTAAGGTTTTAAAACTTGTATCTTTTACTGAACTATAAATATGATGCATTCTCAATTATTTTCTATTTGCATCAGACTAAATTTTTTCTTTAAGTCATACAAAAAAGGGAAGCAAAGGGGGCATGGAGAGCACAATGTACACTACAATGAAACATGTAATTGTGCATTTTAAAATTAAACTTTCCCATTAGAAAAAGCAAAAACATCAAAATACCTTAAAAACAACTTCCTGAGGATAAGAAAATTATTAAATCCATTTGAAATTAGGCAACTTAACACAAGTTGCAATTGAGAAAGCAGGGATGGCAGTGGGAGAGAAGAGGGGAGGGAAGGAGAAAGAAACAGCAAATGTGTCAAATCAGCATATACTTAAATGAAAACATAACCAATAATTTACTAAAACTGGTTTAAAACATTTACAAATCTCATTCAAGAAACACTGTTCATGAAACATGACGTGTTGACATTCACATGTTTTACTCAGGGAAAAAAGTACATATTTTTAAGTGTCATGACTATTTTCATTCTCACTTACATAATTATGGCTGAAGCAATTAGCTCAAACATCCCAAAAAATTCACCTTTGGGCTGAGATTAAGAATAAAAAGCCCAAAAGGAGAATTCTTTGGAAAGTTGTGAGCAAGCAAAAATGTGAGGGGAAGAAAGGAGGCTGCTCCACTGTAAACTGGGGGGCAGCAGCACTCGCTTGCTAAGTGGGGGCCCCTCCAAACCTAGGCCAGCCCTCACAAGCGGAGAGAACTCGATGGAGCAACGGCACCCAGGCCTGGGACTCCCAACTCTTCTGACGGCTGTAATGCCTCAGGGAACTCTAGGAAAGACTAATGCCTTGTGTGGCTTCACGATTTGAGCACTTATTTTGCCAAAAAAGAAAAAACAACCTATGCTGTTAAGATCTGACTGGGGTGTTTTAGATTCTAAAATTGTCTTCTATTTCTTGCTAAGGGCCTCTGTAAGGCAGGTCTCAATACATTATCTAAACAAATTTAAAAAAACAAAACATTGCAGCTCTAGACTTCACTTGATTTCTGCACAAATAAAATTTAGGACGTTGTTTCAGTTCATTCTCCCCCCATCCCCACCCCTAGTTTTCACAATAAAGGCTACTCAATGCACGCTCAACCACCACCAAGGTTCCTTCTAGAGGAGTTGCCAACTTTACAATGTGTCCTGGGCAGACACTGGATGGAGAGCTGATACCTACTGCTCTGAGACCCAAACTATTTTAGGTGAAATGTCCTGGACGGTGGAATATTCCAGTGGCATTCTAGGTGAAGCCGAAAAAAGACGGAAGATGATGAAGGGGTCTTAAAAAATGTCTCACAAGGCAGGTAGTTTGGATTTCACTGGAATTACAATGGAGGGGAACTATTACTGGTCCAGATGGCATTTCTGGGCTAAGCGTTAGTGAGCAGCCCTTTCCTTACTCTGGCCAGGAGGCATGAAATCATTCATCTTCTAAGAGCTGCTAGCACACCCATGCCACTGCTATGCTGCGGACTGAATGGGAGCTCCAAATTGGATCCTACCACCAACATAACAAATTTAATCATGGGAATGTCTTGGCACACTGCTGGCAATGGAAACATTTCAGGGTGAGAAAATTAAGCTGAGGCAAGAGCATTAGTTTTCTAATGCTAACATAAAACTGACAAGTAAAAGCAAAACAAAGTTGTCAAAGCAGCAGCAGCAGCCACGCCCTCGGGTGCCTTTTGATTTCCTCTCTGCAGGGCAGAGCGAATGCTACCTCATTCACCTGGATTTCGACCCACGAGATCTCGAGAGTTCTCTGGAACTGGACCGAGACCTTGACCGGGAACTGGAAGAGCTTCCTGAACGGGACCTGGAACAACACGGAAGGGTTTTTTCCAGTATCATGTAAGCAAGTCTTGGGCTATGAACACTGAAGGAAAGATGCACACAACATCTGACTTTCATGCAACAAGACAAGGATCTGGGATACACATTATCAGAACAAATATTAACAAGGACTTTTTCCTCGTATGTCTTTGGCAGAGCTTAAAAGGACTCGAGAACCATCACCAATATCCTACTTATTTTCAAATTTTATACAATAAAGTCACTTCCTAAAATGAACAAAAAATATCAACTTTATTCAAAATTCCTTGAAATTCTCTAACATAGAAAGATGTCACAATCATTGCTATAACAAGAAACGAGTGTTTTTCTGAGTTTGTGGTTAAAAATTCAGGTTCACCTTCAACTCACATTGAATCAAACTGGGGGAGTGGGACCTGAACTTGTAGGGATTTCCACTGTCTTTCCACTTTTCTTTAGGACTCAGATGATGCTACTTTTAGGTTGACTCATTTCTATTTCTAGTTAGTAAGAAGATGTTAACAGGATGGTCTATCTTCTGCTATTTGAATGTTTCAACAAGATTACTTATTGAAACGCTCAGTGGAAAGAAAGTGAATCAAGTCCATCTTGTGAAGTGGGAAAGAATGGAAGGGCATCCATTTAAGTCAGCTTTGGTTTCAGGTGCCTTTAACAGAGGATATTAGGAAATGGCAAGGCCACACATTTGTATTAAAACCTATTTTTAACCTACCATCTCAAAACAAGTTTTCTAATTTATGTCAAAGAATAAGACCTGAATAAATATTTCTGTGATCTTAAAAACAAAACTTAACAAATCTTTTTTTAAGAATGCTTTCAGTTTTATTAGTGTTTGAAAAAGAACATGTAATATTATATTCCTTACATACCACTATAATTTATTATCCACATCATTACTTCATAAAGCATACCAAGTTAATTTGAAAGAAATTGTATAAATTTAGAGCACTGATGATTTTCTACCTGAGATTTTCTTTTCAATCATAGAATTTAAATACTTCAGGGAATGACTATGGATAAATCCACAAGACCCAAGTGAAATCCACTCAGTCATGCAATGATCTCACTGTACCTAGGTATCACAAAATACAAGTTATACTCAGGTATACAAAGATTTCAACAGGAAGGACCAACTAAAAGAAACTAGAGAAAAAGAAGGAAACAGACTTCTAGTTTTTACCAACCCACTTTTCTGCAGGTAAGCAAAGTTTCATATCTAATTATTACGTGGATGCAACATGTTTTCACTGTGTACAACTTATAACACAAGTACACCAAAAACTATAGTTCCCATTCCAAGTACTGGAGAGTCAAATGATGACAGGAATTTGAAGGAATGACAACAAAAGAAATTCTAACTGCTCTAAGGTTAGTTACAATTAAAAAATAAAAATTTTAACTCGGTTCTGATCCACCCTCCATCAGATCAACACACCGGTGGTAAAATCATGGATGTCTGCTGTCCTTCATGTAATCTGCAGTGAATCACTGAGGCCTCTCCAGAGACGCAGACAGACAGACATCAGTGACAGGAGACATCACTCCTCTGTGTCTTAGCAGCTTAAATTTGATCTTTTCATCATTTTCCAGAACGTTAAGAAATATCAGCACCAAAGTTAAAAAGCATCCTTTTATAGCAATGGCTTCATTCAAGAGCCTTGTTCAATCCCACCTATTCCAACCCTCAGAAAGAGGCTATAAAAAAAAAGGGAGTAAGCATTTGCCCAGTGCCTGCTATGTGTCAGGCACTGTGTTAAGTGCTGGGAATACACAGAAAGGGAAACTAGCAACATCAACAACTACCATTTAGACAGCACTCATGCTGCGTGCTGACCTCTGTGCTTATCTCATGTGACCCTCACAACAACCCTGGGGAAGTGCTAGGATTATCCTCATTTTATAGGTGGGGAAACTGAGGCAGATAGAGTTTGAGTCTTGCCCAGGATCACACAGCGAATAAGTGCCTGAGACCAGATTCAAACTCAGGTCTTCCTGAATGACTCTAGAAGCAGAGCTTTACCCCTGTGCCCTCTGGCAGCCTAAAAACAAAACACATCTCTTCTCTCTTCATGGTCATCAACTTAATGTTTCTTCACAATCAGAGAACAAAAAGGCCAAATGTATCTTGCACATTAATTAATAAGAGCAGATATATGTGACTTTATGTGTCGGTTAAAGCTGAATGCAATTAGTATTTTATTTGGACTCTTCCCAGCTAAAATATGCAACATCTTAAAAGGAAGCCTCATTTGAAATCTTAAATTTTGGAGAAGGATTGTATAAAAACCACATTAACAGATTAAAAAAAGTTAAGTTCAAGAAAAGCATTATCTAAAGGAAATCACTTGTTATCAAAGATGAATTCTTTAAAATAAAGTTGAAACCTTAATTCAATCAAGGAAAACCAAAATGAAATAAAGAAGTTAGATACTGACATTTTGCCTGGTGTTACCCTTGACCTGTACCCGTTTACCTGGACCTAGACCTTGAGCTCGAGTGGGAGGATGAGCGCGAGGAAGATCGAGAGGGGGAAGATCGAGACTTGGAGCGACTTCTTCTGTGGGATTTCTTTTTATTGCTGTCCTCCTCTTCACTGGCATCAAGATTATATTTTGATAGATCTGCATCATCTTCATCCTCATCCTAATGAAAATATATCTGTCAGAATCCATGAGATTTAGGAATCTAGGCATTAATGTAATGAAAACTCTGTCCTTAGGTCTGGCACAAGCTGTTTAGGAACAAATCTATTATTTATCTTAGCAGGCTGGTTTAGATGGAAAAACATCCCCAAGGCAGCTTCCCCAGCTAATGGAAAAATCACTTGGAAGCCATTCCTACACAAAATTGATAACATCAGGATAATAGGGAACTTCCCCAGGAAGCTTAAAAGGAGGGTACAAAGTTCAATTTCAGGGTCTGAGCCTTCAAAGACAACTAGAGACACGTCCATGACAGGACAAGATGTCTCCCGGCGACCAGGGTCAGGGACAACCTCGGGCAAGCTCAGCAGGGGACAGAACTAAGGGACGCTGCCTCCATTTCCCACAGAAATCCTCCCAGTTTGGTCAGTTGTTCTTGTTATTGAGAATGAAAGACCCACTCCCTTCTAACTTGAGCACCGTAAGCAAGATAAGAGTTTCCAGGCTTCTGAGGGGAGCCCCCCACTATTTTGACTGTCAGTCGACAATGACATTCATAACACAGTGTATGTGATCCCCATTGGGAACTTCTTCATGAACCCACCTGGCAAAGATGCTGATGGAGTTGGCCATTCCCTTCTCTGGCTTAACTGACCTGCCCAAGGTCACACAGGAGGAAGCACCTAAGCCTGGATTTGAACTCAGGTCTTTCTGACTCCGCTGCACTACCAAGATGCTTTATTCCCATTTTACGGATGAGAAAACAGAGGCAGGCAATGGCTAAGTGACTTGTCTAGGATCACAAAGCTGGTCAGTGTCCGAGTCTGGAATTGAACTCCTGTCTCTGTCTACTGAATATCCTTAAGTCTGATGCACAGATAAGGTTTTCTATTCCAGGAAGAACAAGGACCTTACATTAGGATACTATGTCAAAAGACCAAGAAAACAAAAGTGCTCTCTGCTTCCTAAGTGGAGGTTCCACATTATCTTCAAATGTCACAGTCAGCCAGGAGGTAGCCTGGGGTGCAGGAGCTCTCTGCAAGGATCAACAGGTGGGTCCCAATACCCATGGGTGAAGCAAAGCCAATCTTTGTAGGCCTGCCCCAGGCCCAGCTGGTCGTGTGGGCATAAGGCTGTTATTTTATGCCTCCCTATTTCCACCAGGGTCCAAGGAAACACAATTGGCCTGGGGTTCTGGGAGAGTATAACATTCCATCAAATGTGAAAAAGGGGAGTGTGAGAGAGTATGTGGTTGGAGGGAGGGGGAGAGTGCAGAAATTTAGGTGGAGAATACTGAGTGGAACAAAAACAATGGAAAAAGGGCAGAAACAGGAAAGAGCTAAGTTCAGGAAACATCACCAGCCTGGGTGGTGCAAAGATATTCTGTTCTGGATGAGGGGCAGGGGCTTCAGTGTCCACTTCAGCTCCTTCAGTCTCAACTCATGCTGAAACTCTATCCATCCAAAAAGTGTGAGAATCAGTAAGTGGGAATTCTATTTTGGATGTGACTCTAACAGACGATTCAGATACTGGAATAAAATTATGATAACCTTGGAGGTCAGGGGGGAGAACCCACCCCTCCTGTTTGTAATGGAGAAGAAAAGGCCATCTGAGAATCATGTAACCTAGATTTGGGGAAATAAGACTTAAAGGGTTTTGAAGAAGGAACAGTAGGAATACCATGGCGTTGGCCAAGGAGGGAATTCTAAGCACGAAACAATTCTGACAAGGATCCAAAGGACCGCTGTCTATGAAGATTGATGTGGATGCCCCAATCAGCTTTGATAAAGAGTCAGAGAAGCTTGCAGCTAGGCTGGTAACAGAAGGGCAGCCTGGGCCTGCAACAACAATGCCAGGCGTGAAGTCTCAGAAGCTAAGGGGGAGGAATAATAAAAAAGGTGCAGCTGTGGGGTGGTTAGTAAGAGGCCACATAAAAAGGCAGGGCGTTTAATGAGAATTACACAGCCTCTCTCAGACCAGAAGCCTGACCTGTGGTTGGGAGAAGAACGAACAGAGACGACTCAGAGGAAGTTAATATCAAAGGTAAGTAAGGCCTTACTTACAGGCACTTCCCTGCAATGGATAACCTCCAGTCGCCTGGCCGATGAACACCATCCTCTATTAAAAATCACAATCACTCCTACTATATGCCCGGCAGTGTGCTGAGACCCTCACCACAAGCTTGGGAGGGAGGGGCTTTTAGTATCCCACTTTACATATGAAGAAACAGAGGCTCAGTGACTAGCCGCGTCCCACAGTCCAGTCTCCCTGACTCCAGGGCCAGCACTTCTTATCTCATGCTCCACTAGCTGCCTCCCTTTTGCAATCAGAGGATGTGACTGCTGAACCACTATCAGAAATATTGAAAAGCTCCCAGAAAATGGAAGTACCATAAGACTGGAGAAAGACAAATGATGTCTCAACCTTTAATGAGGGGAAAAGAACAGAAATTTGCAAAATATAGATTAGCAAGTTTGACTTGGACATCTGAGTAAATTCTTGACCGGACCATTAAAGAAACAATGAACTGTCTAGAAAAGGAAATGGTGACCTCAAGAACAGGTGATGATTGAACAACTTTACGTCCCCCTTCAAGTCACTAAACCCAGTCCAGGGAATGCTCCAGGTTTTCATAAAGTACATGAGCACTTCTCTTTTGGAGCAACCAAATGGTCACAACATCTGCATTCAAAAAATGTAATCCTGAAGGGTAGAACATCTGCATTCAAAAAATGTAATCCTGAAGGGTAGGTGCAATGATGACTTGGGGAGGGGGGGGGGGAAGAGTGTTGTCCAGGAATCTGCATACACATACCCCTTTTAAAAACCAGCAGCTCAGATGAGAGCCCTGGATGACCACCTTCTCAAACCTACAGACCCTCCTGAGTTGGGAGGAGCCAGCACTCACTGGATGAGTCACGCTGCAGAAGGAGCATTGGCTTGTGAGGGACTAAGCCTGCACTAGAGCACTAAGATGAGTTCTCAGAAATGGAGGTGTGCAAGAGTTAAACACTCCAGTTCAAAGAAATCCACACCACACCAAAAATCAAAACAGAACCCCACACGTACAAGACAGGCAAGTGTAGGTGAGGCATCTGAGGGACAGGCAGTCCTTTGAGAGATGCAGAGATCTGAGCGAAGCTGGGACATGGCGGTCAGAGAGGCTAAGCTTCCAGGAATGGGCTGGGGGCTCAGATTCCCCCAGACTCCACTATGGAAGCCTCATTCTTTTTCTGGTACCGTCTCTCATCAATAACGATGACCTACTGAGCGCCCTGGGAGAAAACCGGGCTGACAGTGAAAGGTTCTTGGCTCATGCCAAATGTGACTGGGTCATTCCCCAGCAGAAGATCAAGAGAAATGCTGTGTCTTTTCTACTTTCTGAAGGCTCTCATGCGGATGATGGACCAGACTTGTTTTCCTCCTAAGCAGACGGCAGAACGCGGAGCAAGCAACAGGTGCAAAGAGGCAAAATCAGGTTTTATGCCAGGAGACACTTCCTCACAATTAGAGCTAGTCTGGGGGAGGCTTGGCAGGAAAGGATACCTACTTTCAACAAGCACTCAGAGAAGTTACCATTGGTGTGAAGATGGACGAACCTTAAAGGAGCGGAAGACAAACAAGACAACTTAGAAATGAGGTAACATCAAACTGACCCGCGTGGAATGGACAAGGACCTCCTGCCAGACCAAAGGCGGATGTGCTGCGTGCTGAGACACTGCCTGCCCATGGCAAAATCCCACAACTCCGTGAACAGCATTTAGCTAAAAAGAGAATGGGGGGTCGGCCTTGAGGCCAGAGCTTCCCCCTAATCAAGGAGAGAACGGATGACCCCCTAATCACCTGCCAGAAGGATCAGGGAGTGGTGAAAAATTTGAAGTCCCTTTCAGGGCTGGAAACCTATGATTTTGCAAGATTAAAATCCAACTTTGCCACTCAGTTATTCTTGTAACCAGGGATAAATTACTTTAAAATGTACTAAAATGAATGACTTGCCTCTGACTGACTGTGAAAGAGTGTTTTACAAAAATGACATGTGGCTAGTTCCATACTAGATGGAAATAATGCTGGAAAAAGAACACCGTTACCTCATCCAACTTATACTTGGACAGATCTTCATCCTCATCCTCCTCTTCTGCTTCTGATTCTTTATCTTCAACTTCCTTTAAGATTGAGGCAGGACCAACTGCTTTCCCTCTATACTTTTTCTTTTTACGACCAAACTAATAGAGAAAAAAGAGAATCTCTCCCTAGTCAACTAGAAACATGTGTTTTTGATTTTAATAAAAATTACATTCTGGACCACTACAATATTAAATCCCCCCAACCCGGAATACTAAAAACATATTCTTGTTTTCTGTTGTGTCTTATTCTCTGTGACCCCATTTGAGATTTTCTTGGCAAAGATATTGGAGTGGTTTGCCCTTTCCTTCTTCAGCTCATTTGACAGATGAGGAAACTGAGGCCACCAGGATTGTGACTTGCCCAGATTCACATAGCTAACAGTGTCTGAGGCCAGATTTGAACCCAGGTTTTCCTGCCTCTAGACCGAGCCAAAACACATAATCTAATAATACATAATTTTTAATAAGAAGGTACTCAAGTTGTGCAAGAAAGGGAAATGACGGTTTGGACAAACAAAAACAAAAATTCAACACAAATGTCAATTTGCCTTTCTTTGTTCTCCAGACACACTCCTGAAGTTGGACTTTTCCAATCCCATGCTTCCCATCAGATTTACCTCATCATATTCTCCATCCGATTCTTCTCGTTCAATATACTCCACATTTTCTCTTTCGTTAAAACCTCCACCATAGCCTAAAAAAAAATTACCTAGGTTTTTATCATATGTTTATACCTAGAAAGATTATCTGCTTATCTATCAAATGGTATGAATCTTCCCTTTTGGTTTTGGGAATGAGAGCCACAAGAAATGCCCCGACTCCAAGCCCAAATGCCCTCCCTTTCGCCCTTCCCTCCTCTCTGCCTCAAGAGCTACATCCTGAGCTCTTTGGGGAAACAGTGCTGAACAACAGCACAAAGATTGGGCAAGAGCTTGGTGTGTGAAGGCTACTGAAGTCTAATAAAATACTATTCACCGATAAACTGGTAAATAAATAATGAAGCTTGTCTCTCCCCACCTCTTTCAGATGGCATCCATCAACCAATTTATTAAGTACTTATAAAGTGCCTACTACATACTGTACTAGGCACTGAAGATATAATAATCACTCCCCAGATGGAGACTACCTTCTAAAAGAATAAGAGAAAAGAGAAAAAGCAAACCCTTATATATGGAAACAAAGGTCAAACTCATGAAATGGGAGGGGCAGTTATGTCCAATGGGACTGGAAAGGCAGATTGAGCAGGGCTTGAATTCTGTTTGATTCTAAGGCCATAGGAAGTCAACAATGGTATTCACTGTGTAGGGGAGGGACGGGATCAGGTGGGCATTTAAGGAAAATCACTTGGGTAACCATGAAGAGAGAAGTAAAAGGGGGCAGAGAATTGAGGAGGACCACCAAGGGGGAGGCCTTAATATAGCTCAGGCTAATCCTGTTACAGTAAGCCTCATAAATCCGACACACCTCTGTCATACCAGAATTTTGCTGTTAAAGGACTGGGTAAGATCAAGCCTGGGGCTCACAGTGCCCAGGATAACAGACATCAGACCACCAGAGTCTGCTAAGGGCAATTCCCTTATTCCTACCTTACAAATGGCATCTAGGGAGATTCCAGACCTTGCCCAAGGCCACAGAGAGCAGCAGGTTTGGATCTTCATTCCTCTAATGGCAGACTACCACACACAACTACATATCATCAAGACAACTTATACCCTCTAGGAAATGTTGAAAACTGTTAGAACTAGCAACTTTTTAAGGGACCTGAGGCAAAGAAGATTCAGTGACCTGCTCAGAACTCCGGTCTTCCTGATTATAGGCCCGGCCCTCCATCCCCTGGGTCACTGAGATGCCTGTGATACAATACTAAGAAAATGATAAGGCTGAGAAAGGATGAGCAAGATGAAAAAAGAAACAGCTAGAATCCAGTTCTAGGGTTGGAAGAGACTTGAGAGCTAATCAAGTGTCTAATGTCACTGAGAAAGAAACTGATTCAAAGTATTCCTTCTCAGAATCCTGGTCTGAATGGATTTGTCTTTATTTGAGTGGAAAAACGTAAAAAACAACTGTTCCTAGTGAATATATTTTTAATATAATAGTGTTATTTTTTTGGAACTTAGGTGACAGTTTTGGATCTGTGATTTAACTGGCACATGAAGTTCTGAGTCAGTAAACTCTCATTACCAGGGGCCATTTGTAGCCATCTTTTAACTTCAGACACCAGAGCTGCTTACAGTCCTCACATGTTGCCTGGAGTGTTTTCAATGTAGCGGGGAAGAGAAGGAGAAGTGGGGCTGTCACATTGATTACTGTCAACAGCTTCTGCTTCTCTTCATTGCAGGTTAGTCAAGAGTCACCCTCATCATCCTCCATCTGTGTGTGTACAGGATCTGTTGGTGGTTCAAAAGAGGGGGTGGGTGGGTGTGGGTGTGGGTGTGTGTGTGTGTGTGTGTGTGTGTGCGTGCGCGCACACTATACTCCACAGGTCACCTTTCTATCCACCATACCAAGCTACTTCTCAGAGCAAGTTGTTACTACATAGAATGCAGCTTATATATAGGTCAACAGGATATGACTAAAATTACACATTTGTCTACACTCTCTGCAACATTTAGTACACATATTGATGACAACTTCATCTTTACTAGTTCATACATTCTCAAGTTTATGCAATGTAATGTAATGTTCAAGTAATGACTGCAAATTATATATACCACATATATAGCAATTATATATATATATATATATATACAAAAAGGAATATAGATTGTTTTCACAAAGATTTTATCAATGCACATGTGTGGACTAGGAATGGGCTTTACCCACTGCCACGGTAATAATAAGCTGACTGCCCTTGCGACTCGTTGGTCCAATAACATTTAACAGTGGAAGTCCATGAAGGAGTAAAGTGACATGATTACTAGATTCACACATGATCCCACATTAGAAAAGGAAGCTAACTGGAGAACTGGACTTCATTTCTGAAGAACACCAAGCAGAAGTTGAGGAAAGCTCTAAGAGATGCACAAAGGGAGTGCAGGACTACTGCAGGCAGCACAGACTCCTCACACATGCCGAGTGTGAAGTAAATGTGTGATGACTTGATTACAGTCTAGTAAACGTGCTAGGATACTTGGGACTTCATTAAGAAAGGTATACCACTGGCCTGCAGGAAGTAAAGTCATTCTTCATCCACTCGATGAAGTCAGGTTTCTTCTAAGAAGCTGTGTTCAGATCTACAGCTAAAATATACAGTAATTCTGGAGAAGGCCAGAGACCATACAAGGCAATTGAAAGTGAATTCCCATTAAGGCAGACAACATTACAAATTCAAAAGTATACTATTTTCCCACAGAAGGCCCATAAATAGAAGACCCATTCTGTGCAATTCTGAGTAACCAAATCATGAGCAACAAATCTTGCGCACACACACAAATGGAGGAGGGTGACTCAATATGAATGGGGAGCAGAAGCGATTCACAGTAATCAATGTGACAACCCCACCTCCCCTACTCTCCCCTACTGTACTGGAAACCCTTCACAAGCAGCATCAGATAAAACATTCTCAGGCTCCAGACAACCAAGAAATAAAGAAGAGAACTAAGGCCATGTTTAGCTGTAGATGATACAAAGAAAAACAACGTGACAACAACAGCTATCCTGAAGGAGTTTACAGTGGAGTTGTTATTCTGTGACAGAATACAGGGAGCTGAATCACAGACAGAATAGAATGGACCTGCCAGTTAAGGGAAACATCAGCTGATCCAGAGTCACTTCATGGAAGAGGCAAATCAGAATGGATCCTTGAAAGACAGGCAGGAAATAAAGCACACCCTGCTGGAAAGAAGGAGGCAGGAGAACATTCTAAACCAGAACAGTCAAGTCTTTGGGGAAAAGGGAGACTTCCAACGAATGAATACTGAGATACAGAGGCCCAGAAGGTCAAAAGACGACTCTCAAGCACAGAGGGACAGGTCAAAAAGTAAAAGAAAATCCAAGCCATCTCCCACCAGTCTTGTTGCCTGACTCCTGACACTCTACAGCTTATCAATGCCTTTCTGAAAACCTGGTTCTCAGAAGTCACTTGGTATTCCAGAAGTGATCTGACCATTAACAAAATGCCTGACCACTGATACCCTAAACATGTACACTAAGCGTCTAATGCAGGTGAAGATCCTCATGATACTTCTGCTTCCACAACACTGCTGATTTGCCTTCTGACACAAGCACATTTCTCCCAAACTGCTGTCCAGTCATGCTTTTCCCCTAGTCTATTCCCTTCAGATCCCCTCTCCACAGCAGTTTTTCCAAACCTCCTGTGGCTCTTCCCCTGCCTGCTCAGCTGAGACCCTGGCCTCACATTTCACGGAAAGGACTGAGGTCATCAGCCACGAGCTTCCTCTTCTCTTTATCTACTATCACTCAGATGCCTTCAGCCGCTATCTCCTCCTTCACCTGTCACGCGAAGAGGTAGCCCTAACTTTTGGCCTTGTCGAGGCTAATCCCTCTACCTGTACAAGCTCTTGGGTTCCTGCCTGCCTTCTCCGCTACACTGCTCCTTCAATCATCCCCTCTCTCACCTTCAGTCTCCTAATGGCTAAAAACATGCCCATGTCTCCACTGTCCTCACTTGATCCATCGACCCATGCCAGCCATTCTTCTCTATCTCTCCTCCCTTGGATGAGTAAGCTGGAAAAGGCCATGTACAACCAAGGCTTCCATCTTCCCTTCTCGCACTCTCAGATCCCTACAGATGAGTCCAACCTCATCACTCAACTGAAAATGCTCTCTCCGGAAGTTACTAATGCCATAATTAGGCCAAATCCAATAGCCTTTTCCCAAACCTCATCCTTCTTACACTCCCTGAAGCCTTGAACACTGGCTGACTACCCTCTTCTCCCCAGGTATTCGTGACACTGTTCCTTCCTGGTTCTCCTCCTGTTCATGGGACTCTTCTTTCTCAGTTTTCTTTGTTGGTCTTCCCCTAGGGCAGAGAGGGGCAACCTTCACCTTGAGGTCATATGTGGCCCTCTAGGTCCTCAAGTGCTACCCTTTGACTGAGTCTAAACTTCACGGAACAAATCCCCTTAATAAAAGGCTGAAGGTGTTCCACCCCTGCCCATGGGAGTCCCCCATGGCTTTGTTCAGGAAAGCTGACAAACTATTAGGCTGAGCTAAGAATACATTCCTACATTTTTAAAACAGAAGTTGTATTGTCCTCAAAAATGTCAAAATCATTCTCAAGCGGACCTGTTCTTGGGTTCAATGATCATGTCTAAGCAGATGATTCTCAGCTCTACCTATCTTGCCCTAAGCTCTCCCCAAGGCCCCTCGCTGCCCCTAACTTTTCTGGAGCTGTCTCCCTCCTCCTCCAATCCCTACTAAAGTCTCCCCTTCTCTTTCAGTCCTCTTGAATCCTAACACCTTCCCTCTGAGCCTTCTAGTTAGGTTTTTGGCACACTGTTGCTTGCGTGCTGTCTCCCTATCAGACTGTTCTTTACACCCCTGGTGCTTCTCACCTTAGTGCCTGGTAAATTCCTGACTGGCACACATCAGGACATTTTTGGATCTGAGTTCTCATTAGTTTATTCTTTCAAGTTCTGTGCAACGTCCTTCGCTTGGCTGTTCAGGCCTTTGTTCACATGGCACCTGGGCTACAGAACTGGACAGCCCTTCCTCATTCTATCAAATCATTAAAGATCATTCCTTGAGTCCAGGCCATCCCAAAGACCCACCCAAGTGCCTCACCCACACCCTTCTAGCTTTTGTAAAAGAACAGCCTAAGAGAATCCCAAGGCCCATAATAAATAGCCTTCCACTTCAGACTTCATGAACACGGTTTTCTGGTTCTCTGTGTATTATATTCCACTGGATGGTAATTTCTGTGTGGGCACACAATAGATCTGTATGAAATATTTTTTCCATCACCATAATCTAATCCCTTAACACTCTGCGTTGGTTTCATTAGCTATGAAATAAACCTAACACTTTCACCACTGATCTTGCTGAGAGGAACAAATGAAAATCACGCACATCCAAAAAGCACTTAGATCAGCAAAATGACAGAAATGTCTATTATTTTTATACTAAGATTAAGGTTGTACAGTTGATATAGTCAACTAAATACTTAAAAAAAAATCCAGAACAGGGACATCAAGTCAGAGGATACCACAGCTGAGCTACACTGCCCTGGTTTACACTGGGTACTCTCAAAGGTACATTTATTTTTCAGAGTACAGTGTACATGGAAACTGGACCTGAGAGTAAACTAGGCCTGTTTTCTGTGCATGTAATCATTGCTGGGGTTAAATATATCCCAAAGTGGCCGGGTTACTCTCTGGAGTATGGCTCTTGGCATCCACTCTTGCATGTGACGTATGAATTGAAAATAAAGTTAGAGGAATGCATAAAAAAGTAAGTGAACCAACTACTTTTGTCCACAAGAGGAAGAGCATCCCCGAATGCCATCATTCCTTTAAGAATTACCAGTTTTCTTCAAATGTGACTATAACTTACCCGTCCTTTCCTCCAGCTTGGCGTACTTGGGAGTGTTGCACATATTACACTCAGATCTCCTGGCCCAATTCACATTACTGCAGCTTTAGAATGGAGAGACGAGCATATCAGTAGAATGTAGCAGCCCATCAGAAAAGAAAGAGAAAATAGAGACAATTAACGACACAGATAAGTGGAGCTAATGTTCAGCACCATAAAGAATAAGTTATTGAGACAGAAAAGTAAGAACACTGACCTAGGAGAGACTTGTTTCTGAGTTTTAGACAAGACATGTAAACTTCTTAGCTACTAATCTCTAAAGTAGATAGAGTGGGGGCTATAAAGACATGCCTTTACTTCAGGGAAAAAGTCACCAAATTCCAGGCTGGAAAAAATGCGTTCCAATTCTAAGATTCTCTGATATATAATGAATCCAAACTATGGGTTAGTCTCTGAACTCATGCAAATCCATTAAGAACCCCAAACCCCAAGTTTCAAGTGTAGTGTGTGACAGCAATCCCCACACTCAATGCTCCAGCACCCAGTGTATGCTTAAAGACAGTGTAAGAATGGAAAACTGCACTTTGTGGTACCCAAAACATCAGAAACTTATGTCAGCATCTTTTAATTCCAAACATGTATTTTTTAATTCAAAATGTATTCAAGTTCACAGTGAAATCAAGAATGGAACCTGGGAAATCAAGAAGGAATTAAAAACCAATTTCAACATCACTGAAAGAGGCCAAACATGACCAGAGCCCCACTGAACAGCACATCAAGCCAAACACATTTCAGGGGGAAAATCATAGGATGTGCAGCTGTAAATGCTGTCAGAGATCCTCTAGTTCAACAGCTTCTCACATATGGGGAAAATGGGGTACAAGAGTGCTGGCCTAGGTGGTCAAAGGCTGCCTGGTTTTTGGCTGTCCAGCCGAGAGCACTGTGACTCTGTCATACTGCCCCACAAGGGCAAAACTTCTAAAAAGCCAAATTAAACTTCTTAGGATTCCGTCACATACACATGAAAATGCTATCAAATCTTTGGATGACAAAAGCAGACGTTCTCTTAAGTACTT
Source organism: Potorous gilbertii (assembly GCA_028658325.1). Classification (NCBI taxonomy): domain Eukaryota; kingdom Metazoa; phylum Chordata; class Mammalia; order Diprotodontia; family Potoroidae; genus Potorous; species Potorous gilbertii. The sequence continues at coordinate 690,374,466 of CM053770.1, forward strand.
AAGATTGTCTAATCATAATATGTTACAACAGAGAAGTGGCCTTGGAGACTATCTATCCCAGACTTTACTGGATAATGAAACAGCAGAAGGGAAGCAGAGTGACTTAAGATCAAAATGGCAGAACTAGACCAAGCCCAGCTCTCCTGACTCATAATCAGTCCAGTGACGTTCTACCTACCACACAAGGTTGGGACATGCTTTTATTCAAGTTTATTTTGCTATGGCAATTGTGTATGCTTACAGGAAAAAATGTCCTATTAACAACTGACATGGGGCAAAGAAAAGAGAATTCAAAGGCCTTTTACACAACAGGGAATATGAGTTAACAAGAAAATGACAACAGAACAAAGCCTGAGAAGGCTACTCTGGCCAATAAGACATTTAAAGAAATGAGGGTGATTGTTTTTTCCAGAGCATGACAGCTAACATTTTTTAACAGGAGAGAGAGATGGCCTTAAAACTAATTCCATGGATATCTGAAAAAATTGGCAACACCAGTGATAAGCTGTAATTCTACATAGAGATACAGTTGTCAAGTCAAAACAAAAGAGTAATTCCTAAAGACCTACGTTTTACATTGCCAGTCATTAGCACTAAATAGGCCCCGGCTCTTCTCAGCAAGGGTCTTTCCAATTTCAGTTCCACCAGCTTTCATCATCTTAGCTTCAGTTGTTTTTTCTGCAAGTAGAAGAATAAAGATATGAAATGTGAAGAACTAGACAAAATTGTCTATCTGGTCAAGAGGTAATGCTACTTGTATATTTACCTCGACCACACCGGTTACAACTGGTTCTTCTTGCAAAGTTTACGTTTCCACATCTAAAACAAAATAAAGCACACTTCAGAGAAATCCACATTAAAACATCCTTCTTACATATATAGTACTACCCTAAGAATCTTCCTAATTATCTTGTGATAAAAAATACTGAGGTTTTTTTTTGTTTGTTTCATTTTCAGATGTGTCCAACTCTTCATGGCTCCATTTGGGCATTTTTTGACAAAGATACTGAAGTGGCGTGCCATTTCCTTCTTCAGCTCATTTTACAGATGAGTAAAGTGAGACATACAGGGTGAGGTAATCTGCCTAAGGTCACACAGCTAGTAAGTGTCTGAGGTTAAATCTGACTTTGGGGAGATGTGTCTTCTGACCTTAGGCCTGGCACTTTAATACTGTGCTAGCTGCCTACTAGATTTTAAAATGTCCTATAAAGCAATAATTATAACTATCTGGCCTTGGAAAAAGAGAAGAAAAATAGATCAATGGATGAGAAAATATGGTCCGAAGTCAGTAAATCAACTATTTACTATGAGCTAGACCCACCATGTACTGAGTGCTGAGGATACAAAGACATTATAAGGGTTTGGACCCCCTAAAGCATGTAATACACCACAGTAAGCTAAATGAATAAAGGAATATGTGATTTTTCCATGTGTACATGGAGAACTGGTAAGGCAGAATTCTACTTTCTCGAATCAGTGCTTACCAAGCATCTAAACTGAGCTAGATGCTGGGGACATTGACACAAAGGATAAAACGATCCTTACTCTCAAGTAGTTTACCTTCTAATGAGGGAAATGAGTACACAGAAAATACATACAAGGTATAAATATAAATGGAATGCAGATACAAAGAAAGTGGTCAAATGTAACTTAGAGAGATTAAAATACGCGAGTATGTATAAAGCTACTTGTCTGACAGGCTCTCGATGTAATAAGGTTAGTGACATCCACAAGGGTCTGTTCTCTTGAGAAGCTGTCACTGAATGCCCACAAGGCTGTCCCACTTCCTGCACAGCTGCTCTGTTTTGTCCCTTCTTTGTTTTCTACAGCAGACCATGACAGGGAGGGATCATATGGGGCAGCTCAAGTGCCTGAGAAAACAAAAAAGCTTAAGCCAAAATCTTGCCCAAGACTTTCCCATCTTCCCTCTGGTTTCATTCTCAAATGCCCCCGAATGCTGTGGCTTAGCTGACTTTCTCACTGAGCCTTTGGCAAACTTGCTTTCCTTCTGCTGCTTCTCCACATTGAATGAAGTGACACTGCCATCATCCTCCGTAAGATTTTGCAAATACGTTTCTATTCTAAGCTGGGGTCACCCTGGGCAGTTCCCTTGGGTTTCTCAGGAGATTCAATGTTTGCTGGCAAAGACAATTTTTTATGGTTTTTTTTTTTGCCCACTACCCATTTTTTTTTCTGTGTCAGTTTGGAATTACCTCAGTCGTATGCTAATATAATTTCATTTTTGTTATTCTAAATTGGTACTGATTTTGATACCTGCTCCAAAAAGTTAGTGTCTGACTACATAACAAAAGGCCAACTTGGAAATGGAAATCAACTGTTTCTTGTCAGTTAAAATATAATTTCACTTTGGGGATATTATTTGGAATTCATGTAATACTGCTTTCTGTCATATTTATGCAATATCAGAGTGACTTTTGTATCAGTTACAAGCCTTTGGCTTTTTTCATTTTAGTCTTTTAACATTGTTTTGCAATTTTTTGTCTGCCTTAATTCAAGTCACTGAATGGTAAAGTCTACATTCACTTGATTTAGAAATCTTCTATCAAGTCTTTTGTAAAATTTCTCCATCTTCCGATTTCTGGAACAGGTGATTTTTAGACAAATGCTTCTCATAAGTACCATAAGAAGAGGTATCAGATCTCCCAAGAAATGATCTCTTCTGAGATAAAACAAGTATAGCAAATCTTCTTGCCTATTTAAGGAGAACTTATGCAACTTTCTT
>CM053770.1:690377708-690495502 GCA_028658325.1 Potorous gilbertii
GGGCACCCCACCTGGGAGGGCGGAGGGGGAGGGCACCCCACCTGGGAGGCCGGAGGGGGAGGGCACCCCACCTGGGAGGGCGGGGGGGGGGAGGGCACCCCACCTCGGAGGGCGGAGGGGGAGGGCGGAGGGGGGGGGCACCCCACCTGGGAGGGCACAGGGGGGGGGCACCCCACCCCACCTCCCTCTTCCCCAAGCTCCGACGGAAGCCCAGCGGTACGCTCCGGGAGGGCGGCCTCAGGCGCCCAGGGGCCCCCCATCTGCCGGGCCGGGGCTCCTCGAGGAGGGCTCGGGCACCGGAGCCCCCTGGGCCGTGGGGGATGGGGCGGAGCCGATCACCGAGCCGCCCATCGGGGGAGGGGTCTGCCGGCCGGCCGGGCAGGTCTAGGCGAAGCAGCCGCGGCCCGAGCCCCGGCGTCCCTCCTCCCGGACAGCGGCCCGCGGGCACACAGCAGGCGCTTAATGCGTGCTGGCTCGGGACCCGGAAGGCCGCGGAGCCGGCGGCCCAGACGGGGAGGGAGGCCCAGGAAGGAGGATGGGGCCGGGAGAAGCGGGGAGGCTGAGCCACGTGACCGCGGCGGCGCGGCCCACCCTCGTGCCTCAGTTTCCTCGCCCGTGCTCCCCGGACCGGATGGCGTTGGCCGGGCGCCCCCGGGACCTGAAGGGGTGGGGGGCAGGCCGGGCTGGTCCCCGAGGCGCCCCCCCGCTCCCTCCCCCCGGCCCGGGCCGCGCCGCCGCGCTCACTTCTTGTCCGGGCAGATCCAGTCTCCGTCGCTGACTCGGAAGTTCTTGGTCGACATCGTGGCCGCCGCCGCTGCCTCTGCCTCCGCCGCCGCTGCCTCTTCTGCCTCTGCCGCCGCCGCCGCTGCCACCTCCACCTCTCCCCCTCCTCTTCCTCGGCCGCCGCCGCTGCGCCAGGACCCCAGGAAGCCGGCCGGGGACCTGACGCCGCTCCAGGGCTGTCCGCCGCGCGCCTGACTCGGGCTCGCCGCCGCTGGAGGCCTGCCGCGGGAATATCCGGCGCGCCGCAGGCGGAGGCGCGGCTGCAGGAAGCGAACGGCCGCGGCCTGTGGGCCCAACCCCCCAGATAAGGTATTAGATTCACTTCTCCGGCGGAGCCGACAGGCGGTGCCGAGGACAGCCCGGAGGGGAGACCGCCGTGGCGCCGTGCGTACGGAGCAGGCGCGCACTGCCGCCTACGGCACCGGAAGCCAGTCAGAGGAAAGTCCTCCCCACCCCCCGGGCGGGAGGGGTGAGGGAAGCAGGGTGGGCGATACCAACGTAGCGCGGCGGGGGGGTGTAAGAGGCGGGGTTAGGGACCGTTCCACCCGCGCGGGCGGAGGGGGGAGGCACAAGTGTCATCTCCTCCCTGGTGCCCACGCGCGTCTCTAGGATGTCACCTCCTGGAGCGTGTCGTCGCTCTCGGAGGGTCACACGCCTAGTGGATGTGAAGACCCCGCAGAGGGAGGGAGGGAGGGAGGGAGAGAGAATGAATGAATGAGTGAATGAGTGAACGGGCGGCAGCAGGGTGTGGCTCCTCCGCGCCTTCCTGCGAAGTAACGACCCCCGTAACTCAGCCCCAGGAGACCAGCCCACTTCTATTTTAACTCCGTCATTTTAGAGTGGCGTGAACGTGGGAACCTCACGCAAGCCTGCAAACCGAGGCTAGCCGAGGAGCTCTGTAACAACGCTAATGACACCCGGGAAGGTCTGCGGGGCGCTTTTCCGACTTCCCCCGCCGGCCCTGGGGGTCGGTCCAACGGTCACCCCATTTACAGCTGGGGACACTGAGGCAGGCAGGTTAGGGGAAATAGGAAGACGCTTCGATTCTTCCTGCTCCTCCAGCGCTCTCACCCAGCCCCCCGGGACCTCGTGTGCCTGGGATTCCCTCCCTGCCCGTCCCTGAGTGTTTGTCGGGGGGCGCCCCTGCTTCCGTGGTCGGATGCCAGGCAGTCCTGGGGGGTTCAGACGGAGGGCTAACTCCGGGGGGCTGCCGGGTCCCGGAATTGGGAGAGAGCCCTGAGCCCTCCCATCGACTGAACTAGCTTCTCTTCTCCTACTTGACAAACGCTCGTGCCACCTCTGTTCAAGGCCACCGGGAAAGACCCCTAGAAATCCCCCCTCATCCTTCTTCTGGTTGGACGTTGCGCTGAGCAGAGTCCTCAGGTCTCCCATGGTTTGTCCCCAGGGAGTGAGTAGCAGAGTTGGATTCCTACGTAGAGCCTCCAATTCCAAATCCAGGTCTCTTCCTGCTTCTTGCCACTGTCTCCCTGCAATTCTGTCTGTCTCCTGCTTCTGCCCCCTTGGACTAGTCAGTGGCTGAACTTTCCTGGCTATCTGGATAAAGGCACAGATAGCATTGATCAAGTTGACAAATGACCCGAAGCTGGGAGAGATCCATAGCTCATTGGATGACAGTCAGGATCCAACAAGAATCCCAACAGACTGGAACTAAATGAGGAGAGATTTAATCGGGACAGCTGTGAGTCTGAAGCTTGGGTTCAACTTCACATGTATAAGATGGGGGAGGTGTGGTTAAACAGGAGTTGATCTAAAAAAGATCTCGGGGTTCTAGTGGACTCCCAGCTCAACCTAAGTCAACAGAGCAATAGGGCAGCCAAGAAAACAGGAATAATCCTTAACTGCATTAAAAGCGGAGGGGCTTTGAGGAGTGAGGGCCTGAACCCCCCACACCCTGATCAGATCGCAGGAGGACTATTTTGCTCTGCTCTAAACTCTCCATTTGAGGAAGGGCCTCCTGAAAATCAGCCAGTTAGGAGGCTAACCTGATGAAGAACGATGGAAAGTTTATATCAGATCACAACAAAAGGCCTGAAGGAAAGAAGACAGATATGACACAATCTCTGACTCCAAACATTTGAAGGATTTTCACATGGAAGAGGGATTGGCTCCAGAAACCAGAACCAGGAGTGGGGGGGTGGGAGTGGGGGAGTGTAAAGTTGTGAGTTAGGCTCAAGGTCCCGAAAAACCTTCAGAACAAACTGGTGTCATCCAAGAGTATGAGGGGCTGCCACCAGAGGCAGGGCCTTCCCCAGATTAGATGTATTCCAGTAAAGACCAGATAGTAACTTGCTGAGGATGACTTTTTTTTCAGACTTGGATTGGATTGGATTAGATGAGTGCCTGCTAGCAGCTATGGGACCTGGTGGATGGAACGTTGAGCTCGGAGTCAGAGTCAGAGCCTGCCTCAGGGCTTCACTCAGCTCTGTGACCCTGAGCTGAGCTAGTCCCTTTCCTCCTCCCCCTAGGGGTCTCTGCTCTAAGTGAGGATAGTAATCCTCCCTTTCCTTCCTCCTGGGGTAGTTGTGAAGAGAAAATGCATGCGTCCATTCATACTTATATGTATGTGTGTATGCATGTATGTAGGTGTATGTGTGAGTATATTTACACAGAGATATGATCATCTTAGGTCATAGCACAACATGAGTATGCACATACATGTTTAGTTGTAGCTATACATATATAAATTGTGGAGATAAAATGAGACAAGAAACAAACCAATGTGGACAAACTCTAGATGGGATAAATAATGAACGGAGGGAATGAAATGGGAGGAAGAAGTCTTCCTGCAGAAGGTAGGAGGCAGCCATGGAGTCAGAATTGCAATGGGTATGCCTCACCCTAAGTGAGTACCTACAAAGGGCCTAAAGGGCTCAAGGTCTCCCAGTGTATCCTGGGTCACTTCTAGTCATCCTGATGAATATCTGGTCACTGGATTCACATGGCTCTGGAGGAGAAGTGAGGCTGGTGACCTGCACAGCCCTCCTTCACTCAGAACAAAGTCAAGTGCAAGTCATGTCATCATTTCTCTGATGGCATGGTCTTCTTTGGCAACGAAGGACGAACACATTCCCTTTTATGGAAAATATTAAGAAATCATATTTTTCCAGTCGAAATTACTTCTGGACCTGTCAGAAAAAAATAAACCTGGTTGATATTCAATCAGTTCTAAGGAGTGTGTCCTACTTTAGTCAGTCAACAAACACTAAATAAGTACCTACTCTTTACCAGGTCCTAAGCTCAGTCCTGGGAGTACAAAGAAAGGCCAAAGACAGCTCTGCCCTCAAGGAGCTCACAGGCTAATAGGGGGAACTAGAGGTGGAGGCAGAGGAACTTACTGAGGAGATATGACTTGAAACAGAGTACCAATGTTCTGCCTTTCTGGGGCAAGTTTGAGTGAGGCTGCAGCCTGGTGTCTCCACAGTAGCTACTTATTTATTCAATAAGCATCAATTTGAGCATCTCCTATACATGTAGTGCCCTGTACCAGGCACTGGAGAAGGTCTAAGGAAAAATCAGACCACGGAGCTTATACTCTAGATGGGACATGAAGGAAAACAGCAGCATTACCACCAGAAAATGTGTGTGCTTGTATATTAATAAAAAATGGAAAAGTTAAAAAACCCAACATATTCAATTTAAATGTTTTATAAAAGAATTTATTTTCAATTCCTTTGAGGAAGAATCCAATGCTGGTTGAAATGAGAAATAATGCCCTTCCATTGTGTAACCACAATGCATCATCACTTCCCTGGAGGGGCCTTGGCTATTGATTTGTGGCTCTGGAATTGGTAGCTGGAGAGGGCATTTTGTAACAAGGTCAAGGACAAGAGACTGACTTGGGACTTTATCTGCTTTCTTTGACTCTGGCTTTAAGCTTCAAGCTTGAAATTGCCAGTAGGTGAGCAGCCAAAGCACATTTGAGAAGTATGCCGCTAACATCAATTATTTACTAGAAGGTTTATAGAGACGGGAGCAGAGACTCTCTCACCTGTCCAGTTTAGGGCCAGTTAATTCGAGGACAGAGTCAGGGTGAAGCAGCAAATAATCATTGAAAGTCAATTGAATTTTTCGTTCATTCATTCAACAAGCATGTGCTTTCCTTTCACCTGTCTATGATTAATAAATATTTTTTGATTGAGTTGATTAAATTTATTGAGCTCTAAGGTATAATGTTAAACCTATAACAAGAGGGACATAAGGACCACATTGGTTCAAAGTAAGATGAAGCTACTTTAGGCTGAATACATAAGCGAAGTCTTTGGTGCAGTCTCAGCTGTGCCTGGAAGGACAGGGTGGAATTCTGTGGGCACAATTAGAGAGAAAAGCATCCAAGGTGGGAACATAGTATGTGTGGCTCATATATTGATATCAGGGCTTGTGGGATTTCAAGGTGGTAATGACTCAAGTCCTGCTACAGTGAAGAAACCCTACCAGATCGAGCAATAACAATTGAAAACATTTATTAAGTCCTTACTATGTGCTAAGTACTGTGCTAAGGGATGAGGGATGAGAACCCAAAGCAAAGGCAGCCCCTGGTACTTCCATTAGCTTAATTTCTAATGGGAGAGACAACAAACTGAGGGGATTGGGTGGCAGATCGTGATGCTCTGGTTTAGAAATTTACAGTTGGAAGTAGAAGGGAAAGGAGTGGTGATCTCAGGGAGTAAATCAACACTACTGGAAGTCAAAGACTTAGATGATGACTGTGGTTCATGGTGGTATAAGGTGGAATCAAAGTATACGAGAGTGAAAATAATTTCCAAAGGGGTTAGAAAGGTAGGTTGAGGTCAGCTCCTGAATGACTTTAAATGCTAAACCAAGGAAATTGTATTTTATCCTTGAAGTAATTGGGAGCTACCAGAATTTCTTGAGTAAGAAAGTGACATGGCTAGCATGGAACTTAGGGAAATGATTTTGTCAGCTGTAGAGAGGATGAGTAGGGGATATTATTGCAACAGGCCAGATGAGAGTCTAACCTAGGAAGGTGTTTGAATGAGTGGAGCGAAGGAGCAGATATAAAGAATGTTCTAGAAACAGAAATAACAAGATTTAGCAAATGATGGGTCATGGGGGTTGAGTGGGAGTGATGAATTGGGGTGTCAGGTGGGCCTACTGAAAGGATGATGGATGATGCCTTTCAAAGGAATAGCTTGGAAGAAAGGTCATTATTAGGGGAAAGATAACGAGCTGTGTTGGGTGTGCTGAGTTTGAGATACTTGCAGCAGATCTTCAGAAAGCAGAACCGTGGTGCGGTGGGTAAGTGTTGGACCTGTAGCTAGGGAGACTTGGGTTCAAACTCTACTTACTAATGTGTGACTCCAGAAAAGTCACTTAACCTCTGTGTGCCTCGGTTATGTCATCTGTTAAAAAGGAAGCATAATGACACCTACCCCCCAGGGTTATTGTGAAGATAAAATAACATTGTTCAAGTGCCTAGCTATTAAGTAGGCAGGACAGCTATACAGTGCACTGGTTAGAGCACTGGGCTTAGAATCAAGATGACCTGAATTCAATTTGACCTCAGACACTTGCTAACTATGTTTTTACTAGCACTTACTAAGTACCTATTTGTGCCAGGGACTGTTCTGCATGCTTCAGAAATATTATCTCATTTCCTCCTTTCTCTCCTCCTCCTCCTCCTCCTCCTCATAGTAGTGGTATTTATATAGTACTTACTTCGTGCCTAAGACCTAGCAATTATTATTCCATTTGAAACTTACCACAACCCTTTGAGGTATATGCTACGATTACCCCTATTTTACAGTTGAGAAAGCGGAGGCATAGAAGTTACGCGACGTACCCACATAGCCAATAAATATCTGAGACAGAATTTGAACTTAGAATTTCCTGATTCCAGGAACACTGCCCTCTCCATTCTCACCTTTCTCTGCTCTAAGACAATAAATTAAAGGATCAATTATTCTTTTTTTTTTTAGCTCCTCTATAACTGTTGGAATGGGATGATCACAGATTTAGAGTTGAAAGGGGTCTCAGAAATCAACTAGCCCAAACCTGTCATTTTACAGATGAGGGAACTGAGACCTAAAAAGATTAAATATTTAATGCAGACTCACACAGGTGTTAAGTGGAAGAGGTCACGTTAAAACCTGGGTCCTTGGGCTGAGAAGGTAGGTAAGGGTCAAATGGAAGAAAAGCCTTGAATGTGAGGTTCAAAGATTTCTGCTCTTTCTCTCTTAGACAGTGAGAATTTTCTCCCATGCTCAAACCATGAAGAGGCCACAAAGGTTCACCATTCAGAAAAAATGGCAGCTCTCAATGCCTCTTCTGTAGGCCGCAGATTTAGCCACATTTTCCCTGTGCTCCATAAATCACAGAGAATAAAGACATTTTTAAAAATGTAAATTACATGATATGATGAATAACTGTCCTGTCTGTATCTGTCAGTGAGCACTCTCCTTTTCCCTCTCAGTTCACTTACTTTGTTTTCTGTGACCTCACAGTAAAGCATTCTGCCTGCTCCATGCTGGGTGTTATCCTCCTAAGAGTCAAAGGTCTTTGTGTTCTCACTTCAAAGGAATCAGAGGGAGCTGACTATGGAGAAATGATCACTAATTAACCAGCATTAAGAGCTTCCTCCCTAAAAAGGAAATCTAGGAACTGTAGGTTTTGTCCACAGAAATGACAGGCCATTTCCCTTCGCAGGTACTAGTGAGGCCCAAAGGGAATCACCAAGTGTTCACATTAGAGGATATATGTCCTTGGAAAGGTCCCTTCTTTTCCCCATCTGCTCAGTGATTGATGACTGACATTCTACCCCAGGAACTCCATGCCTTTCTTTAACTTAAGACTTTGATCCCAGTTAAGTTGTAAAAGCCTTCGGTGAGTGCAAGTATAACCAGTAACCGGTCAATTGTCCTTGAGTATAGATGGGTTTCCAATCCTTTTGTGACAGCAAGTTAGGATGGAGACAGCAAGTTCTGATCTGGGAGACAGTCACTGGGGAGGACTAGGGTGGGGAAGGGAAGCATGAGTGGAAGGCTGGGGACACAGAATAAAAACTTCCTATGCTTAACACTATAATCAGGGTTTTTTCATTAAAGGGACCCTAAAAGCTATAGACATACCTTTTTGTTGAAGACTACAGAAGGGAGAAATTGACTTTTCTCAATGAGGCCCAGGCATCCTCAAATTGGGGAAAGCCTACAGGTGCCCCTAGTGTGAAGAAGAAGTCCCTACTTTATGATCTTTCCTGGGGGTACCTCCAATTCACACAGGGGCTTCACAGATCAAGGTGTCCAAGGTGCTGTGAGGGTCAGCATCCAGTCAAAACCCATAGCTTGCAAACTGCTTTGATACAATTATATTTGCAGTCAGTCAGAAGATATAATTCGTCCTTCATTGCCAAAGGAGACCATGCCATCAGGAAAACAATGACATGACTTGCACTTGACTTTGTTCTGAGTGAGCGAGGGCTGTGCAGGTCACCCGCCTCACTTCTCCAGAGCCATCTGAATCCAGTGACCAGATAGTCCTCAGGATGACTGGAGATGACCCAGGATGAGGCACTTGGGGTTAAGTAACTTGCCCAAGGTCACACAGCTAGTGAGTACCAAGTGTCTGAGGTGAGCTTTGAACTCAGGTCCTCCTGACTCCTGCACTGGTGCTCTATCCTCTGCACCACCTAGCTCAGAAGATATAATGGATTAAAAGCAGAGGCATTTATAAAATGGCATCCTCATTTTCGTCAACATTTCTATAAAACTGACACATGCCAGGTACTCTGCAGTTATTATTTCATTTGCTCTTCCAAAGAGCTCTGGGAGACAGATACTATCATTAGCCCCATTTTACAAATGAGGAAACTGAGGCAAAGAGAGGCTAAATGGTTGGTTTAGGGTCAGGAACCTAGTGAACGTCTGAGGCTGGATTTGAACTCAGGCTTCCTGCCCGGTGTTCTAACCATTGTACTACCTAGCTGCCAAGAGCAAGAATAGGTAGTAATACAACATTTTCCCCATAAATTTGTGGAAAAAATCTCCCACAGAAACACATGCCATTCATGGGAAGAATGAATACACACATGGTGTATAGTCTCAGTTAGGTGTGTGTCTCTTTTTGGGTGTGGGCATGGCATATAGTCTCTACAAGGTTTTGCTGTCTACTGGGTTCCTATGTGGCCCCTGGGGTCATTCCCTTCACTGGACATGGTTTGTGAAGCTTCTCTCTTTCCAGATCTTGTTTCAGCTGTAATCCTCACTGAGGAACTGTTTTCATGACATAAGATGAGGAGTGGGCTTAGTGTTTTGGCTTAAAGCCCAGAGCTTTTTACCTCTTAATGCTCTTTTACAAAGTCAGGATCTTTACATATCTGTTTATTGGACAAGTTAAAAAAAATAGTCCTTAGCAACTTTTCCTCCTTCTGTCCTCTGAGTTCTGGCTTCTTAAAATTTTCTAAAAATTAATTTATTGTTTTCAGCTTTCTACAATCACTTCCATATAACTTAAATTTTCTCCCCCTCCTTCCTCCCTCTTTCCAAACTCTTCCCCCTCCCTCCCTGAGATGGCATGCAATCTTATATAGATTCTACAACATACATTCATATCAAATACATTTTCAGCTTAGTCATGTTGCATAGAAGAATTATCATGAATGGGAGAAACCATGAAAAAGAAAAGAAAAGAAAACATAACACAAAATAGTCTGCTTCATTCTGCCATTCAATTTCATAATTCTTTCTCTGGATATGGAAGGCATTTTGCCTCAAGAGCCCATTGGGAATTTTTTAGGTCATTGCGTTGCTGTGAAGGGCTATCTACTAGAAAAATTCCTTGCACACTGTGGTTGTTGCTGTGTACAAATTTCTCCTGGTTCTGCTCCTTTCACTCAGCATCAGTTCATATAAATCCTCCCAGGCCTCTCTGAAGTCTTCCTGTTCATCATTTCTTATAGCTCAATAGTATTCCATTACATTCATATACCATAATTTATTCAGTCATTCCCCAATTGATGAGCATCCCCTTGATTTCCAGTTTTTGGCCACCACAAAGAGAGCTGCTATAAATATTTTTGTATATGTGGGACCCTTCCCCATTTTTATGATCTCTTGGGGGTATAGTCCTAGAAGGGATATTGCTGGGTCAAAGGGTATGCACATTTTTGTAGTCATTTGGGCCTAGTTCTAAATTGCTCCCCATAATGGTTGGATCAGCTCACAGCTCCATTAACAATGAATTAGTGTTCCAACTCTCCCACATCTTCTCCAACATTTAACATCTTCCTGTTGTGTCCTGTTAGCCAATCTGTTTGGTGTGATGTGGTACCTCAGAGTTGTTTTGATTTGCATCTCTGTAATCAATAGGGATTTAGAGCATTTTTTATATTACTATAGATAGCTTTAATTTCTTCCTCTGAAGACTGCATGTTCATATCCTTTGACCATTTATCAATTGAAGACTTGTATTCTTGTATATTTGACTCAATTCTCTATATGTTTTAGAAATGAGGCCTTTATTTGCAAACTCTATTTGCAAAAATTCTTTCTCTGTTTTTTGCTTTCCTCCTAATCTTAGTTGCATTGGGTTTGTTTGTGCAAAAACTTTTCAATTTAATGCAATCAAAATTATCCATTTTGTACTTTGTAATGTTTTCTATCTCTTATTTGGTCAAAAATTTCTCCATTCTCCATAAATCTGACAAACACACTATTCCTTGCTCCCCTAATTTTTTCATAGTATCAATCTTTATACTTAGATCATGTGTCCATTTAGACTTTGTTTTTGTATATAGTGTCAGGCATTGCTCTGTGCCCAATTTCTGCCATACTGTTATCCAATTTTTCCAGTGGTTTTCATCAAACAGTGAGTTCTTCCCAGAAGCTGGGGTCCATGAGTTTAAGCTGGGGTCCATGAGTTTATCAAACAGTAGATTGCTATATTCATTGACTACTGTGTTGAGTATCTAACATATTCCACTGGTCTACTCCTCTATTTCTTAGCCATTACCAAGTGGTTTTGATAATTGCTGCTTTATAATACAATTTGAGATCTGGTAGGACTAAGTCACCTTCCCTAGGATTTCTTTTCATTAATTCCATTGAAATTCTGGACCTTTTGTTCTTCCAGATGAATTTTGATATTATTTTTTCTACTCTAGAAAATAACTATCTGGTAGTTTAATTGGTATGGTACTGAATAAATAAATTAATTTAGGTAGAATTGTCATTTTCATTATATTAGTTCAGCCCTAGTACATGGTCAATTTTTGTATATGTGCCATGTAACACTTAGAGGTATATTCCTTTCTATCCCCATTCAATTTTCTCCAGACATCTACCATATCTATATTATCTAGAGTTTTGTTGACCTCCTTAACTTCTTTCTTGTTTATTTTGAGTTTAAATTCATGAAATTCAGTGAAGGGGAGGTTGAGGTCCCCCACTAGTGTGGTTTTGCTGTCTATTTCTTCCTGTAACTCCCTTAACTTCTCCTCTAAGAATCTGGATGCTATACCATCTGGTGCATATATGTTTAATAATGATATTGCTTCATTGTCTATGGTACCTTTTAGCAGGATATAGTTTCCTTCCTTTTCTCTTTTGATTAGATCTATTTCTGCTTTTACATCTAGCTTACCCCATTGCATATAATGCTTGCTGATGTTTTTAGGTAGATACTGCTTATTATTTTATGGAAGGCTCCATTTATTCCTATACTTTCCAGTGTTTTCAATAGGAATGGGTGTTGTATTTTGTCAAAAGCTTTTTCTGCATCTATTGAGATAATTTTATATTTTCTGTCAGTTTTGTTGTTGATATGATCAAGAATGCTGATAGTTTTCCTAATACTGAACCAGCCCTGCATTCCTGGTATATACCTGATCATAATGTATTTTTCTGGTGATGTCACTGTATTCTTTTCACTAATATCTCCCTTATAGGGATGTAAACAGTTTGCCCATATTGAATAATGAGTATTTTTCCCCTGTTTACCTTTTTATGCCTCTCTTTAGACGTGCACTTGAAGATCAAATTTTCTATTGAGCTCTAGCCTTTTCATCAGAAACATTTGGAAATCTCTTATTTCATTGAATGTCTATCTCCTTGCCTGAAGTATTATGCTCAATTTTGCTGGGTATTGGATCCTTGGTTGTAGTCCCAGCTCCTTTGCCTTACAGAATATCATATTCCAATCTCTCCAATCTTTTAATGTAGAAGCTGCAAGGTCTTGTGTTCCTGTGGTTCCTTGGTATTTGAATTGTTTCTTTCTGGCTGCTTGCAGTATTTTCTCCTTCACTTGATAGTTCTGGAATTTGGTGATGATATTCCTTGGTGTTTTCAGTTTGGGATCTCTTTCAGGAGATGATCAGTGGATTCTTTCAACGATGATTTTGCCCTCTGGATCTAGGACTTCTGGGCAGCTTTCCTTGATTTCTTGAAAGATATTGTCCAGGCTCTCAGAGTTCTGGCTTTAAAAGACATTTCCTCTTGAATGGGAGGATTCTTAACCAATGAACCAAGATCCAAATACACAGTCATCTCAGATCACTAATACAGATTTAAATCCACTTTTTAACCTTAACTTTCTGCTCACTAAGAGAAAGGTTATTATTAAAAACCCTGCTCTGAGTTAGAGTTAGAAATTCCCTAAATATCCCTAATTAATGTCTGTTAAACTATATGCAGCTCAGAAACTGGCCTTCAAATAAATTCTCTAGGAGTTTCTGAGTTCAAGGTCTTCAGTTTTCTCTATCCCAAGATTCATTTGGTCTCTCCCGAAAATGAATGGGAGGTAAAAATATAGGATCAACCCTAAAAGAGAGTAAAGAAAGAAAGGTCATTGTCTTCACACAGACTGGCTGCTTTTTTTCATATTAGGAAATATGTTTTGTTTGGGATTCATTTCTCTCTTGTTTTCTTCTTCTTCTCTGAGCTTTCATTTCCTCATCTGAAAAATGGGAATAATATTGTTGTGAATTTCAAATGAGATTACTTAAAGCTCTTTGCAGACTTTTAAATGCCACATAAATGTAAGTAGCAATAATTAAAACTTATTATTAATACTAATGACTAAAATATCTACCCTACAGTAGTAGAAATGATCACAACAAAGTTCTTGATATACATGATAATTAATAATTGCTCATGAATCCTATGAACTGGAGGCAGTGTGGATTAATGGATAAGCATTAGGCTTAATTCAGATCTCACCCTGGACCTTAGCTATGTTACCTGTACAAGTCACTTAAACTATCCATGCCTTGGTTTCCTCATCTGTAAAATGGGGTTATTGGAGACTGGGAAATTATGCCTCAGATTTTTTTGGGAAATGTGTTACTACTTTTCTTGCTGTTACTTCTTTTCTCATTTGACTGTGAGGTAAGTGCTAATATAACAAAAAACTTTCCTTTTTAATTCTTGGTGTCATCTGGCTGACAACAAGAATAATCCCATCAGTGGCAGCTTGGGAACTATAGGTTTGGCTTGGATGCTGGCCTTCAAAGTGACTTGAACTTGGAATACTCTCATGTGAGGGACACATAGGAACTGAGGGTGCTCCCAGGTGTCATGCTGTTATACAGCTAGTAGCCAGCATTAATCCTAGAAAAAAAAACCTGGGAAATGGACTGGGGTGTATGCATGCTGAGGGAGATTCATCTGGAGACCTTTCCCTTTTTGAGGATCTCATCCAGAAGATCCCATTTCTCCCTACTCCATTTTATAATATCCTGCCTTTAATTATGTATGTGATCAGCATGAAGACCTGCTGTACATGTTTTTTATATCCCTTTGATGTATGTATCTCTACCCCCCAATATATCTTCTGATCCTGAGTTTTACTGAGACCTTTCTAGAAGTTCAACCTAGAGCACCCACCCAATGTGCTAGGAGACCTTTAATATCTCAGAGGTTCCAGTGTAACACTTGCGCTGACTATCTGTTATTTCTCATTCCTTCTACATTACAAGTCATAATAACAGACACATTTACAAAGCACTTTGAGATTTGCTAAAGCCTTACAAATATTGTCTGATTGAATCCTCCCAA
Source organism: Potorous gilbertii (assembly GCA_028658325.1). Classification (NCBI taxonomy): domain Eukaryota; kingdom Metazoa; phylum Chordata; class Mammalia; order Diprotodontia; family Potoroidae; genus Potorous; species Potorous gilbertii. The sequence goes on from CM053770.1 coordinate 690,391,517, forward strand.
CAATCCCTATAAGATACATGATGTTATTATCCCCATTGTACAGCTGGGGAAACTGAGATAGATATAGGCCAAGTGATTTGCCCACGGTTACAGAGCCAGTAAGTGTCTGAGACTGGATTTGGACTCAGAGGCTGACTCCAGGCTTGGTACTTTGTTCATTACTCCACCTAGCTACCTACAAATGAATGAATGGATGGATGAGCATTTAGTAAGTAAGTGCTTAGCTGAGGTGAATCTAGTAGGTTTCTTGCTGCTTCACAGGGCAGACTGGACACCAAACTGGTCACAGACTCTGCTCCTTACCAAGGCTAATCCCTCTACCTCCATCCTGTCTCCTCCTCCAGATTGCTCCCTCTCTCAAAACCACTCTTAGCACTTATTTTAAACCTCTCTCTGCCACTTGCTCCTTCTGTGCTACCTACAAACATGCCCACATCTCCCCCGTTCTCAACACAAACAAGCAAAAACCCAAAAAATCTTTACTTGATCCATCCCCTCCAGTTGTCCCTGTATCTCTTTTGCCCTTTGTGGCTAAACTCCTTGGAAAGGTCTTTTATAGCAGCTGCCTCCACTTTATCTCCTCTCATTCTCTCTTAATTGCCCACAATCTGACTTCTAGCTACATCACGCCACCAAGCCTGTTTTCTCCAGTTACCAATGATCTCCCTCATTGCCTTACCCAATGGCCTTTTCTCAGCACCCATTCTGCTCAACCTCTCTGCAGCCCTTGATGCTGTTATTCACTCTATCCTCTTTAGGTTTTGGATACCCATCTCTCCTGGTTCTCTGCTGCGACTAGAGCAGTTCAGCAGGTCCAGGGCAGTTACAGGCTCACAGAACGAGGATGAAAAGACAGGCAGGACACAGCAGTCTGAACAAGCTGAGTTTATTCTGGACATACTAAGTCAATAAATTAGAGGGTCGGGGTGCTTAAATAATAAAAAACCATAGGGGTAGCAATTGAGGCATGAAACAGAACAGATGGTGATAAGTAGAAAGGGAGGCCTTAAGGCCCCTTTCTCGAAATGTTATCCTGTATAGCAGGGGCCCTGATTCCTGGAACTTCAACACCCAAATTCAAGGATGTGCACCTGAGAATGATATATCACTTAACTTCTCAAGTCAGCTACTCTCCCTTGGAGGAGGGGAACTCTTGATAAGGGGCTCTTTCAAACCCCTCAAGGTTCTCTACAGTTCTCCACCTACTTCTCAGACCTCTCCTTCTTGGTCTCCTTTGCCGGATCCTCACCTAGATTACACCCTCTGTTCTGTCCTGGGCCCTCTCCTTCCTCTACACTACATGACTTGGTGATCTCATTAGCTTCTAAGGATTTAATGACCATCTCTATGCTGATGATTCTCGACTCTACTTATCCTGTCCAAAATTCTCTGCTGACTTCCTATCTCACATCTCCAACTGCTTCTTAGGCATCCTGGGTGTCCAGTAGACATCTTAAATGTCTGTCCAGGATGGAACTCACCTTTCCCTCTAAACCCTGCCAACCTCCATGCTCCCACCTTCCCTCTTCCTATAGAGGGTAACAGCCCCTCCTCTTCTGTCTGCCTCTCCCTCCCCTTCCTTCTCCTCTGAAAAGGAAGGTAAATTTGGATGGCTAAAAATGTCCAGTTAATTGGGTTTTACTGGCTAGTTCTCCTCCCCTCCCCTCCCAAAACCTTAAACCTACTGTTCTCTGAAATTGGGACACCAATGGGCTCTGCCTAAGGTCTAGTAACTGTTGCTGTTTCCCTCCAGCCTGATGTCTTTCTTTTTCTTGGCTTCATTAAAGGGGCCATGCCCTGGCTACCTCTTAAACAGTCCTATTTAATGAATGGGTGTTGCCTCACCCTAAGTGAGTACCTGCAAAGACCTTAGTCTAAAGGGGCCAAGATGTTCCAGTGCATCTTGGGTCATCTTCAGTCATCCTGATGAATATCTGGTCACTGGATTCAAATGGCTCTGGAGAAGACCTGAGCCTGGTAAGCTGCACAGCCCTCACTCAAAACAAAGTCAAGTGCAAGTCATGTCATCATTTCTCTGATGGCATGGTCTTCTTTGGCAATGAAGGATGAACACAAGAGGGCAATGCCAACCTTCTAGTCACTCAGGCTTGCAAGTCAGGAGTTATCATTTGATATTCAATTTGACCATTTTCGAAATACTCAGTGGTCAGATTGAAAACAGAGAATTGGCTTTGTAAGGAATCACCTGTTTGTAACTAGTCATGTCTGAGGTGTGGCTAGCAGACAGATGGAGAGCTGCCCATACCCCAGCTACTCTCTAAGATGAGAAACTGCAGGGCAGGTGCCAATGTTGATTGGTGGAACAATATTCCTGGAAGGAATGAGTAGCTCACCTTCGCCAATGAAAGCACAGGTTTGGACTCCACTAAAATACCTAGTCAATTTCATTTTTATTACATCATTCAAGGTTCTTCACACCCAGAACTTGCAAATTCAGTTCCTGACAAAAATATGTGTGAAGTGAAGGAATGAGGTTTTGGAGACATGTACAGGGCTCTGGCCTCCTCATTGTTTGATCTTGAAGCACATTTTCCACTAAGGTGTAATTCCATTCGGCCTACTCCAATTTCCCATGGACAAGCTGCTTATGACTTCTGTTCCCCGAGTTTCAGTGTCACTTTACTGCAGCACAGTCCATGTCAGTGGTAGGACAGGGGACTTCTTAGCACAGCTTAGATGCACTTTTTAGTCAAGCAATTCCATGGAGTGGGGAGTGGGAGGGAGGAAGGAATCCTGAGGGTGAAAGTGCAACAGGAATAGAGAAAACATGTTTTTTCTTGGTTGTACAGTAAAATGTTTACAATTCAGTGATATCTTGGAAGCATTCTTTTTAAGTCATGATGACAACTCACTTTTTCTGGATATCCAGCCTAATGAACTAATTTAAAAGAAGAACACATTGGATGATGTGTAATGCACATTAGAAGTTAGGAATATGGAATGCCTTTATTCTATCAGTCAACCAGGTAAACCTGGAAATAGGAAGAGATTTTCAAAGCTTGAATCTCAAAAAAATCAAGTGCAGACTCAGTTTTCTGGGTTTCTTCAATAGGGTCAATCAAAAATGCCCCCCCCCTTGCCAATCCTGTGGGCTCATTAGAAAGAGATGTTCCCATTACATGACACTGGTGATTTCTTCCCCTTAATTGGTGATTAGTGTTCCTATCACATTGATGATTTCTTCCCCTTAAGATTACCTTTTGTGAGCCTCATTTTCCTCATCTGTGAAATAGAAAGAACAATGAGCTCATGTGTGGAACACACTTTGCAAGCACTAAAAGCACTATATCAATGTCAGTAACAATAGCAGCTAGCACTTACGTAGCACTTTAAGACTTGCAGTGTTCTTTGTACGTACTATCTCATTTCATCCATATAACAACCTTGCAAGGTCGGTGTTACTATTATGTCCATTTTACAGATGAGGAAACTGAGGCAGGCAGAGACAAAGCAGCTTGAGCAGAATCCCATAGCTAATAAGTATCTGAAGCGAGATTTGAACTCAATTCTTTCTGACTCCAGCTCCTGCCCTCTATCTGTTGGCACTAACTGGCTGCCAATTAATAACAACAAACAATAAACAACTATTATAAAGTAATGATGCTTAAAAACAGCATTTCTTCCATGGCGGACGTTAGCGGAACAGAGACCAAGTTATTGATATGTAATACCATCCTTCAGCCTGCTGAGGAATCAGGTCACCTAGGTGACCCTAGAGGCAGCCTAGATTAAAGAACAGAGCTCTGGGCTTGGTTCAGGTCCTAGCTCAGGGACTGCCGACTGTGTGACCCAGTGCAAGTCACTTCATGTCTCTATGAGTCCATTTCCTCATCCATCAAACGAAAGTGTGAAACCAGGTTACTGAGCTTCCTTCCAGCTTAGGCAATGATCTTATGACCTTGAATCACAAAAGAAGCTGCAAGGAGAAATAGAGAGAGCCTTTAAGAAGAGAGGGCCTCTGTGCTTTCTGAATCTTGGGTGAGGAGAAAGAATTAAGAGACTAAATTCTGCCACTAACTGGCTGCGTGACCTTGGGCAAATCACTTAACCTCTGAACTCCCATTTCTTTATCTACAAAATGAGGGGGTTAGATCAGAGGATCTCTAAGGTCTTTTTCATCCCTAAAGCTATGATCCTCGACTTGTGATCCTACATCTATGATCTTCGATGCCTCCAGCCAGTTCCCCTTACCTTCTGATGGCTCTACAGCTTTCAAAGACCATTCACAGCCAATCTTAACTGGACCTCACAGCAACCTGTTGGTGTACTGGTGAGCCTCAGTGTAATGTTACATTGTGTTATATTAGTTACATTATATTGTGTTATATTGTATTAGTTACATTATATTGTGTTATATTGTATTATGTCATGTTGTTTTGTACTATGTTATATTATGTTACATTGTGTTGTAACATTACATCAGTTTACATGATTACATTATACCTATGTTACATTGTATCATGTCATGTTGCATTGCATTGTACTATGGTAACTTGTGATGTTATACTATGTTCCTGGCTTGGCTGTGCTCATTAGAAGAATGAAATTCCCAACATTTGTGATTTTCTTTGGTTCAAATTAGTCTGTGTTTCTAAAAGACCATGGCTACATGGGGGCCTCTGGGCAACAATCCTCACTCAAGAGATGAGCAAGCTTAGACCCAGAAGATTCAGTTATTTGCTGAGATTCGTACTGCTAGGAGACGGTGGACCCCAGAACAAGGATTTGGGCTTGAGAATGACCATGACACAAAAGAAAGAACAGCCAGAGAAGCAAGATGGGTTAGTCGTTAGAATCCTGGGCTTGCTGTCAGGAAGACCTGAGTCTGACACGTAAAATGGGGATAGTTATAGCACCTACCTCACAGGGTTGTTGTTGCATTAGAAGCCATACAATTCAACCTCCTCATTTTACAGATGGGAAAACTAAGACCCAGGGACGTGAGGTGACTCCATCCTGGTTAGATGGGACGTAATCATCTGAGATAGAATTTGAACCCAGGCCTTTTCACTTCTAATCCCAGGCAATTCTCACTGTCTCCTGCTGCTTCAAATCATCTCACACCTTTCCAGCTCTCTGTGTTATGGCCTGTGACCTTCTGGGAGAGTGCTAGATTTGGAATCATTCAGTTCTGAGCCAAACCTGAGCTCTTCCTAACACCTGACTAGAATGGGGCCTCTGGCAGGTCACTTCCACTTTTTCAACCTTCATTTCTCACCTGCAGAAGAGGGATAAGAATATTTGTATTACTGACCTGCCAGGGTTATGAAGAAGTAAGTCCTTTGAACACTCTCCATTCCTATGAAAACATGAGTTACTGCTATTGTTCTGAATTACTGTCCAGCAGTAATTTTTCCTTGCTGCCTCTCTAGATAATAGAAAAGGAAAAAAATCAAATCAAATGACAAAATTGTACAAAGTGCATTTATAAATTACTATAACTAGTAGGTCAGTCTGAATGGAATCCCATAAATGTCTCACAGAAAGGGTACACAGCTTTTCTTTACTAATTACATTTCCCTACTGGATTTGAATAAACATCTGTTTTACTCCAAATATTAATCATAATTCCCAAGAGAAATGCTGTTTTGTTTTCCAGTCCTTTCTTGTGCATAAATAAAAAACCTATAAATATAATGAATGTGATACTTCGATATTTCATGGATCTAATAAACATAATTGATGGATACATTTATTGCCATTGTAGTCAGAGAATCATATTCCTTTTTTTCCCTAAGGAGCTACTTGCTCTTAAGTTATGGAAACTGAAACTAACTGTCTCTTCTCTTCTGGGTGCTAGAATACAAATGTTACTGGGAAAATTATGGAGGAGGTGAAATTTGTCTTGGGGACAGAAGTGGGGTGTAGAGGATAGGTGACCCTTTGGGGATATTTCCTTTTCTCTTTACTTTCATATCCCTCACCAACATTTCTCTTTTTTTGGCAGAGGTATAACTAGTGCAGGGCTGATGGGGCTTTGCCTCAGGGTTCTGACCTGAGAGGGTGTGCACTTCCTTCCCAGATGGTATGCTGATTCCCTATCACTACCCTTCACTTCAGGTCCTCAGGGCTGTGATGCCAAACCCCCATTGTGACAAACTTGGTGACAAACATCTCAGAATTAAGAAGGTAATGGATACAGCATCCATTTCCTGGCTTCTACTAGACATTTTTCTAGATCGCTATGACTTATTGAAACTTATCCTTCAAGAAGCCAGGCTGTTGCTGAGCCAGTTTGAGGTATCTGAGGAGAATTGGGTTTTTTTTCTTAGCAGAGAATGAACTGATGCTTCAAGACCAAATTGAAATTCACAGGAGGTGGCATAAAGTACTGTATGAGGGAGCTGAGGAAGTAGAATTCAATTTCATTTACAGGGTATAAGTGGTTCATTTTGTGCAAACACCTTGAAGGGTGTGTATGATTTCAAAGGCAAATAGGAAGTTGGGGGAATGCATTCCAGGAATAGGAAAATAGGAGCCAATGGAGGGAAATGATAAAGGGTGAGATGTAACTGAGCATTAGTAAATAATCAACTGAGTTGGTGGAACAGGAGAGCAGGTAAGAGGTAACATGGGAATATCATTTAATCTAGAACTCAGTTTCTTAATCTGGAAAATGAGGGGGTTGGAGTAGATCGTCTCCCATCACCACCACCACAATCCAATGAGCTTCTGCTGTTATTCTATGAGATAAGGTTGATCAGGTAGGTTGAATTTATATTTGGGGGGAGGACCTCATACTGTAAGAAGGTGGACTTCAGTAAATAATGGGGAGCCACTGAAAATGGCTTTTTCAAATGCCTTGCTCTGGGATAAAATACTACCTCCAGGCCTTTGCCTCACCTGCCAATCTGGAGTCTGTCTGAAATGCCAGTATGTTTTGCCTGGTATAACATTTTTATATGTAGTCATGCTGATTCTCAGTGATTACCCTTTTTTCTACATTCTCACAAATATAATCTCTTAAGAATTTTATCAAGAACCAACATCAAGCTCATGAGTCCACCATTGGCAGTATTCAACCTCTTTCTCCACTTACACATCTAGCCGTTCGGCCTTCTGCAGTCCAATGGCACCTCTCCATCTTTCTTGTTCATTATGATGACTTCTTTTTTCGGTCCAGGTGAACATCAAACTAACCCTGTCTGACATCTAACCTGTCTTTTCCCATCTTGGCCTCAAGGATATTATGAGCAGCCTTGTTGAATACTTTGCTGAAATTTAGACCATCTCTATGGACAATACTTACCTGATCTACTGACCCACTAGCCTTGTCAACAAAAAAAGAAAGGAATTAGGTTAGTCTGGTTTGTCTCATTTTGATGAAGTCATTAATTAATCATTCAAATCACTAACATTCATTAAATGTCTACTGTGAGCCAGGCGTTGTTGTAGGTGATGGGGATAAGAAAACAACCTGAAGGTCTCACTGTTCTCATTCTATGGGGAGACACAAGAAACACATAGACACATGCAATAAATGTCCCTTCCTGATCTCCCTTTTGATTAGAAAATAAAGGGTAGCTTAATCAGTCCATACTATTTTAAAGTCCTCAGAGGACTTTGCCACTCTCTTGTATGCATCAATCCTTAGTTATCTATCTTGGCTTTTATCTCTTGTATGTTTCATTAAAAATGAGTTTGTTAATGAACTCCTTATTCAATCATATTGATTTCTTAGAGACATCCCCATGCTGCTTCTTATTGGAATTGATTATGACCCTTTCACCAGAATTTACTTCTTGAAAGTCTCTCATCCCCTTTTACTAAAATGTCCCTTTCTGAGTCACTGGCTGTGGGATCCTGTCATAGCCTGTTTTCTTTTCTGTTCCTTTTTCTTTTCTGAGCCTTTCGAGAGCTCTTCCCCCAGATCTAGGAGAAAAATAAATTTGTGCCCCAGCATCCTCATTATTTCTCACAAGCTCTTCCATTACATGGTTCCTGCATTTCATGTTAACAATCACCAAAGGGGCAAGGGAAGAAAGCTCAAAGTGAAATTCTGATGCTTTTGTGTTCAAGAGGAAACAGAGCATTGTCACAGACTGGGTCAGATTCCATGCTGATGGATAGTTGACAAACTGGCTGACCTTTGTGAATTTTATTACATCTTGTGGGAGAGGCCAGAATGGGCAGCCAGGGGAGGCTTCTGGGAGCTTGCATCAGCTTGGCTTCTCTTCTTGCTTTGTGCTTTTATTGTGTGCCCTTCTGGAAAAGTCAACAGAGAGATTGTTTGGTGGCATTTCTGCTCCCTTTAGTTTAGGTGGGTCTGTGTCAGGTCTGAAGTTAAGACACAGAGTCAGAGGGGCTGGGGCACTGCTGATGGACCTCAGTGATTCTGCCCATGACCAGGGTCTGAAGACCTGAACCCAGGGAGTGGACAAGTGATTGGGGAGAAAGGGTCATATGGGAAAGATGTTGTGGCTAACTGAGCAAAAGTATGGAGAGGGATGAAAAAATTTGTCTGGCTAGGTGAAGTAGGGCCAGATTATGGGAGACCACTAACTAGTTGTTTCGCCTTGGGGGACTCACCTAACATCCTTGACTCACAGTTTTTTCATCTATAAACTGTAATGTCACCTTAGCAGTTATTCTGAGATAACTATGTTTCCATCAGAGCTATTCTGAGTTCTTTCTGAATAAGGGTTTCAAAATGGCTGCAATGATTTGACTCTATCCCTACATGGTGACCGATTGGGGTCAAACAAGTACTACAACTGGAGTTTGTAATATTTGTAGAAGCATTGGCAATCAAGGTCATCATTCCCTTTGTGTTACTTTTTAATCTTTCTCCACACTCCTGTCCTGCTCATACACTTGGCCATGTCTGCAGTTTTTTCATTAGTTTTCATAATCCTAATAAGTGAATGAGCTTGCCCTGTGATCATGTTTCACTCTTGTCATGCCCTTACTCCAATTATATTCAGTCTCTTTATTAGAAATTAATATGTAATGACAATAAATAAATCAAAGGACCCCTACATTCCATAACTGAAATAGCCTTGGCATGCCTTTCCAGTGATGGTCAGTCACCAGCAGACGGAAATATTTTTCAAATGTTTTTCATTTAAACCACCAATCTGAATTTGATAAAAATATTGTCCATGCTTTCGTATGAACACAGAGTTTAGATTTAGATTAATCCCTTCAGTTTTTAAAATAATGGAGGACAGGTAGAGATGGGGGAAGTGACTCACTTAAAGTCAGACAGGTAAAAATAGAAAAACTGAAAATGGAATGAAGGTGTTCTGACTCCTACCATAGAGCTCATGTTGAAAAGCAAAGAGCTCAGGGTCCAATGGCTACGGAGCTTCCTAATGAGTTAATCAGGGCTCTTTGGGTTTATTTGCTCAATCAACTATTGATCCACCTATGTTTGTGCTCCTATCCGTAAGTATTCACATCACTCTGGTTATCTGCAAGGACATAGTGTCAAATGCCTTGTGAAAAACCCAGCTGTATCAGTCTGACTCCTAATCATATATTCCAAGGAGATCAAAGTCAAGGCAAGGCAAGTCAACAAGCATTTATTTAGTGCTTACTATGATCCAGTCACTGGGAAGACAAATATAGGTAGAATGAAAATCTTAAGGATTCTCCTTAAAGGAACTTATATGCGAATGGGAGAAGATACAACAAATACATAAAAGGGATATGAAAAGGGGAGGGGGAAGAAAAGTAGAAAGAAAGGTATCTCATATACTGAAATGTTCATAGCAGCACCTTTGGTTATGGCAAAAGCAGGAAACAAAGATTTTTGCTCATTGACTGGGGAATGTGCAAACAAACTATGGCCTATGAATATAATGGATGACTATTGTGTAGTATGACATAAAGGATTCAAGGAATTCAGAAAACCATGGGAAGATTTGTAATATCTGATGCATTGGGAAATGAGAAAAAACTGTGACAAGATATCATAAATGGGGAAAATTCTAACTGGCTTATGATTAGTGCTAGTGACTAACCAAATGATGAAACATACTACCCTCTTCTCAGTAGAGAGGTGGGGGACTACAGGTATAAAATATCACATGCAGTGTCAAATGTATTGCTTGATTTACCTTAATGTTTCTTCTTTATTACAAAGAGGGTTTGATGGGATATGCGAGGGAGGAAGTTTAGTATCTATGACATCCCCATATGCAACAAAAAAGAAGAGATTAGTTCATTTTGCTGTCAACAAGAACTGGCTTTTATTTCAAGTTTCAAAGTTGAGAAAGTACTTTACATAATGTTAAAAGTATAGTTATTTAATAGATGAGGAAATCAAGGCTCAGAGAGATTAGGGGACTTTCCTGTGATCATGCAGACAGCAAATAGGTGGGACATTAACACAAATCTTTTGACTCTAATACCAGTGCTCTATTTCCAAATTGCCTATACCTGTTGCCACTCTGTTTATTCTTTGTGAATCCATGTTGACTCCTAACAGTTAGTGTGTTCCTTCCTTAGCATTCATAAACTAAAGTTAACAACCCTTCAAGTAACTCTTCCAGGCATGAGTCACAAGTTCATCATTATTGACTATTAAATTTGTTGTCACCATTACAATATTGTTTATCATTCTGCTAGAGTGTAGGAGAAGAAAGTAAAGGATACTGGACAGTATTTGAATACTGTGCCCTCAATATTTTTTTTGAACAAACTCCTAAGACCTGTAAGTTTTCTTGTCATATGCTCCTTTCTCATCATGGTGCAGAAAGTATAAGAAAAATGACATTTTCTGAGTACTATCTTGCATGAATTTGAGATAAATGTAAGTTTACTAGATAGGTAGCCTGGAGAAAATAAGAAGTCTGTCTTCAAATATTTGAAGGAACTTCATGTATAAAAATAATTAATAATAATGGCTAGCATTTATATGGCACTTTTCATTTTATCTCATTTGATCCTGGTACCAACCCTGGAGGGTGGGTGCTATTATCATTCCCATTTTACAGATGAGGAAACTGAGGCAGACAGCGGTTAAGTGACTTTCCCGGTATTGCACATCTACTAACTACCCGAGGCAGCATTTGAACTCAGATCTTTCTGATTCAAGTCCAGCACTCTGTTCACTAAGCCATTGAGTAGATGTGTTCTGGTTGTCCCCAAAGGCCTGAATTAAGAATAATTGGTAGATGTTACAAAGAGGGCAATCATCTTAATAGATACACATTCAAACTTAACAATCCCAGTGGTCTCAAAGTAGAATGGACTGCCTTGAGAGGTAGTGGGTTCTCTTTCCCTGGAAACTATCAATTAGAGACCGGAAGACTGACACCTTCAGGGGTGTGCTGCAGGGGATTTCAGTTCTGGTATGGGTTGACCTAAGTGCTTCAGAAGTCCTTCCAAGCACAGAGGATCTGTGACTATCAGTGGCAAAGAACTGGAAACTGAAAAGATGCTATCATTTGGGGAACGGCTGAACAAATTATGGTATATGATTGTGATGGAATACTACCATGCTGTAAGAAATGATAAACTCAGTGATCTTAGAAAAACATAGGAAGACTTACATGAAATAATGAAGAGTGAAATGAGGAGAACCAAGAAAACATTATATACAGTAACAGCAATATTGTTTTAAGAATGACTGAATGAATAGGTCATTTTGACTATTATAAAAACCCAAATTAACTATAAAGGACATATAAAGAAAGATACTATCTGAATCCAGAGAAAGAAATGATAAATAGAATATGCACAGAATAATTTTACATATATAGACACCTATTTGTATTTAATGGTATCCCTCTCTAGGATAGGGGGAGGGAAGGAAAAAAGGAAAAAATAAGAAATATACATGATAATTTTGTTGTACATTTGAAAAGAATAACAAGTTGTTCACATTAGATTTGTAGTTTTATGTACAAAATCTTTTTTTTTTGTTGTATTATGTTATGGAAATGCTTGTTTTATTCCATAAATTAAAAATTTTTAAATGAAGAAAGATATATTTACCAAGGCAAAAAATGACTCCCAGGGGCAAAAAAAAGGGTTGGTACCTTCAGCAGAATTGTTGCATGATTCCCTAGTCCTGAAAAAGGACATGATCAAGCAAAAGGTGCCCGGAGACCAAGGATCCCATGAAGTGTTTGCAAGGGGTATTCTTTAATAAGCATGCCCTTAAGAGCTGGGGATGGGGGAGTGGGGGGCATTGCAAATCATAAGACCTTCAGAAAATCAACCCTTGTCTCCCACTGTCCAGTCTTCATGGTACTTTGAATAATAATCCAAGTTAGAGATGATGTGAACAGCTTTGATTATACCGTAATTAGAGAAACAAATCTTCCCAGAGTTTTGGGAGTGGAGATTGTTAGGAGAAGGAAAAAAATAATTGGAAGAAACCATTTAAAAAGTTATGTAGTCATTAACCAGAGAAGACTATGCATTGGATGGATTGGTACAGCAGATGGCACTTGTGTATCACATAATATTTTATTATGATTAATTCTTTAGCAGCCATTCTCTTAGAATATGTAGAAAAAGATACACATAATGTACATATAAACACATTTTAGAATTAAATTTAGAATTAAATGCATATGTGTGTGTGTAATATTCCTTTGTGAAGTTAGAATCTGCAGTCTTTATGTTTGATCCCCACTGGTTTTTGCGAGGCAGACTTGTAATAAACATGTTAGCTAACATGGGACAGAATGTGAGCATCATCACATCAAAGAATTGTCATTCCCCACCCTATTGTGCTAACATCAAATCACTTCCCCCACCTCTGCATTGATGAGTGTGGAGAGATACTCTGCCTTTGATATCTGCACAACTAAAGCATTTTGAAATAGTTTTCCCCTATGAAATCAGACAAACAGAATGATGTCCCAACTCTGGAATTCTCTGCAAAGGGCTGGGGAATTTCAATGCTTTCTTTATCTTTGATTTCTCTGGTAGGAAGGTTAGGGATATGAACTATGTCTGTGACATTCTTGGTTTCAGGAATTCACAGGGAAGCAAATTTCCTCTCCCAAAACATGTTGGTGCTTTATAGGGCACTGTACAGTCTTAGAGAGCTGCCTGACACTGAAGAGTTAAATGATTTGTCCACAGTCACAGAGCCAGTGGGTTTTAGAGGTGAGACTTGAACTCAGATCTTCCTGGAACTTCACTGTATCATGTTGCCTCTTGTACATTAACATTGTCGTATAAGAAAGTCATTCCTTCCCATAAAAGTCTTCCTCAAATGCCTCCAGAGTCACTTGTGTTCACCTTGACCTATAAAATAGAGATTACAATAGCATTTACCTCCCAGAATGGTTGTGAGGGTAAGAGGAAGAGAGAGACAATAAGCTTTTGAATAGGGACCAGTCACTGTACTAGGCACTTTTGTAAATATGGTCTCACTGGATAAATGAAGCTTTTCACAAGCCTTCAAGTGCTATAGGGGTCCAGTGGATAGAAAAATCAGCCTTAGAGACAGGAAGGCTAGAGTCCAAATAATTGTGTGACTCTGAGAAAGTCACTCAACCTGTGTTTGCCTCGGTTTCCTCATTTGGAAAATGGGAATATTAACAACATCCACTTCCCAGAGTTGTGCTAAAGATCAAATGAAATAATATTGATAAAAGAGTGCTTAGCACAGTCCCTGGCACATAGTGGGTACTATAGAAGTGTTTATTGTCATTGGCATCAAAATTCACTATGCTAAGCTGCTTCTCTTGGAGGAAAAGTATCTCAAGAAGTCAAATGGAATAGATGAAAAGAAGCAAGAAAAAGAGAAGGACACAGGAAACAGAGGGTCAGCTTCTGAAGTGAGGAGACTTTAAAAGACACACAAGAACATACATGCCTGTGCACGTGTGCACACACACACACACACACACACACACACACACCACTCTTCCTTATGATCTCAGTGAATGCTTGAAGAATCTGTCACTTGTTCCTTGGGATTTGCCAGCTGATCCAGGCATCAGGAATGTTTGGTTCATAAGAAGTTTCTGATGAAAGCTGACTACTCTTTGTTAGATGACATCCAACCATCAAAAACTCTGTATTAGTGTAATTGAGCATACATTAAATTCTTCAGTGAAATAGCTTTTGTCATGCTATGCTGTTTTTTTTTTCTCAAGGCACACCAGGGCCTGACAGATTTCTCAGGGAACTGAGCAATTGAAAGTGGAGCAATTTTGACACAAAATAGGGCCCACGCATTAGAGCCATTACATCAGGCTTGTTTTCTGATCGCTTTCTAATAAAATAAAGGCTCTTGTGTGATGGTAACGGAAGGCAGGTTTAAAAACACATCATAACATTTTAAGTGCGTTGGTCTTGCAACATTTGTTCCAATTTTCAAGTGTGACAGACATTGAGTAATAGAATTTCTCAAACAGATGCTTTCATGATGGGCCCTGGCCCATCACTCCATGTGACAAGGTTTCAAAAAAAGCTTCATTCAGCATGTTATCATTTTGAAAGATTAGTAATTGCATATCATTTCATTTAAGACTTCATTTGAAGGAATAAAGGGCACACAATATAGCTTATTACATAGATATTGTGGGTATCAGAAAAACAGGTTTCCCAAAGTTTCAGTAGCTAGTTTCAGAGGCTAGTGGCTGACAAACTGTGAGCACAGCACGCAACTTAATGAAATCTTCAACCTGGCTATAAAGGAAGATTCTTTGGCAATACATGCAAGGATTTCTAATTCCAGTACCATATCTTCCCGTTTGTCAGGAAGACCAAGTACTTGGCCACCGTGGTGGGGTTGATTTGCTTCCCTAATGGGGCAGGTGGCTTTAATTGGTTCAATCTCTTCAGGTTAATATTGTAATCCATGTCCATATCCTTTCCTTTATCTCTTTCCCTTTTTGTAGGGCATCAATAAAATAGGTTTGGCTGATATTGTACTCATTGCACAACATTTTCCCTTCATTTTTGCTTTTCTGTTTTATGTTTAGTCTTTGCTCAAACAGACCAAGGACCTGACTATACATAGACAAGCAATTCAGAGAGAACTCCACAGTGAACTTATGTGAGGACATAGATGGTCAGGAATGAATAAGAGATGATCTAAGATGTTATTGTGGGGAACATTCACATTGTTGAGACCACAAGTCATTGTGAATAAATCTAATATGGCAGAATGTATGGTCAAGCCCCTTCAGAGCCAAAAATACCTGGGTTCAAGTCCCATTTCTGAAATATCCCAACCATGTGACCCTGGATTATGCCTCCAAACCAGAATTCATTCCTTTTCCCTTCAATTCTCTTTTCTAATTTCCTTATTACTGTCAAGGGCAACACTAATCCTCCCAGTTCCCCAGGCTTGCAAGTTACCTTCATCCCACTCCTCACTTTCACTCACCACTCATCCAAGTACTATGGTTGCTCACAAGTTGCTCACCCAGCCCCTACCATGCTGCAGACCCTCCTTCCCTCATGCAGTAACCTGGGCTATGGCGATAAGCTATTGCTTGGCCTCCCAGCCTGAGTGTCTCCCCTCTCCAGTTCTTCATGTAGGCAGCTTTCTAATGCTCAGGTTCCCTACTCAGGAAACTACGGTGGTTCTTCATAACTGCCAGGATCAAATATAGATACCTCTGTTTAGCTTTTAAAGCTCTTCCTAATCTTGCTCCTTCCTACCTTGCATTCTGTGATCCTGTGATACTGCTCACGGCTCTCTCTCCCACCACACACTCCATTTCCTCATTGTGCTTTTCACCTGTCCTCCTGCATGCTGGGAATACCCTTTCTCCTTGCCTCCATCTGCTGGCTTCCTTGGTCTCCTTGAAATCTCATCTCAAATCCCATCTTCTTCTGCAAGAATCTTTCCCCAGACCATTCAATGCAAGTGACTTCCCTGTGAAATTATTTCCCATTCACCATGTATATATCTTGTTTGTACACAGTTCTTTGGATGTGGACTCCTCCAGTAAGTAGATTGTAAGCTCCTTGAGGAAAGGTCTGTTTTTGCCTTTCTTTGTATTTCTAGTAGAAGTAGAGCTAAAAGTCCATGGAAATCTTGATATTAGAGTTAGCATGTCTGAGTTCACATCCTGGTTACAACACAGTAAAGGTCAGATCCCAAACAAATCATTTAAGCCACCCAGTCTCAATTTGCCCATAATTACATGGGGACAGTGATACCTCCGCTGATAGTCTTGCTAGGCAGTGGTGAGACAAGCACATTGTTAATCGCAAGTGACTCTCCAAATGTGGGCTAATTTTTGTTAATAATAAACATGAATACACACAAGGTCCCACTGTCACAATATTTAGAACCAAAAGAACAACACAGTATAGATAGACACCTTTCCTCTCTTCCCTCCTTGCCTCTTCCTCTCATACGTTTATAAATAATGCACACACAAACAACTCTACAGAATTTCCCTTTCGGCATCCACGGGGAACAAATCCTGATGATATTACAGAGAAACAGAGGGACTACATAACACTTGGCAGCTGGTGTTCTATGTGCACTGGACCTCATTTTGAATCCCTCCTTATGAAAAGGTCCTGAGAGATTTTCTTTC
This sequence comes from Potorous gilbertii, assembly GCA_028658325.1. Classification (NCBI taxonomy): domain Eukaryota; kingdom Metazoa; phylum Chordata; class Mammalia; order Diprotodontia; family Potoroidae; genus Potorous; species Potorous gilbertii. The sequence goes on from CM053770.1 coordinate 690,408,010, forward strand.
AAGTTGTCTCTGCATCATGATGACTGTTTTCTCTTATTGATTCTGGGATACTAAAAGCAGCTATCATTTATTTATCTTCCACTTTAAGGTTTACAAAGCACTTTCCTCAAAATGCCCCATGAGAGAAGCCATTCAATTACCATGACTCATTTCACAGATGAGGAAACTGAGGCTTGGAGATGTGAATCTTTCAATCAGTCAACAAACATTTATTAAATGCCTCCTAAACGACCAGTGAAGTAACTGGCCCAGGGTCACGTGGTTTGTAAGGGTCAAAGCCCAAATTCAAGCCCAGGTCTGGCTGGATTATCAAGTCTAGTTCTCTCTCGTATCAGTCTGAACTGTTTTGTCCTCACATATTTCTGAGATGTTTTTTCCTTTCCTTTCTTTTCTTAGACCAGGCTGCACCCTGAGTGCACTCCTTTCCTGTGAGCTTCTTCCAGCCCTTTATACATTTCCTGCCCACTTATTAACTTGGTGATTTTCACAGATAGCTTTTGTATAGATTAACATACATTAACAACACAGCCCCATGGTTCTTCTATTCCTGCTTCCTTTTGGAGGATTAAGTCACTCTGTAATTTGTTCTTGCAAATTACTTCCTTGTTCCGCTAATACAATACTATAACAAACCACTTCAGCAATGTGATTTGTTTAAAGCAATCCGTGATTGATTCATTACTGTGGCATTGATTTCCATTGACTTGGTTGGTTGTTGTCCTTCATCTTTGAAGAGGACTAAAATGACATCACTGTGGTAAAGTGAAATGTCAGTGCGTCCAACTGTGGCTGATCAGCCCAATATAACCTCAGAATGCTCTACCACAGGTTGGGCACAGAGAGTCCGTGTGAATATTTGGGGTGGATATCCCAAATTTGAGTATCCTGTGTTTACTTTGTGCTATCTCAATTCTGCTTTGCTCAAAGATCACAGCACCTTTTCTTATGTGGGCATGCCATGCTGAGGGGTCCTGTGCCGGTGTCTCCCATGTTGCACAGTCAAATCCAAAGTTCTTGAGAGAGACCTTGAGAGTGTCCTTGCATCGTTTCTTCTGGCCACCATGTGATCGCCTGCCCCATGCAAGTTCTCCATAAAATAGTCTTTTTGGCAAGCGTACATTTTGCTCTCTGAAGCATAGTTTGAATACCTGGCAGTTCAGCTCAAGCAAGGACTTCAGTGTCTGGTACCTTATCCTGCCAGGTGATCCTCAGAATTTTCCTAAGACAGTTCAAATGGAAGCAATTCAGTTTCCGGGCATGGTGCTGGTACAGGGTCCATGTTTCACAAGCGTGTAACAATGAGGTCAACACAACAGCTCTGTAGACCTTCAGTTTGGTAGTTAGTCTAATACCTCTTCTCTCCCAAACCTTTCTTCAGAGCCTCCCAAACACTCAGTTAGCTCTGGCAATGTGTGCATCAACCTCAATGTGTACATCCCTGGAAAGTATACCACCAAGGTAAGTGAACTTATCCACAGCATTCAAAACTTCTCCACTTGTTGTAACTGATAGTTCCATGTATGCATGGTATGGTGGTGACTGATGGAGCACCTGTGTTTTCTTGGTGTTAATTATTAGGCCAAAATTTGCATGGGCAGCAGAGAATTGATCCATACTTTGCTGCGTCTCAGCTTCAGAGGCTGCATTGAATGCACAACCATCTGCAAACAGAAAATCATCCACCAGCCCTCCCTCTACTTTGGTTTTGGCTTGCAGTCTTTTCAAACTGAAGAACTTGCCATCAGTATGGTAGTTGACCTTGATGCCGTGTTCATCCTCATTCATCAACATGACTGAAAACATCATGCTAAAAAAAGCATGGGGCAAGCACACGGCCCTGTTTCACTCCGTTGGTGACCAGGAAGGCACTAGAGTTTTGTCCATTATCCAGAACCTAGGCAAGCAAACATGCCATCATGAAATTTATGTATTATATTGATGAACTTATCTGGGCAACTGAATTTTGACATAATTTTCCATAAGGCCTCACAACTAACAGTGTCAAAGACCTTGGTCAGATCTACAAATGTTGTGTACAGACCTCTGTTCTGCTCCTGCCATTTCTCCTGGAGTTGTTGGGCAGTAAATACTATATTGACTGTTCTGTGATGGCTGCTGAGCCCTTTTCAGCACTATTTCCACCTTTAGTGTTCATCTGTTCCACTTAACTCTCACCTGTGGCTCTAAGAAGCTATAGCATGTGCAGTGGTCACACCCCAGTAAACCATTTCGGCAGGGCCAAACCAGGTTGAGGGTAACCAAGGGTTCTCAAACCCATTGGTGAGTTAGGGCATGTCCAGTTGACTATCACTACAATGAATCTATAGACTTCCCACCACACAATCTGAAGACCCAAATTCTCTGCCTGCGTCAGGTGGGCAGGGGCCAGTACTAATGATAAGAGTCATGTTTAAGAAAAAGCAAACCCTAAAAGAACTTGAGCCACAAGGTCAGGCCTGGCACCCAGTGGACCCTTGGGTCCTCTAGGAGCCTGTCCAAGGGCATTGAATTACTCAAAATGCTAAAAGGACCTTGTTAAAAAAAATTCAATCTGTCATTCATAATACAATTCCACTTACTAGACTTTCCAAGTTGCCTTCATAGGAAAGGTTTAGGAAAAGTCTAGTAGAAGAGAAAGCTTGATAGACCTGGCATTCAAATGGGACAAAACTTTATACCTTAAAAGGTAAAGACATTCTAAAATCAACAACCTGATTTTGCATTCCTTGGAGGTCTATTTTGGGAAGTAACCAATAAAAGGCTATGATAATGAATTAGGAGATTTTCCATATGCATATACACATTTCTATCTGATTTTTTAATAGTGTTTTTACATTTGTGAAGCACTTTACCTAGGTCATTTCATTTGGTCCTAACAAAAAGTCTATGTAGTAGGTGCTGCTGTGATCCTCATTTTGACTCCTTGGTGAACCAGTTCAATTCCATACATAAGTCTTCTCTTAATAACATCATTCCTTTAGTCAATTGAACATTGTGCCCTGGAAAACCTCAATCTTGTGTTATTTCCACTTTTCATGTGCTGTTGGGCCAACCTGGAGAGAATCTTCAAACTCTACTTACTGGGTTCACCATATATTTATGTTACATAATCTCAACTGGGCTCTCACTGTGGCAAGGCAATCCTTCCACACCTCCCTGGCTTATCATGAAAGCACTCCTCACTTCTAAACCTTTTCATACTTCTTTAAACCCCTCAAAGCTCCCTCCCATTCCTCTCTCTACTGAAGACCCTATCTCCTATTTTACAGAAAAAGTTGAGGCTGTTCACCAAGATCTCCCTCTTTTCCTCCCCTTCTGATCTCATAGTACTGAAATGCCTTCTGCCACTTTCTCCTGCTTCATTCTTGCCCCATATGAAGAGACGGCTTCTCTTTTTGCCAAGACAAACCCATTTACATGCACAAATGACCTGTTTTCTCCCCTTTGCAGCAAACTATCCCCTTTATCCTCCCCAATCTCATTTATCTTCATTTTCTATTAGCTATTCCTCTACTGCCTACAAACATGCCCATGGCTCCCCAACTTGAAAAACTCCTCATTTGACACATCTGCTGCCTATTATCTTCTATCTCCTTCCCCTTTAATAGCTAAACTCTTGGAGAAGGCTGTCATCATCAACAATCCCCCTTGCTAGAGATTTCTTCCTCTGTTCCTTCTACCTTTTAGCAACCAGAAAACCTGGTTCCCTTTCCCAGAAGATACCACCTTTCGGTCACTGTCTTATCAACAGGAAGGGGAAAACCAATCCCACACTTAGATGTTCGAGTTTAACTCCTCCCCAAATGTTAGTTATGCAAAAATTACCATCACATGGTGAATAAACCTATTTCTCCAAAGAGTAAACAGAAATTAGAGACACAATATAGATTAGAATAGACCAGAAAATATAAAGAGAAAATGAACTCTTCCCCTGGGAGCTCAGTCAAGAAAGGGATCTGATCTCAACCAAGGGGAAATTTTCTGATATCTCTAGAGGTAAGCAAGGAACAGATCAGCCTTCTTTACATATCTCTAAGAGAATTATTGTTTTTCTTCTCCCTGGAGTGAGCCTAGAGCCATGGGTCTCCCTTTGCCCTTGTAACATTTCCCCTCTTTCTCAATCTGGACCCCATAGTAAACCAATTCCACATTTGTCAGATCCATTGGCTCCTTGTCTTACCTCTTCACATGCCTTGCTAAACTTATCCTAGTTCCTTCCAGATCTGCCTCCTCTGCTCCTAAAATGGTTTTGCTAAAAGGAGCTGGGAGGTATGGGGCCACCCTGAAAGGTGAGGTCTATTACAGATTTGTTATCTTTTCTCATCTGGGCCCTCAGTGTTGATTACTTTCATTACTCAGCAATTACTTTCTAATTATCTGTCACAATATTCACAGCCACTGTTTGATGCTTCCCACACCACCCCATCCTTTTATTTAAGGACATTGACTGTGAAAATAGAACCCACTCCCTCCAAACTCCTTCTTTTCTTCTTCTCTATACCTCAAAACCCCTTGACCTCATCTTCCACTTTCTCTTTCTCTTTTGAAATCCTGAAGGCTCTAGAGTCCACAGTGGTAAGACCTTCCCAACTGCTATATATGAGGGGAAGAAAGGCTTTAGAAATAGTTGGAAAGAGGCCCATAACGTAGAATTGACAATTTAAAAAAAACTGATAGTATTTATGTAGTACTTTAAGATTTGCAAAGAGATCCACATATTTGATATCATTGAATCTGCAGAGCATCCTGCTACGAGATAGGTGCTGGTCTTCTCATTTTTGAGATGGATAGCCTGGGTTGAGAACAGTTGCTCATCTTGTAGATGCCTAAGGCAAGAGTCAAACTTGGGCCTTCCAGACTCCTCATACTCTACCCACTAGACCACCTTGCTGCCTAATTGATGAAGAGATGTTACTGAGTACTGCAGAGGAAAGATCCACATTTTCAGAAATTATAGGGGAGTGAAATTGAAAGGCCAGCTATTCATCAGCATGAGATAAAAAAAGAAGTAAAGAAAACTATTTAATGCTGCTTGACAGAAAATAGGGAGGGCCAGTATTTGAGGACAAGTGGTCTCAGAGGGTGTCCAGTTGAGCATCCCCATTTTATAAAAGAGAAAACTGAGGACAGACACAGTGACCACCTCAGGGCTACGTAGCAAAATGGCAGAGATGGAACTGAGATCCAGGTTCTCTAGACAGAGTCAATGAGATCAAGGAGAAAGAGGCAGAATCATTAGTGCTAAATTTGGGACCATAGGACCTGAGTTCAAATCTCACCTCTACTAGTTTCCTGCTGCCACTTAAGTGACTTGGAGTAAGACAATGTTCCTCTTTTGGGCCTTCATCATTTGTCCAGTGATGAAGCAGGACTAGATGACCTCTAAGGTCCTTTCTGGCTCTGCATCTATGATTCAATGAGGCAACTTCAGGACTCTTACAGACCATGAACATTGTCTCAAGGGTGATAGATCTGTTGTTCTTCAGTTGTTTTAAGTTCCCCATTTGGGATTTTCTTGACAGAGAAACTGGAGGGGTTTGCCATTTCCTTCTCTCACTCATTTCATAGATGAGGAAACTGAGGTATAAACACAGGTTAAGTAACCTGCCCAGAGTCACATAGCTAGTCAATGTCTGAAGCCAGATTTGAACTCAGGAAGATGAGTCTTCTTGACTCCAGGCCCAGGGCTCTGTCCACCAAGCTATCCTAGCAAAATATTTCCTAGCTGCATAGGTGTCCACTTCTTATAGTTTATATACACATTACCAAAGTAAGTACTGGATGTCATTGTTCATTGTTAGGACTCCATTGTTATCCATTTTAGTTGATGGCTTTAATGTTGTGATGACATGTAGAAGTGAGATTGGATTTGTTCTGTCTGAACCCTGAGGACAGAAGGATTGAAACCCAACCCAACCCAATTCCATTCAATGAACATTCCTTAAGAGTTTATGATGTGCTAAACACTCTTCTAGAATAGGAAGACAAAAGCAGAGGAGTCGAGGCCCTCAAGGATTACACTGGGTGGATGAGGTGAAGAGAATGCTACAACAAGTAATCAGATGAGGAAATCTATGTGTGTGTGTGTGTGTGTGTGTGTGTGTGTGTGTGTGTGTGTGTGGTGGGGATGGTATTTCTGGCAGAGGATGTTACCAGCTAGTGGGTGTCAGGAAAGCCTTCATAGACGAGGTGGCCCATGAGCTAAACATCACAGCAAGTGATGGCAGGACTGGGAGGTGTAGAGATGCCAATCTGGGCTTGAGGTGAGGAGAAACTTCCTAAAAGCCAACTGCACAGACATGGTATGGGTTGGCTTGGGAGGCTGCAGTGCCTGGAGGTCTGTTTGCCAGGTTTGCCAATGGGACTAGCCAATGATATCAAGTCCTTTGTGGTTGTTTTTTTTCCCCTTTGTCCTTGCTGGTGGGTTCTAGAAAGCATAGGAAAGTATTCCCTCTCTGGCTCTTATTCATGTCAAACTTGGGGAGGGGGCAGAGCTATTTCTAGTCATGTGTGACTGAGGACCAGGTCTTAGGAAAGAAGTCTCCTAATTGGATGGAAGAACCAGAAAGGCTGATGACTCAGGAGGGGCTGAGTAGGGACTGAATTCCCATACAAAAGGGGTGACCCTCCCTTTTTGCTTTTTGATCCTTTTCCTTCTTGGTGATGAGGGAGAAGTGAGTTTCCATAGAGGGGGTAGAGCAGCTACTGAGCATATTGTTACTGCAACCCTTGTTTCTGTTGTGCTCATTCTGTCATGATCTTAGGTGAGTGAATATTCCAAGGTAAGAGTATCCACAAAGAAAGGAATCTCTCAAAGTCCTCTGAGGTCCCACTTGTCCCAAGAGTTGGGAGCAGAGCCTGCTGGAGTGGTAATGTCTATAAACAGAAGAGAGACCTGCAGAGGGGAGGAGAAAGACAGTCAGTCATCTAAGGATGGTAACAAGCTCATGGATCATGACCCCTCAGCATGGAGAGGTTTTTCATGGATGTAAAAAAATGATAGATCACTGGAAAATAACAAGGAGCTGTATCCAAGGGAAAGTTCATGGAGAGGCAATGAAGAGAGAGAAGCATTTCTAGGATAAGGAGGAAGGTATTTCTTAGACACCATGTTAGCATCACTACCATTGTACTTCTCTTTGAGCCCACTCTTCCTAAAGATCTTGAGCACATGAGGAAAGACCACGCTCTGGTATTGGAAGACTTTCTTTGTGTAGCCACTATTCTTGTTATACTTTCTTAGCAAAATCCTCTTTCTAAAGTAATGTGCTCTACTGACAGATTGATAATGGGAGCATGCCAGATTGGGGCCCAGGTGCTCTGGTTCTCTAATCCCAGCGACCCTTAGGGTTACTCCTGGAATGTCATGGGGAGAGGTAGCCAGTAACCCTCTGGAGACTGAATTTTCTGGTGTGAGTGGGATTTGGAAGAGCTTGTGCACAATGGGAGTTTCCTTGGTATTTGTGGTCAGATCCAGGTTGGATTAGCTAACCTCTGAGGTCCTTTCTAAACCTGAGATTCTGTGACAGATAGCTGCCTCCCCCACCCCATTTTGGCCAGGATTGCATCAGCTCAGTCCTGCTTTTCTCTCTTTAGCTTTGTTTGTCAGACAGCAATGCTTGATGCAGCTCTTCCACTAAAACATATATGAACTCATGATGAGCCAGGACCTAAATTACTACCATAAAGACCAGGTACTTATTGGCCTTCGATTCATCTAACTTTTATCTCACCAACTGGGGAGCTCATTTAACAGCATCAAGAGAGCTGGGCTGGAATTTCATCCCTTCTACTGTGTACCTTTGGGACCTTCCAGTGGAACGTTAACAATCAGTCTTAACCAACTTGACAATAAAATGATCCATTTATCCAAAATAAGGAGGCAGGAGAGGCACGGGTGAATTTTTTCTCCATGCCTCCCACTCGGAGAATAAGTATGATGCTTCCTCTGGGCCAAAACACATACACCAAACACTTCGTCAACAATTCTTCATGCTTCCTGTTAAATTGGGTTTATTTTTCTTCTGTGAATTTCCCCCTAGATACAATCTCCAAACAGCACTGGAAGTATCTGAGGTGAAAGGGAAAACTTTTTAATAACAGAACTTTGCACTTATGCAAGAGTTTAAGGAGCACTGAGAGACCAGTACAAGTAAACAGGCCTGCCCCTTGAAAGTGGAGGAGACAGAGGGATGGGAAAGAAAATGGGAAACCAAAGGAGGCAGGAAAGAATGCAAAGAGCCTGCTGGGCTTGGCCCACTGCCTTGAAAGGAACGGACCTGAGTTTGAATTCCAGCTCAGCTACTTCTTCCCTGTTTAATCCTGAGAAGTCGCCAACCTTCCTCTGTCCTCAGTTTTCTCATTTGTAAGATGAAGGGGTAGATAACCTCTCAGGTCTCTCCCAGCTGTAAACCTTGGACCTGTGGCATAGGGCAGAACTGGGCCAATTATCCCAATGACCCTCAGCTGCTCTGAGGGACCTACAGTCCCCCTCAGAGGGCAGTGCTGGGAGAAAAGGGAGGTCTCGATGTGTTGGAGATAAGCCCATATATCTATTATATGTGATTTATATACATATGACATAATGAGATCATACCAGATAGCTATGATTGGCTATCACAATGAACATCATGCTCTGATTGGTTGACCACATACCACTTGGAGTCAGGCCATTGGTCCCTCAGGCTGATGCCTCTTTGGAGACCCTGGTCTAGAACATGGAAAGGATGCTGTCCAAACAAGGAGCTCCAGCCAGATTGAGATAGTAGGAGGATGTGTTGTATTGGGAATAGGAATGAAAGGGAAGCACTAAAAATAGGAGGTGACGTCTTGCTTGCAACAAACCCCTCATTTCACGCTTTAGCCTAAGATGGTCTTTTGTCTCTTGCTCAGTTCAGTTATTCCACTTATACCACTTCAGGGTGCAATTGAATTGCTGTAGGAAAAATCATCCTTCCTATTAATCAATGACAGTCTCATAGGATCATCACTGGAGAACTGGAAAGGATCTCAGAGGTCATGTGGTCCAGGCCTCATTTTGCAGATGAGGAAATTGAGTCCCAGAGAGGAGAAATGATCTGCCCATATACCTAGTAAACGCTCCAGGCAAGAATCAGCCTAAGGTCCAAGATTGCAAATTAATCCATCAGAAGGATTAACCACCTCCTATTAGCCAGACACCAGCCTTTGGGGATACAAAGAAAGGTGAAACTAGTGCCTGTCCTCAAGAAACCTAAAATCTAATCAGATCAGATAACAGAGATATATACAGAATAAACCCCTTTCCACAAAGTACCCTGGCCAGAGCTGTCACCTGCAGGTTTGAGGTCGTGTGGACTTCTGAACTAGGTGGAAATTCATTGTCCTGAGAAAGTCTTCAAGGTTTTTCTGAGATTCAGTCCATGTGGCCTGAAGGTCACAGCCTAAGGTTGTTTTATGGGAGATTTCAGAGAAGTCAAAGGCCATGTGAGCTTTCAGAACCACAGTGATTGTGGAAACTCAGGCCAATCATCTATGTGACTCTGTCAATGTTTTCCCATCATTGTGAAAAGAAAGAGCATTTCCTTCCCTTATGACAAAGCCTTTCTGGTGGTGACTTGACTCCCATGATAAGTTGGTCATAACCCTCACTGATATAACTCTCAAAGGAACAGCTCCATTAGCTTGTTTTGGTTTTCCATGATGAATTCACCTATTCCCAAGATGGGTTAGTCTATATGAGACCTACAGGAAAACTAGTCTGGGACTGTTTAAAAAATCCATTTTAGTAAATCTGTTCTCCCCATTGCTGTATCCAAAGGCCCATTCAGCTAATTTCCCTTGGTTCCCTCCAGTGGAACTCAAACTGATCCCTGGGAACCTCTGTGGGAGGATCTTCCAAGTTCTGTTAATCTTTCTTTTTAAAGAAATTTTTATTTTCAGCTCCAAATGTTCTCCCTCAATCTAGCCTCTCCTCCAACCACTGAGAAGGCAAACAATATTATACCTATTATACATATGAAGTTAGGCAAAACATATTTCCACATTAGCCATGTTGTAAAAGAAAGGAGCAAGAAAGATAAAGAAAGGAAAAAAAAATCTACTTCAATCTGCATTCAAAGATCCATTAGTTTCTCTCTCTGGAAGCAGATGACATTTTTCACTATGAATCCTTTTGAACTATCTTAGACCATTATATTGATCAGAATAACGAAGTCTTTCACAGCTGATCATCCTTGCATTATTGCTGCTACTATGTACCATGTTCTCTTAGAAATGTTCAATTCACTTTGCATCACTTTCGAGATTTTTCTGAACCCATCCTCTTTGTGGATTGTTATGGTGCAATAATATTCCATCACAGTCATTTATCACAACTTGTTCAGTCACTCTCCAATTGATGGGCATTCCCTCAATTTTCAATTTTTTGCTGCCACAAAAAGAGTTGTTATAAATATTTTTTGTGCATATATGTCCTTTTTTTTTAAAGTCTCATTCCAGTATAGACCTAGGAATTATATTTTTGTGTCAAAGTTTATGCACAGTTTTATAGTCCATTGGACATAGTTCCATATTGCTTTCCAGAATGGTTAGACAAGTTCACAACTCTACTGACTGTGCACTAGTGTTCAAATTTCCCTATATCCCATCCAACATTTATCATTTTCTTTTTCTGTCATATTAGCCAATCTGATGGATATATGTTGGTACTTTAGGTTGTTTTAATTTTCTTTTTTTCTAATCAATGATGATTTAGAGCATTTTTAAATGACCAAGTGATAGCTTTGATTTTTTTCTTCTGAAAACTACCCATTCATATCATTTGACCACTTATCAATTAGGAAATGACTCATTTTTTTTTAAAAAAGAAATTTGGCTTAGTTTCCTGTTTATTTGAGAAATGAAATCTTTATCATTGGAATTTTCTGTAACACCCCCAACCCCACCCCTGATGCCAGTTTCCTGATTTCTTTCTTTTTTGACTGCATTGGTTTTGTTTATACAAAACTCTTTCAATTTAGTGGAATCAAAAGTATCCATTTTATTTCCCACCATCCTCTCTATCTCTTATTTGGTCATAACTTCCTTCATCCGTGGATCTAACAGGTCATTTTTTCCATGCTCCTCTAATTTGCTTATGGTGTCCCCTTTTATGTCTAAATCCTGTTAATCTGTTCTTGATGAGAGCACCTGACAAAGAGTATGCCCTTAATAAATGCTTGCTGATTGGGGAGTCAAGACCATCTCCTGTGATTGATCACTGGGATATAGAAAGATCTATACTGACAAAGAGACCATAAGGTCCAAGGGAAAGAGTCTGACCCTAGGGTGAGAGATCCTGCTTCTGAAAGAAACTTACTCCTTGTGGGACTTTGGGAAAATTGCTGTGCCTCCCTTTGTCCCAGTTTCCCCATCTCTAAAATGAGGAGTCCAGATTCAGGGGCTTTTAAAATCTCTTCTAGAACTATGACCCTGAGATCTTGGGCAAGTCCCTGGGCCCAGGTCTCCTCACCTATAGAAAAGGGGGGGATTGGAAGAAATTAGGAAGTTGATCCTATCATGAATACATGCATAGGAGAGAATCAGCTTAAGCAAACTGAATAGAAATGAGATCAGTCCAGCTCACTAACCATAGAGAAGAGAGTTTTAAAGGAAAGATGAAAGCAGGTGTTGTTGGTCTAAGACTTATTAGCGGGATTCAGCTGAGACAGCCATCAGAGAACCCACTGATGAACATCTGTGATAGGACACATGACTACCATTGAGTGCAGTTCATTCAGTCTCTTTGGAGAATTGATATTTTAGGAAAAATTATGAAAGGAAGGCGATGTGGGTAGTAGCAAGGTTTCTTTCCACAAAGCAGGTATTGTTTCAACTAGATCATCAAATGAATAATAAGTCTTGTGTTACGAAATTAGGAATCATGAATATTTAAGTTTTTAACAAGTGATGGGTAAAGAATTTGTCTTCTATTCTGTTTCTTTCCTCCTTTCTCTTTTCCTTCCGCCTTTCTCTCCTTCCCTTTTTCTTTCCTCCTTTCTCTCTTCTCACCTTTCCTTCCTTCCCTCCTTCCTTCCTTCCTTTCTCTTTCTTTCTTTCTTTCTTTCATCCTTCCTTCCTTCCTTCCTTCCCTCCTTCCTTCCTTTTCTTCTTACTTTCTTTCCTTCCTTCTATGGTTAATACAGGAATTTGTTTTCCTTAACTATACATATTTCTAATAAGGTCTCTGTTTTCCTTGCCTTCTCAATGAATGAAGTAGGAAGACATAGAGAAGAGAGAATTGAGAATTAAAACTAAACTAAACACTTTAATCTAAAAAACAGAGAGAGATTGAAACTAGATGATCAATAGAGTACTGTAAGTAGATGAAATCATGAAGACCTAAGACCAAATTTAGCCTCCTAAACTTATCAGCTGTTGTGACTGGACAAATTGCTGGTCCTCTGTCTGCCTCGGTTTCCTCATATACAAGAAGGGAATAATACTAGCATTTACCCAATGGGGTTGTTGTGAAGATCAAATGAAATGAAGTATTTTACAAACATTAAAGCATTATAAAATGCCAATTATTAATGTTGTTATTAACAAAGGTTACAAAGAGAGAGGGAATGATAGAATGGAAAGGTTCCTGAAGGAGATAGGAAGGAATTGGATCAAGATCACAAAAAGAGGGGCTGTCCTTTGCAAAGAAAGGGCCACCTCTTCCTCTGAGATTGGAATAGGAGGGTAAAAATGGGCAATGATATTTATTACATTTGAGGTATAGAATTGGGGAGAAGAGAGAGTCATTGAAAGACTTCGATTCTCTTGGTTAAGTGTGGAACCTGTGAAGGGGGGAGGAACCTCTGGTTCTGGGTTAGTCTGAATGATTGATGTTGAGAGGTGTCTGGGCTCTGCTAGTTAAGGAAGGCATAATTGGTTTACTCACCTCATTATCAACTGGATCCATCCCAGGCCCTAACTCATATACAGATTTGATTTTCTGTCCTTAAATTGGAGGGGCATAGAGGGCTATGGAGTGGTCCTAGAATGGTTTGGGTGGATGGGTGGCAAGTGGTTAGTGTTTGGGTACTCAATGGTTATGGATGTATCAGTACACAGGACCTTAGAGTTAAACTAACAAATGATTTTCTTGAACAGTAGAAGCATTGATAGATGCTTTAAAAAAATTTGCTAATTGTACTTCCTGTGGATGTCATTTAGTATTCTACCATAGACCAACTGAAAAAATTGTGAGGCTCTTTTTGTGACTGCAAATGTCTCCTAGAAACAAAGGGCTATCTTTCTAATACCAATATTTTACCAGTGTTGCCATATAATTGTAACATGAAACTCAATAGTCTCCAAAGAACTGAAAATTAATATCACACGGAGGGCAATGTAGAAATGCATCAAGAGTATGAGCAGGTTGCAACACATGACCAATGAGGAACTTGAAAGAAGACCAGGAGTAAATAATGCTTTTAAGCAATCAAGTGTATGGTAGGAGGCACAGGTGGGTTGGCCATTTATCGAGGGCAAGGGATGACAGGTGGGTGGCCACAATGATGCCTTCGTGATGTCAGGAGAAGTGGGGAGGGAGGCCTCCATCACTTTAGGTAGACACCCCAAGGACAAACATGGACAATAGCTCCACACGATGGACAGTCACAGGTGAGTAATCTGCATCATAGAAAGGAACTCCCTCATCAGGGAGGTCGTATCAATTTGAGCATTTAAATGTATTTGACTACAACACCTGACAAAACAAGTAAATAAAAGTAAACAGCCAACAGTTTTGTCAGCTGTTCTACATTATGGTGAGCAACTGTCTTGATCCTTTCATTTTTTGCTTAACAGGATGAATTTGAGTGGCAGTTCCATTGCTCTATGTGCCATCCATGACATTTGAAAGAGCTTGTTAGTGTAAACTGAAGGTGTTACATGAAATGGCAGCTGTTTGTATTAGCAGTTAAAGATGAAAATGGCCTCCAATTCTTCCTGTATGTAGCTTGTTTGTACACAGTTGTTTTCGTGTTGTCTTCCCATTAGATTTTGAATTCCTTGAAGGCAGAAACCGTTATTTGCCTTTCTTTGTATCTCCAGCACTTAGCACAGTGCCTGGTATATAGTAGGTGCATATTAAATGCTTGTTGACTTGACTTGAAGATGATAAATCACTTGCCTGTTGACTTTAAACATAGTTACTCTTTTATGAGACCATTGTCCTCCCAAATTTCACTTTATCCTCAAATTCAAAATTTACCTGTTAGCTTCTTTTCCCCAACCTATGTTGGGCACCACTTTAATAGTATTAGATCAAAATAACCCACCTGGTGTCTGGCTAGGAAGAGAATCCTTGGTGTAAGCCTACAGCCAAGCAGGTAAACAGAAAGCTGGTCAAGGTAAAAGTTAGGAGTACACGTACAGACAATTAATAATAGTTAATAATTAATAAAAAGGGTTAAGTAGGACATTGTGACCTACATTTGAAAGCTGAGGTCAAACCTGAGGGAGGGAAAGGTCAAGAATAATGTCATGGGGGATGGGGGGTGGGGCAGGGTAAGAATCACCAAGCATTAACATTTATTCCCTAAAGGTGACCAACCTGCACTGCCACCTTCTCAGTGCACTTGTGTGGCTATAGCCCCAAATGCTCTCACATGCTTAACTACATGCTGGTGAAGATGCTCATCTCACTAGAAAACCAGTCTGGCTCCCAGGCAGAGATTCAGCCTGACACATTCAGAGATAGTCAGTGTTCTAAGTCACACAATTAAAGGAGAGTTGGGGGAGGGAGCATGCACAGGATAACCATGAGCCAAGAGTTAGATAGTTCATACATGGGATCCTTCTCTAAATTCCCCTCGTCAGGAGGGCATAAGTCACTGGATCAAGGAAGAGAAAGCAGCTAGTGGCTTTCAAAGACATGTAAATGTTTATTTCTCTCAGAAGAGAATACTTAGCAGAGAGACAATAGCATCAGCAGGATAAATGCCTGAAATGATGGAGGAGAACTAATCTCTATAACCGGATGAGCTAAAAGATGAGCCAGACAATGGTGATAGGTGGGTCACAGTGCCCTCCACACCACATGCACTAAATACATGATTGGTTCAATCACACTGAAATAATGCTCCAATACTCAAATGATACCATGGATGTCATTATTCCCTCCAACAATGTAGATGGTGACCCAGTCATGTCTGTCATCTTACATGATTCTCATCCTTGTCCTCCCACTAATTTGCTGCAGGGAGTTTATCTAGTACAAAGGCTCTCCCACGAGTTTTCTCTCTGTCTCTCTGCCTGTCTCTGTATCTCTCTGTCTCTGTCTCTCTTTCTTTCATTATTTTATTTTTGATGGCATATTTTACATCAGTCATTTTGGGTAATTCTTCTTTTGTAATGGCTCCCCCTCACACCAAAAAAGGCCTTCTCCATTGCTCCTTTGGTGAACCTGATCTTAGTTCTTTGGAGATTATAGTATTCCATGACTGCTCACCATACAACATCGTTAGAATACTGGCATCACAGAGGATGGGCTTCTGTTACAGGGAGAAGTTTGGACTGCTACAATAGTGTCATTTCCCAAAGTCAATCCAGCTAATCTTGCTCCTCCTATCAAACTTGGCACCCAGCTCTTTATCCATTTGAAGAATCTGAGTAGACATATGTACTGATAAACAAGGCTTCTCTAGGTGACTCCACATTGTAGTTTGATCAATAGACATTTTTCCTTGAGTTTATTCTTCCTGTGTGCTTGTCAGATCAAATTCTTTTAAACGATTATGAAAAATCCAACAAATGTTTATTAAAGCCACCACTCTGTAATGTACTATACTAGCTGAATGGCATGCAAAAACATAGGTGAGACAGTCTCTATGTTCAAGAAGCCTACATTCTACTATTGCTGATGGTAGCAATGATGAGATGATGATGATGGTGCCATTAAATTGGGAGCGCCTTGAGGGCAGGGACTGCTTTTTGCCTCTTTTTATATCCCCGTTGCCTAGCACAGTACTTGGCACATAGTAGGTGCTTAATAAATGTCTGTTGACTGACAGCTCATCAGTACAATCAGCCTCAGGGATAAGAATTTCAGGTAGAGAATGTCCTGGAGAAGCAGTTTTATTGGAAGCCACTACTGTATCTCTTAGAAATTCAGACAATTGTATTCTGTGGGAAAGTTAGAAAGGTAATTTCTCCTATTTTGAGCAATGTTTGTTTGAAAACCCTCGTTCTGAGGGTTATCAGTTATCTGGCATCTCCTGAGGACCAGTCAAATTGCACACGACATAAGAAAAGAAAGAAGCTTGGACAGTTAGCCCCGGGCTCTTTGAAGGGCAGGGGCGTCCACTGAAAAGGCATTCAGGCCTAAGTGAGCTGTGAGATATTTGTCTTTGATAGAAGAACAGTCAGTCCTCCAAACCCAAATATAAGTGTCGAAGGCAATTCACACCTAAGTCTAAATAAAGCACTTGTCTATACAATGGGAGCCCCCTCAGGGTATTGGCTGGATTCCAGATGTTCTAGAGAAACTGAGAAAAATCTAACAGAGAAAGCAAGAAGTGGGAGCTCCTGCCAGGGATAAAGAGGAAATTCAACTCATACAAATCTACACATTTATTAATTCTTCATGTACTTGCAGACTATCATATGGAAAGGGCTGAGCATCTAGGTGGTGCAGTGGATAGAGTGCTGGGCCTGGTTCAAGGTCTGAGTTCAAATCCAGCCTCTGGGCAAGGCACTTAATCCTGTTTGCTGTAGTTTTATCTGTCAAATGAACTGGAAAAGGAAATGGCAAACCACTCTAGCATCTTTGCCAAGAAAACCCTAAAATAGGGTCATGAAGAATTGAACACACCTGAAAAACAACTGAATAACAACATGTGGAAAGGGATTAGCCTTTTCCAGTTGGTCCCAGAAGGTAGAAATGAGAGCAAAGAATGGAAGCTGAAAAGTGGCAGATCCAGGCAGCTGTTAGGGAACAATTTCCTCACCAACAGATCACTCCATAGTATCTGGATGAGATGGGATCATTTCCCAGGCATAGCTTGGGTTAAAGGGTCTTTGAGATCCCTTCTTACACTGAGGATGGAGGTGGAGATGTTATTTTATACAGTTTTTCCAGTAGAGTGTTTAATTTCCTCAATAAGGTGGGCAGCTTCCCCTTAGACCTCTTTTCTCATCTGTAAAATGAAGGGGTTGAAACCTCATTTCAAAGTTCTCTTCCAGTTATGAAATTGTATTCTTTTCACATTCTCTGAGCCTGTGATTCATAACTTGGAATCCTCTAAAACTAATTCACCAGAAAAAAAATCTAACTATTCATCTAGGCTACTGAGCATGCAAGAGTACCAT
The DNA here is from genome assembly GCA_028658325.1 of Potorous gilbertii. Lineage (NCBI taxonomy): Eukaryota > Metazoa > Chordata > Mammalia > Diprotodontia > Potoroidae > Potorous > Potorous gilbertii. The sequence goes on from CM053770.1 coordinate 690,425,332, forward strand.
CTATTAGCAAGCAAGTAATGCAGTGTCCTTATTCCTCTTGCAATTTACAAGAAGGAAAAGAAGATAGTATCATCATGGTCAATTAGCTATTAAAAATGAAAGGGAGGACCTTAGAGATCGTCTCATCTAATCTCTTTTTAAAGAGGAGTCAATTGGGACCCAGAGAAGAGAAGAACTTGAATAAAGTCACACAACCATTTAGTGGTAGATCTGGGACTTGAACCCTGGGTCCGTCTCCTACATCCAGGGCTTTTCCCACTCCTCACTCTCTAGACTTTCTCTATCAGGTCACAGAGTCCTCCTTACCCTGAACTTCTCAAATTGGAAACATTCTCCATCCCTAGAGCCACTTCCTCTGATTGACCTGTTCTATAGGACAACCATATCTGTATAAATATTACATATTTATGATGTAAATATTATATATAATATTACATAGTTATTGAACTACTTTCCCCCTCTTTTTTGTTCTTTGAAATGAGGAATGGTACCCTAGATGTATATATTGGAGGTGAGAGGAAAAGGAAGGAGATATTCAGACTTGAAAATGATTTAAAACTAAAATAAGTCATTAAAAAATGTGAAAACCAATGGGAATGATAGATTAATGAGCTATGACTCACAGAAAGATAGTGTGGCATGATGGATAGAGTAAACTATGAAGACATGGATTTGAGTCTTGCTTTTGATACATCATGGCTGTGTGATCCCAGGCAAGTCACTTGATAGATCAGTATTTTAGGCAACTTTGGGAATCTCTTTATCAATAAAATCCCAAGACTAGTCTCTATACCAAAGAATTCAGAGAATCTCAGAGTTGGGAGAGATTCTGGAGTCCATATAATCCAGGGCTTCTTAAACTATTTCCATTAGTAACCCCTTTTCACCCAAGAAATTTTTATATGACCCTGGATATATAGGAATATATATGCAAATCAATTTACTGGGAATAAATCATAAAGAAATTTACTTTAAAACAATTCTTTGGTATACATATGATTCTATTGTTTATTAAAGTTGAAAGCAAATTTGCATACCAATGAGATGGATGTGCTTATTTTTACATTAAGAATTAAATCTTGGTGGAATATTTGATACTGTAGAATGTAGAGCATCTTCAACATTTTTCCGAGTTGATCGATATTTTGAGTTTATAATTGTCAATGCTGAGAATGCCACTTCACATAAATATGTAGTACAAAATGGTGGAAGTATGTTTATGAACACTTCGAAAATTGTTGGAAATTCTGTCCTAATCCCAAGCCAAAATTCATTTAGCAATATTTTAGGAAACCAAAGTTTTAAACCTGTGTTGCTTTGCAACTCAGCAAATTCTTTTTGAATTTTTAATGACATGACTAATATTTTTTATTTCATGTGAGTATGGTTTATGAACCCAACTTAGTTTTTTGGAATCAAAATTTGAAGGGAATTATTTCTGAAACTGTGTCTTTAGGAACTTTAGATGATAAATTTTAACTCTTACGATGAAATCTTTGGGATGATTATTTTCAGTGACAAAATCATCTGTATTGTAAACATTTCTAAAGAATCATTTTCCACCTTATTCTTCCATATGATAAAACTTTCAATTTTATCTTTTGACATAAATGTTACAATTTTTTCCTTGAAGCGACATGTTTAATAGTTTTTTAAATATCCAACAAATAACACAGTTTTGAAAGCCATAAGTCATTATGAAAAAAATATCAAAAGCAGATTTCTGCTCAGTTGAAAACATAACAACTTCATCTTTCAATGTCAATAATCTGTTTAAACATCGTCCTTTTGAGAGCCACCTTACCTCTGCATGTAGCAATAAGCTTTTGTAATCAGAGTCCATGCCTTTCTAAAGGTTGGAAAACAAATGACTGTTAAGGGCATGGCTTCTAAAGAAGTTAATGATTTTGATAGCATCATGAAATGCAACATCTAGCTCTGGTGATTTTTTTTTTTTGGCTACAAGTGCCTCCTGATGGATCATGCAGTGAATAAAAGTTATATGTTCATTGCTACCAGCTTTAACTTTTGCTACAAATCCAAAATGTTCACCCATCATTGCTCCAACACCATCTGTATAGAGTCCTATGCAATGTTTCCACTGTAAACCTTCATTTGTGAAAATTCATCAACTTCAATATATCTTTATAACTTTTATATCTTCCCCTCTTGTGTGCTTTTCCAAAGGATGACAAAACAAGAACATAATCTTACATAAAGTAACAATTGTGTCTTGTTAGAAATGTTGATTGTTTCATCCGACTGGACTGCAAACTCTGGGCTGCCCTTAAACTTGTTAATAAGCAGCTGGAATTGGTCCTTACTAATTTCAGAAATTCTTTTGGAAACAGTATCATTTGATAAAGTAATTTTATGAATTTTATCCCCATACTTTTTCCCATGAACTATTTCTGACATTTTAATAGCAGCAGGTAACACAAGATCTTCTATTGCATAGGGCTTTTTAGTTTTTGCAATTAAATAAAAAGTTTTGTAAGATTCAACTAATTACTTTTCATTGGCTAACAAATTTCTCAAAACATTGTTTATCTTTATTTGAAGATTTTAAAAGTCATTCAAAATATTCTTTTTATGTTATTGCAGTGCTTTGCATGCTTGGTATTAAAATGTTGTTTTAGTTTGACTGGTTTCATGCTCTCCATAGCCAAAACTTCATTATGAATTAAGCAAAGAGCTTTTGTATACTATCATCATTATTAGAAGTACATTTATATTGCAAAGATGATTCAACATATTTTCATTTTCTTGTCAATTTAGTTGTACTACAAACTGGTAGCCAAGACTCTGCCACTTTGTCACTGGCATTTTTAAGTCTTCTTTTTAAATTTAGCCACTTATCCATAACAAAAATATTTTTGTTCTAAAATATCAATAAATATTGCTAATAAAATTCTCAAATAAATATTGGCTTTATTTTGTGAAATTATATTTGTTTGTGCTTAATTTAAAAAAGTGATGTTTTCACTTATATTCACTTATAGTGGTGATGGTGGAGAAATATTGTTAAAAGCCTTTATCCTTACTTACTGCAATTAAACACTTATGTTTCTATAAAAGGAGATAATAGCAATTTTTAAAATAAAATATTTTAACACAATGCAGTACAAAATATACTAGTTTGATACATGCTGAGGAATGGCATTAGGAAAATATTAAATGTCTTTATTTTCTGTAATTAAACTATCATGTTTCTATAAGAGCAGAAAACTTTGTATGTACAGTAAAAACACTGCAATTCATAGCATACTGTAGTCCTAAATCTGAGCTGAGGTATTTCTGGCAGCATTTGTTGGTGTTGACTTGAGTGAGGATATGTGCAGTGCAAAGTATACATGTTATGTATTCAAAACCAAGGCTGCAGTGAAGTCGTGTGATGCAACATGGGCGAGTGTTACTATAAATACCTCAGATTCATTACAGGTTTGAGTTTGAATTAATATTTGACTGTTGCATGTTCAGAAACCTTTTACTATTGCCAAATTTTTCACAACCCCCACATTCAGTTATGTGACTCCATATGGAATTTAAGAAGTGCTGATTCTAATCTAAATGGTCTGTGGACAAGCATTCCCTCTATAACACAACTGGTTGTTGTCCTTCATGTTTGAGGAGGACCAAAATGACCTCACTATATAGGACCAAGGTACAGTGTGTCCAACTGTGTCCATCCAATAGAAGCTTGGAAGCTCTATCAGAGGTAGGTTACAAGCTGTCCCCATGAACATTTAGGATGGAGTTGTGCAACAAGTAGTCCTCTAATCTCCACATGTAGACGTCGACAGATGGAACCAATTACCTTTCAAGGCAGTTGATTTCACTTTTGTAGAATTCTCATAGTTAGGGAGCTGTTCCAGTTCCCAAATGTTCAACCATTCATATTTACCCCTCCTGTGCTCCCCTTGTATGTGTTCATTCATAGGGAACCTCTTTTTTTTAACCAGACCTATATCTATGTCTGTGGAGGGAACTTCTGGGGATAGTGGTGGAATTTCCCTTCCCCAGGGCTGATCAGCACATTCCCTACAAACTGGATTCTTAGAGAGGGCCCTGGGGCATGGAGACTGGGCTAGGAACCCATAGCCAGGTCAGGTCAGAGGCAGGACTTGAACCCTGGTCTTTCTGACTCTAAGGCCAGCTCCCTATCACTATATGCCACAGTGCCTCTCATGTGAAACTCATAGATAAGACTGATATTATACATTGGGGGAGGGAGTTCTTTTACTAGAGGTGTGTGTACATATGCACATGCACATATAGACATTCACACAATGCATCCATGGCATTCCAAAATTCTTGGGGAACTTTAAGCTATAAAAGAAGACATATGTGTGTCCATATGTATATACACCCCCATACATACTCTGCCCCTAAAGTCTAAACATATACATATAAATACATGCATATACATGTCTGTCCACATTCACACATTCACAAAAGGAATTGTGGTCACAGAATCACCTAGCTAAAGGACATCAGTAGACGCTTTTTGGAGGAGAAAATACAAATTCTTAAGAACTACCTGAGAAGATGTTTAGATGCCTGAATAACAGTGAGTGGGTTGGGGGGAATTGACATTGACCAGGGCAGGGAGCGGGGAATAGACACTGTAACACATTACTGGTGGGCTGCAGATTGGTCACAGCATTTGGGGAGAAATATAGTAATATATAATGAAAATCACAAAACTGATCATACCTTTCAACTCAGTGCTTACATTACTGGAGCCTTATCTTAAAAATATCATTACAATGATAAAAGGACCTATCTGTACAAAAATATTCATATATGCTCTATCTGTAATAGCCCCAAATTGGAAACAACTCTTGTGTCCAACAATTGGAGAACAGCCGAATAAATGATGCTATGCTAATGTAATGAAATATTCTGGTGCTCGAAAAGTGAGAAATAGGAAATTTACAAGGAAACATGGAGAGACTGATGGAAAGTGAAGTTAAGGGCAATCAATAGATTCATAACAGCAAAAATGGTTGTTCTTTTTTTTAAAAAAGCAAGACAAGAAAGCAAGTGATGGCAGAGTATCATTTGGACTGGAAGAAGGCACAGAAAAAAAGCATGTGATGCTTGCTTATAGTTTGGTTCTAACTTCATAAATGCTAAGGGTTTTAGGTAAGTATTTCTTGTTCCTTTTATTTGCCTCCATGCCTTCACACAGGAAGCCTCCCATTTCTGTGAGGCATTTCCATGGTCCCACCACTTCTTAGACTCTTTGTTGTTGAGTCATTTTTTTCAATCGGGTCTGACTCACTGTGACCCCATTTGGGGTTTCCTTGGCAGAGATACTGGAGTGGTTTGCCCTTTTCTTCCCCCACTCATTTTACAGATGAAGAAACTGAGGCAAACAGGGTGAAGTGACTTGCGCAGGGTCACACATTTAGTAAATGTCTGAGGCTGGATTTGAATTTAGGAGGACAAGTCTTCTTGACTCTGGGACCAGAGCTCTGTGCACAATGGCTCCACCACGCTGTCCAGAAGGAAACGGTCCTTGTGAGTAAAGTGACACAGTAGGAGCCTCCCCTGAAATACAGACTTTGAGTGAGGAACTCTTATGTCCCTGCAGCTACTGCTGGCTTTCAACATTCAGATAGAGATACTCATTACTAGGAATCGCCCACTGTTCCTCTTTCTGCTCTTACAGGTAATGTCGAGGGGCAATCTGGCATGGCTGCTACAGTCAGTTTCAGACTCAGGATGACCTGGGCTGACACATGCTGGCTGTGAGACCCTGGGCAAGTCACAATCACCTGTCATTGTCCAGGCAACTCTCTAAAGGCAATAAGACAGAAAGAAGTTGCCACTATTTGTAGAGAGAATTTCTTCAGTGGGAGTTCCCTATACCAGTGAAGTCACAAACCGAAACCAAAAGAAAAATGAAGACAATGTCCTCAGAGATCAAGCAATTAACAATCATTTCTGAGACAGTCCCAAGTGCCCAGTACCATGCTTGGAGACATATTCCAAAGAATTAATCCAACTTTGCTCTCGAGAACTTTTTATTATATTAGGGAGAATAGGAAAATGGGAGTTTCTTGTTACAGAATTATCAAGATAATTTACTTGGAATATAGTTTTGAAGTAGAATCACAGGGAAATTTTGGTATTCCTTCCATACATAAATGGATAACTAAGGATGGGGAGATGAGGCAAATTACAAGTCAACTATTTGTTAACTTCTTAAGATACACTAGAGGCTTTCTTAAATTAAAAAAAAAGTCTGATGAATTTTTCTTAAGTTTCACTTTTGTTGTTCCTTTGTACATTTTCTCTGTATTGCCCAACCTGGTAGCAGCAGGGAGGAGACATTGAGGCAGGGATCAGTCTCCTAGATTTTTTATATTGAATGGAAGTGTGATTGGAAAGTTTGTCCTTAGAAAATCTTCTGCCTAGGTGGCTCTAGAGGAGGGGATCTCCTTGGAGCAGTGCTCAGAAGGTGCAAAGCAGCAACTTTCAGCTTGATGTAGGCAAGGAAAAACTTCCAAATGATTAGAGCAATCCAAGGGAATATGGTAGAGGGGCTTGTTGTTTAACTCTGAGATAGTCCAGAAAGTCTCTGAAGGTTTCTGAACCTTCAGAGTTTTGAACACTGAAAGTACTAAGTATATGCTTTTTGAACAAAATGAATTGAATGGGTGGATTGAGACCCAGAAAAAGATGGTGACTTTTGGAGGTCAAGCCACCTGCTTAACCAAAGAAATTGAGATAAACATAGGGAACAAGCTTCTTAGCCTTTACATCCAGTCTTTGCTTTGTCATCTACATGCCTAGGATGCTCTTTGTTTGCTGAGAAACTAAAAGGAAGACAGAATGATTATGAGAGTTCAAATTTCCATGGCACTTGAGAATTTTAGGAACGACTTTACATGTATTCTTTCTTTAGATCCTTGCCATATGCTTGTGAGATCAGAGTTAATTTCTTTCCTTTTAAAACTGAAGAAATGGTGATGCAGAGAGGTCAAGGGATGTCTCCAAGGTCAAACACCTCAGAAAGATGTGAGGGAAGCTTGGAGGTCAGGTCTTTCTGACTCCAAGTTCAATGCTCCCCCCATTTCACCAGAAAGAAGATAACAATGATGCAAAATCTGCCTAACAGCTTTTGTAGTAACACCCCAACCACTGCAAAATCTGAGGGATACATCTCATTGAAAATGAATAGGTGGGCTCTGATGCTGGCTTCTGCTTGCCCAGGTCTTGGGGTGGTTTTACTTCCTTCCTCTTCTTTGGGTAACTGGGGTCTACTTCCTGAAGGAGAGAGGAGTCCTTCTGGCTGGGTTTCTCAGCTAGAATTCAGCATCACTCTCTAGGGCAGTTTTGGAAGTATCTGAGAAACACTATATGTTAAAACTTTGAGATTGACATGTTTTGGTTATTTTTCTGTCCAATCGCCACTCTCAGTGAAAGTGAATGACTTTCTTTTCTAACAAGGGTAACCCGTGATTTGCTTATTGTCTCAGACAAATAAAGAGAGCTATAATAAACCAAGACAGGTTATTTTGAAGGTGAGGAAGAGCTGGGATCAGGTGCATTCCTAGACTCGGTTTATCTGGAGGGCCACGAATCTACGATTTCATCCACCTTGTCGAGAGCAATAGCATTTTTTTTCTTATTTTGAATAATGAATGAAGTTATTTTAACAGAGTGCTAATGTGGTAAATGCCAGGTGAAAAATCCAATTGAAATGCTGTCACAAGACTCTTTTGTTTTTCCTGACAAGAGATGTCATGTTCTCATGATACCTGACTTCGGAGTGTGAACTGATAAATAGCTTAGAGATGAAATTGTCAGTCACCATTATCACACTCAAGCAATTATCTCTTCCGGTGGCCTGCACTCCAATGTCATCCGATCCAACTTCCCAGGGAGTAGAGGCAGGGGAACAGAGAGAGGACAAGGGCACAGGACAATAAAATGGGGAATCACGTTAGTCCAATGTTATCCGTGATGCCAGGGAAGGCTTTCTATGATTCTGACCACAGCAATATCAGCTCCCTGGAGGGAAGGATGACTCTGTTTTGTTTTTGTTTCCTAAGCCTAAACCCAGTAACTTTTGAACATATCAACTTGGGAATTCCTGGTGTGATAACTCTCTCCACCAAAGTAGATCACAGATGTCTATGTAGGGGAGTAGATGAGTCTATAGTTGAAGTATGTGATAAGGTCACACTGCAAGTAAGTGTCCAATATGGGATTTGAATTCAGTCTCCCTGGTGGTAAGCCTCGTGTCTAACTGCACCCCATCTCCTCTAGTCAGAAGGAACCTGAGAGACAAACTAGTGCCATCCTCTCATTTTGCAGATGAATCCCAGAGAGGTTAAGTATTTGTCCACATTGACATAGATAATAAGCAGAGGAACAGAGATTCGAACCCAGGTCCTCTGACTCCAAAGTCAGCATTCCTTTTGCGGCACCATGCCGCCTCCTAGGGGCTGGAGAAATTGTTGAGTTGAATCCTCTCCTTGTTCCACAGGAAATATGGATGAACTAAACTAGCCCATCCAATTCTCATCCAATCAGCCACTAAACAGTTTCCAAAGGATTGTAGTAAGTGGCTGCTGCTTCTGCACATCAAAGATGGGCGTACATCACCTCAAGTCACTGAATAACCCTCCAGGTACATGTCCAGAGGTCCTTTGGGGGCAACACAACAGTTTCCTCAGCTCTTGGTGTATTAGTGCAGTCCAATATCAATGAGCACCTATTAACAGCTAGGGTCTGTTCACCTGGTGTGATCTCTGCCCCTTCTCATTTTCTCTACCTTGAGAACATTCCATGTGGAATGGCAAGTGCAGATTCACCAACAACTGAAACTTGCTATATATTGCATTTTCTAGATATTTTGCTTAGGAATTTAATATTGCACACAAATAACTACTTTAAAAAATTATGCCCTGATCAAAGAGTAGAATCCAAGTACATTTTCTTATCCAACCCAATTCTTAATTTTCCATAAAATTTCCATAAAGGATCTTCCCAATGTTCTGGAAGCCTTCCTTGTGTCTGAATAATATTGACAAAGATAATGATAGCAACAAGACACATCTATATGGTGCTTCAATGTACGCAAAGTACTTGACAGATATTAATCTTATTTTCTCTTCACCATACCTAGTGAGGTAGAGATTATTTTTATATCCATTTTACAGATGAGGAAATTGAAGTTGAGGAATGTTGAGTGACATGCCAAGCTCACACAACTACCAAGCACCAAGGTATGATTAGAACTCAAATCTTCATGATTTCAAGGTCAGCTTTTAATCTCCTCTGCCCACTAGCAGAACCTACTTACTCCCATTCTGCCTCCTTGATTGCCTAGCTGTCCTTTAATCCAAAACTGGTAACATGCTGGGAGGTCTATTTTTAGTCACTGTTTCTTTTGGATCAATGGCAGTTTTGGTTCTTCATTCATTAAATAAACAATTTTTTCACGTACTTGAAAATGTTGGCATATCAGGGATAATTTTTGCATTGTATTTATTTCTGAGTACCTGGCTCATCCTCCCTTTCCCGGGGGCAACCCTGTAGTAAGACTTAAGAAAGAAACACACTCACTCCTCACTTTTGCTTTTTCAAGGCTCTTTTTCTTCCAAGCTCAGTCCAAATGCAGTGCTCCCCAAGAGGTCTTGGTCTGATCCCACCAGCTGCCTGTGCTCTCCTTCCCAATTTACCTCATAAATATTTTATATAATATGTTTATATATGTGCAGAATAAGGATAGCTGACATTTCATAACACCTGAAGATTTACAAAGCTCTTTACAAATATTACCTTATCCTTATGACAAAATCCTACTATGTGCCATGGCCTGTGCTAAGTGCTTTAGAAATATTATCTCAGTTGATCCTTGCACCAGCCCTGGGAGCTAGGCATCATTACTATCCCCATTTTACAGATGAGGAAACTCTGATGGGTAGAGTTTGCCTCACTCAGAGTCATAGAGTAATTAAGTGTCTTAGGGAGGAGTTTAACTCAGAAGGCAATAGTAAGTATAGTGCTCCTTTTTTAAAAAAAGGAATGTTAAGATTGAGCATGGCTTAAACTGGGAAGACCCTTGAGGGTCACAGGACGTTAGAATTGGAAATGATCTTCAAGGCAGTCAATACCTTTCTTACATCAATGAGTAAACTGAGGCCTCTAATTTAAGGGACTTGTTCAGGGTTATATGGCTATTGAGTATATGAATGGGATGTGAAGCCTGGTGTTCCTAACTCCAAGTCTGTGACTAAAGAGATTGGTTAAAGAAAGGCATATTTGACTACCAAAATCATTTTTTGAGCATTAAGGAACCGACCACAGTGTAAGGGGTAAACACTGGGCTGGAGCATGGATCAGGTGTCTGTGAATTTTCCAGCTGAAGTTCTCCATTCATTGAACAGAAAGCCCTTGCGGTGGAGGAGATACAGAGAGATAGGACAAAGTGGACAGACATCAACTCTAAAGGACTGTTAAATTATTTAGGATTACACTAATCCAGTTTGCTAGAAAAATCCAACCTCTTCAAGTCCCATTAAAAGAAAGATTCTAATCAGAGAAAAGCTTTTTCTTTTCTTCTAGCACCCTGGTAAATGAAAAGACAATCTAATTTGGGGAAATCTTTTCTGTCTTAAAAACACAGCAGCAGTAACTACAAATTCCCAGCATACTAAAACGATAGCACAATAAATGCTTTCCCTATCTGAATCTTGATTGCTCCAAGAACATCACAAATTGTGTTTGTATTTTCCTTTTATTTCAGTCTTTCTACAGTAATACCATCATACCATGGCTGAAACCTATTAATTGATCTTTCTCCAGATGATAAATGAATTGCCTTGGTTCACTTGCTGAGCTTTGAAGAAAAAACAAACTAACCTCCAAACAAAAATGCCAGCTGACTTTTTAATTGCTCCTCTTTAAACCTAGTCTGTCTTTCAATGTTGCCAGTGACTGTGTGTTCCAGAATGACTAAGGTGTGAGCTCTGCAAACACTAAGAAGTGGCTGGCCTCTCATTGCAGCTCTCACCCACCTAAGGAGGACTAGTGTCAGAGGGGTTTTCCAATTACATATTGCGGTTTTAACAACATAATCTAAAAGACAGGAGGAGAACAGCTTGCTCTCCTCTGAGTGGTTTGGAAGTTGAATGCTGGAGATTTATAGGGGAAAGGTGGTCCCTGAGCTGACACATGATGTTAAAAAATCCAATTCATCATTTAAAAACTCTTTAAAGGAAAGCTTCCCCCATGGAATAGAATGCTTTCTCTGTTATTTTCTTTACTGACAAAGTGTATGGGCACCACCATTTAGGAAGGGCATTCATGGCCTGGGCAATGTCCAGAGAAGGGTAGGAGGTGCAGTTAAGGGCTTTGAGATCATGTGGTATGAGAATTGTGTGAAGGCATTGGGAATATTTAGTGTAGATAAGAGAACATGTGGAGTGGCAACTCAAAAGCTGTCTTTAAGTGTCTGAAAGAACAGCCATGGAAGAAGGATTAGACACTACTGTTCTAGAAGGTAAACTAGGAACAGTCATAGGGAGGCAAAATTAAAGGGAAAAAATAACCTAATAACTAGTATTGTGGAAAGAGCTGCCATGGCCCACAGTAGGATGCCCTTCATTTGTCTCCAAGCCAAGACTCGATGGTGAAACACTTGTCAAGCTTATTGGACAGGGAGTCATTGTCCAGTATGGATTGAGCTAGATGACCTCTGTCTGGGGTCCTTGATCTGTCTAGATTCTGTGATTCTAAGCCCATCCTACTGTTATTACAACTTTTTATTTTATTTCTTTTTCCACTAAAAACATCTTCCCTATTTTCCATCTAAGTTACCATTTAATCACTCAGACAAGGTCTCCTTTTTCTTCTTTCCCCTACTCTTGACCTCATTCCCTTTGTCCTCTATAGTTTTGGTGGGATCCTACTCCCCTTCCCTACTCCTTCCCAGTCTCATCTGATCTCCCTCTGAAAGTGCCAATTGACAGCTAACATCAGCTGAGGCATTTGTTCTTTTTGCTTAGACCTAGGGTAGGGATTCCCATCATAGCATCTGTTGCACTCTTCTCCTCTTCATTTAACCTGGAGACTTTTTAAAAAATGAACATTTCTATTTAAAGTTTTGAATTCCAAATTCCATCCCTTCCTCCCTCCCCTCTCTCTTCCCTGAGATGGCAAGCAATCAGATACAGGTCACTCCTGTGCAATTATGTAAAACATTTCCATATTAGTCATTTTGTACAAGAAGAATTGAATAAAAGAAGGAAAAAGGAAGGAAGTGAAAAACAGCATGCTTCAGTCTATATTCACTCAATATCAGTTCTTTGTCTGGAGGTGGATAGTATTCATCGTTAGTCCTTTGGGATTGGCTTGGATCACTGTATTGCTGGGAATAGCTAAGTCATTCACAGTTATTCATTGACAATATTGCTGTTACTTGTATACAAAGCTCTCCTGGTTCTGTTCATTTCACTCTGCATCAGTTCATGTAAGTCTTTCCTGGAGACATTTTTGCCAGTGATTCTCTCATTTTCTAGAGTTGAGCTCATGTGAGATGCTCAAGGCAGTTGAAGTTCAAGGATGTACTCAGTACATACTTTCTCTAAGAATTCTAAAGTTTAGCTCTGCTACAGTCATTCGATTTCTGCTCCCAAATGAGAAGTGATCTGTCAGGTCAATTACTTTCTTCTCCTTGCTGTTTGTTGTTTTTGATGGAGAGCCAGTATGTCATCGTAGGTCAATCATCAAGAAACATTAAGCACTGACTATGTTTCAGACCCTGTGCTGAATAAATGCTGAGGATACAAAGAAGGGCAAAGACAATCCTTGCCCTCAAGGAGGTCACAGTGTATGTATGGTCAAGCTCTAGACACAATAAGTTGAGGGAATCAGCAGAAAGAAGAAACTAGAATTAAAAAACTGAAGAAGGAAGTGGAGATCCGAAAAGGCTTCCTGTTAAAGAAGCCAGGAGGCAGAGGTGAGCGGTAGATTGTTCTAGGCATGGGGCACAGCCAGAGAGAGTGCCAGAGTCAGGAGACTGGGGACCAACCAAGAGGCCGCTGTTGTATGTAGAGTTACAACATTTCACCTTGGGAGCTCAGAGACCATCTTAGAACAATCTCCTCCTTTTATAGATGAGGAAGCTGAGGTCTACAGTGAAAGGATTCCCTCTGGGTCACCTGGACAATAAGTGAGAGACGAGAATGTGAATCCAGGGGCTCTGTCGCTAGTCACTGCTTTGTTTCTCTGTATCTTGGATTCATTTACCACCTTGAAGACACTTAGATGTGTGATCCCAGGAAAGACATTTAATGTTTCTGAGCCTCAGTTTTCTTGCTCATGAAATGGGATGATATTACCTACCTCACAACATGGTTGTGAGAATCCACCGAAATAATGGATGGAGAATGCTTTCATATCTTAAAATTATTGTATGTTGAACTATGTTTCCTGCTCTATGATAGAAGGATACCCACCTGCCCACAGTAAATGTCTATTGTCAGTTTTTAGATCCTAGATTCCCAAGGGAATAAAATTCAACAAGAAATAGCGAATACTGGCCAATCTCTGCTGCTTTTATGCATTCTGCTGACATATCTACTTTAGGCCTCCCTGATTTCTTTAACATTCTGGTTTTCCATGTTGATTCTGACCATGACCCCCCCAAAGCCAAGTCTTAATTTTCACAACCTTCCTAGGAGTTAGGGAGGTGACTAATACTCTTATCTCCACTTTACAACCGAGGAACTTGTGTCATAAGTTAATTGACTTGCCCAAGGTCACAAAGTGAGCTGGTGGCATGGCTGGGAATCCAGCCCAGGTCTCTTGACTCCCCAGTCCAATGTTCAGTGCACCAGATGCGACACCATACTGCTTGCTCATCAGTAAGCAATTGCCCTAGTTTATTTCTTAGTTGGCTGGGATCTTTGTTGGGGGTTCCTGCCATTTTTGTACGTTACTCCTGAATTTTATTTTTTTCTGCCTGATCAACTCTTCATTATTTTCAGAGCTTGCCAGAGTCCTCTACAATGACCTTACATAAAATGGCATAAAGCATCAGAATTGAATTGAGCTTTAAATATACTTGTCTTGGGCTATGTTACAAGGACAAAATTGCTTATGTGAAGGGACTTGCATTAGGCAGGACCGTTTCAAATTTAGCAAAGATGAAACTTTGTAAAGCATGCAAAGTGACTAGCAAACTTTAGAGTAATATGAACATAAAATGTTATTGTTATTAATAACAATTAACATTACAATTCCTTTACACACTTGGTGTGAGTTGTTAAAGGTTGTTTGTTATTGATCAATCATTTCAATCATGTCCTGTGTCATGCTCTGCTTGACTGCAGACGGTGCATCTAGAAGCAATGGGGGGAGGAAGGATGAGGGAGGAAGCTAGCTTTAGACTCAATCCATGGAAGAAATTCCCAAGAAGTAGAAATGCATACAAAACAGAAGAGGCTTTCCCTAGGTATGGTGAGCTCTCATCCACACAGGCCTTCAAACAGAGGTTGGATGACTACCTACTCAAGATGTTCCCCAATGCTCTTCCCTAGGCCTCCTACTCTTTTCCCTTGACACACCCTATCATCATCCCTAGGTTTAGTTCTAGTCTTATTGGAAGACCCAGATTTCTATTCAGTTACTGGTCTCTGTTTGGAGCTTCAATCCTACACAACCTGTTACATGTCCCCAAGTCATCTCAATGCGCCCAAAACAGAACTCATTATCTTTTCCTCCAAACTCAACACTCTTCCAAAATTCCTTATTTCTGTTGAAGATGTCACCCATTTTCTAGTTTCCTAGGTTTATAGCCTTGGATTTGTCTTCATCTTCTCCTTCTCCCCTGTCTGATATACCCCATTGGATGACAAATCTTACTTCTACATTATCTCTTGTGTCAGACCCCTTCTTTACTCACTCAGGCACCACCTTAGTTCAGATTCATATTATCTCTCATCTAGATTTTTTCTGTAGCCTTCTCATCCATTTCACTGACTCCAATCTTGCCTCATGGCATTTGGTCCTCCATCCTGCTTCCAAAGTATCGACTGTCCTTAAATGCAGATCCCTTCCCAGGATCTTTAGGATCAAATACAAATTTTTCAACAGAGAAGTTTGTAAGTTAGTTTTGAAGCCTGTCATCATCTTGCTCCAAACCAACATTTCCAGCTTTGCCATAGATCATGCCTGCTCCCACATTCTGAGATCCAGTTGAGCCTTCCTTCTCTCAAACACTCCTTCTCCTGTTATCTTGCTTTTCTACTAACCTGGAATGTACTCCTTCCCCACTTGCCATTCCTCTTCATCAAACTATGTAAAAAGGATTGACATCTTTGTTTTTACATCATTTATTTTCAAATAGATGCTTTTTCTTCCTTCATCATAAAGCTAGTTTTTTTAAATGCCATCTTTTGTAAGAAGGAATAAAAAAAATTGAGAATTGTGTGTGTGTATGTGTGTGTGTGTGTGTGTGTGTAGCAGTTCAGCAAAGCTAAGCAGCACATTAGCCAAGTCTGGTAGTGCCCTTCTATTTTTCAATACTCATAGCCCCCACCTCATCAAAGAAGGAAGAGGGGGAGTTGGGTAGAACTTAATCATGGCAGTTACACTGGGTTCAGCGTATTGGTGGATGCTCCCATTTGTGGTGTTTCAGTGTGTAGAGTGTTTTCCTGGTTCTACTGCTGAACACTGCCCAAGTTCTTTTCTAATGGTTGGCATTCCTATTCCACTGATTTGCCAGAGTCCTTTCCCTGATCTTAGGCCTATCACATTGCTTCCTGGCTCTCTCCATACCCATTGGGTTCCCCCTCAGATCACAGCTTGACATTGCCCTCCTGAGACCCTTGGCTCTGACTGGTGAGACTTTGGTTTATATTTTCCAGTTTCAGGTCCATCATGCTCCCTCCGTACCATTCCCATGCTGTGCTGCCATCTGTAACCTCTCCTCCCCTTTCCACCTCTAGCTCAGAGAGCAGTGACTGGATCAATAAAGCCCTGCCTAGAATGAGAAGACTGTCCTGGGCCCTCTTCCCTTCTTGTCTCCTCTTGATGAACTTTTGAGCTCTCAGGGGTTCAGTCATCATCTTGATGATGCTGATTCTCAGATCTACTCACTTAACCCTAACCTTTCTGCTGACGTCTCGTGTCACACTCCCAACAGACTACAGACGTCTTGGACTGGATGTTCCATAGACATCTCAAACTCGGTGCATCCCAAATTGGACTCATTTGCCTCTCCCCCAAACCCTTTCCTCTTCCTGCCTTCCTTTCTTCCCTCTTATTTTTGAGGGCATCCCCATCCTCTCAGTCACCCGAGCTTGCAGTCTAGGTGTCTTCCTTGGCTCCTCACTTTGTCTCAACCCTCATAACCTATGTATTGTCAAGGCTTGTTGATTTTATCTTCATGATGTCTCTTGTATATGCCCCTTTCTCTCTTCTAACACTGGTGCAGGCTGTCATCACCTTATGCCTGGACTACTGCTATAGCCTTCTGGTGGGACTGCCTGCCTCAAATCTCTCAGCACTCGGATTCGCCTTCCACTGAGCTGTCAAAGTCATCTTCCCAAAATGCAGGTCTCAGCACAGTCTCCCCCCTATTTAAAGAGCTCCAGTGGCTCCCTATTGCCTCCAGGCTGAAATTCAAGATCCTCTGCTTGGCATTCAAAGCTCATCACAACCTGGTCTCTGGTGATTTTCTAGGCTTCTTAAACCTTGTATTCCTGGTCCCTGCCTCCCAGGAACCCTGCAATTTAATGACTGGACTCCCTTCATTCCAATGCCAGACCTCCTGCCTTCAGATGTTTGCACTGGCTGTCCCTGGACCTAGACTTCTCTTTCTCCTCATCTCTGTCTCTTGGTTTCCTGGGCTTCTTTTACATCCCAGATAAAATCTCTCCTTCTACAGGAGACGTGTCCTGATTCTCCTTTGTGGCAGTGCTTTCCTCAGTTGGATTTGCCCAATCTATCCTGCCCATAGTGTGTTCATATATGGCTGTTTGCACTTGTCTCCCCCATTAGACTGGGAGCACCCCGAGAGCTGGATAGTCTCTGACCTTTCTTTGTACACTAGGTGCTTAGCACCCCTCTTAGCAATAAATTCTAATTCAATAAATTCTAATTAATAGTCAGGAAACAATGGTTAAGCATAGTAGGTGCTTAACCATTGTTTCCTGACTATTAATTAGAATTTATTGATTGACTGGAAAGGGCCCATCAAGTATTTGTCCCATAGTTCCAGTCATTATTCTGTTTTTTTCCTCTGTCCAAACACTGTTGCCTTAATTCCTCTTCCTGAGCTATGTTCCATTTTCCTATTAGAATCTAAGGAAAGAAACTATCTTTCTGGCTTGTATTTGTTTATCAAGAACTTCACCTAATACCTGACACACAGTAGACATTTAATAAATGCCCTCCCTCCCTTCCTTCCTTCCTTCCTTCCTTCCTTCCTTCCTTCCTTCCTTCCTTTTCCCTTTAAAAACAAGGATCCAAAAATGATTGTGAACTCTTTGAGGGTAGGGACTGTCTTTCACCTTTGTTTGTATCCCCAGTGCCTGACACATAGTAGGCACTTGCTAATGAGGTTTACTGTGTGACCTCCTAAAGTGGCTCATTCCGCTGCTGGCCAGCTCTACCTGGTCAGCCCTTCTCACATGCTTCTGCCACCTGCGGTGGTCTCTCTCTAGGTTCACCCCTTCATACACTGCTCTAGTCCCCTGATCATCTTGTGTAGTGCACGAAGAAGACTCTAGCGAGCGCAAAGTCTCATTCTGAGCGTTTTTCGATCATGCTGCTGTTTCCTGCAGTGATATTACTTTTGCCTGGTGGATCCTGAGGTTTCATCTTGCTGAATTCCATTTTGGCATAGGCAGGCTGGTACACTTCAGTGGAAGTAATAACACATTGGTTTTGTCCTGGGTTTGATGCTTTCTAAAGCACCTTTTATTGCTTTCCCCCATTGCCCTCTTGATCCAGAGGGTGAACACAGAGACTGGATGGATCTCACCTTTGCTCCTTTTCATATTTCGCCCATTGAAGGCAGCTTCCCCTCTCCCCTTCCTTCCTTTCTATCCCCAGGCTGGGGCCCTGGAGCCCTATACCAGGCAGCTACTCCTCTGGGGTGTTAGTATCCTTTCACAATAAAGTAATGGTCTCAGGAGCTTCCTCCAGAGCTTTAACCCGGGGGTAGGGAAATTTCCTAGAAGACAAGTTTTTTTGGGGATGGTAGGGAGCTAGGGAGGGAAAGGCAAAGGTGACTTCCCTTGGAATACCATGTGCCACCTGCCTCAGATCCATGCCCAGCCTACATCTGTCTGACCATCTGGGTCTCTAAAATAACTGTAGCATGATTTCAGCACCTAATAAGACTATTAATATATGTGCTTTGTGGCTGTGACATTTGTGCTGGGATGATGCTATTAGGCCAGCTCAAAATCTAAAAGCTTTCTTCAGGAGCACGTCTCTTCAGACTTTTTGCAGCCATTTTCTCCTTAATCTCCCCCAGTTTGCCCCATGAACAAAGAATGAAGGCCATGAGGTAAAATGAGGTTCGGGGAAATGCTTGCTGTTAGCTGCAGGTTGGAACATTGTGCTGGTGAGGACCAGGTCCCTCCAGGCTCATTTATTTACAGACTGTGCCCCTCTGCTGCTGAGCCATGATTCCTCTGCTACCTCCTACTCAACAGAGAAGATAGATGAACAAATGAATAAATGAAAAAGTATTTATTAAGCCCTTACTATGTGCCAAGCACTATAATTAGTACAAATCCAGCCATGACAATGAAAAATAAATTCCGATGTGGCTTCCTGCTGGCCCCAGAGCTTGTCCCTTTTCTGTACGCTGAACTTGCTTGTGCTTAAGAACTGGGGAGGGGGATCCCCCTCACTCTCATATTTCAGAGCTCTTTTCCAACGCTGGGATTCAGGGAATAGACCTTTGAAGTTGGACTTGAATGTGAGCTCTTTGCAGATGTCTGCTTCAGCTCAGTGACATTAGATGGTCCAAGCCCTTTTGTTGGAGCTTCTAATGTTGCTGAGCACAGAAAAATCAAACGGAAGCCCCTTGAGGGGAAGGAATAATTTTTTTTTTTTGTGGAGGTGGTGGTTTTCATACTTCCGGTTGCTAGTATAGTGGCTTGCACATAGAAGCTTGATGAATTTAATTGCTCTGAAGAGGACCTGGGTTGCGATCTCACCCGTAAGATGTCTATCTGTCTGATCTTGGGCAAGTCACTTAAACTCTCCGGGCCTCAGTTTCCTCATCTATAAAATGTAGCTGATGATTTTGATGACCCTTCCAATCCTATATCTACACTTCTATGGTTTATGAGCCCATGAGTTGAATTATATTGAATCTACAAATTAGAGGAGGTTAAGGACCAGCCCTATGTTGTCGTTTTCTTCCCGGATTCTCATCACTGGAATATCTTGGGTTTAAGTCAAAATATGCTCATGCGTGTGTAAAATATATATATGTATGTATATGTACATACACATACACACTTATATTTATACATATAGTATATGTATATAACTATAAATATGTGTATGTATATATTACATATATAAACTGTATTTACATATGTAGATGTATTGCATATGTATACAACAGAAATGTATGTATAAAGGTTAAAGGCAGTCACTGTAAGGGCTCACAGGGACTCAGTGTACTTACCGCTCCCTGTCCTGTACCAAGATATGCAAATCTATTTCAGGTTTATTGCTAGGGAATACAGACCTTTCCTCTGAAGACTGGGCTCCCTCTCATCACACCTACTCTGGTTACTCTGCAGAAAATTGCTTTATGTAGAAAAGAATAAAGAGAATTACATATGAAACTATGAATCTCTATTATGTACAGACCTAGCAGTGCTATTGCTGGGTCAAAGTATATGCACAGATTTATAGCCCTTTGGACATAATTCCAAATTGCTTCTAGAATGTTGGATCAGTTCACAACTCCACCAGCAGTGCATTAGTGTCCCAATTTTCCCATATATTCTCCAACACATATCATTTTCATTTTCTTTCATATTAGCCAATCTGATAGGCATAAGGTGGCACATCAGAGTTGTTTTAATTTGCATTTCTCTAATCAGTTTAATACTTTCTTTCCTTCCTTCCTTTCTCCTCCTCCTCTTATTCCTCCTCCTCCTTTTCTTCTTCCTTCTCTTTCTCCTCTTTCTTCTTCCTCCATCACCATCACTACCCTTTGCCATCCCCTAAAACAAACAAATAAATCCAAACCTATGCTAGTTGTCCCTTACAACATCTTAGTAAAAAATGTACTTTGCATGCCAATCACGTATAATATTTTTTAGAAAATATTTCTCTGGGAAAATATGATTGGAAGAGAAGTGAGATCCTGCCTCACTGCTTCTGCCCATGTGTAGGTGCTCCCTGTTGGCCCTACCATCAGGGACATCTTGCTGCTGGTCCATGCACAAGTCTGACATGCTGGGTTTCCAGTAGAGGCTACCTGTCCAGGGAAGGAGCCTGTGACCTCTGGGGAGACCTGGAAGTGATTTAGTTGGTATTCAAAGCTATGCCTTGTTGGCAGTGGGGCCACATCTTTATATTCCTCTCATTTCTCCTGACAAGGGTATGATTTGGCAGTTTGTTAGGGAACAGCTCGACCACTTAGTGGAAGAACACTTTCTGTTTCAAAACTTTTCACTTGATTAATGTCATGCAGAGTATATTTGTTTTAACCTATTGACTTCTAGCATTTGAGCACCTTAGGCAAACTCTGTCTCCCCGCTGAACATGAAATCATTTGCAGTTTAGTAATGTTGCTGGCAGAGCCCCTCTGAATGCCATTAGGAGCTAAACACAGAATAGCCATCTTACTTACCATCCGCAGATTAGGGGCTCAAGGCCAACTTTCCATTCTGCAAAGAAGAAATGGCCAATAAGAACTGACCCTGCATTCCCTCTCCATATTCCTTCCCCACAATCATAACTTGCAACTATGCATTAAAAGAATGGGAACTAGGAGGTTATATTTGTGATCTTCCTGCCTAAAAGGAGCTCCCAGGATGGGAAACTGCCTCTATCAAAGCAGACTGGCACCATTTTTCCAACTAAGAGTCTTAGAGGGTTGACTAAGACCCTCAGAGGTTGGGTAACTCATCCTGGCTTAGAAGGTCAGTATGTATCAGAGGTAAAACCCAAAGCTTAGACTAGCTTCCAAAGCATGGGCCTTGGTTGCCTCTCCTTGTATTAAACAGATTGATGTTAATATAATGTGTTCAGACTGGTAAGGAAATGATCTACGCTATGGCAGATAAGCAATGAATAGTCTTGAAGAGTGTCCTGTTCATTGGGAGGTCCACTGAGTTGCCCAAGGTCATGCATCTTCTGTCTGGCATCTAAAGCCTGTCATATTGTTGTCCCAACCCACCTTTCCAGACTCATTATATATTATACTTCTTCATGTACTCTTCAGTTCAGTCCAACTGGCCTTTTCACTGCCCCTTACATTCAACTTTCCACTCCCCATTTTCCTGTCTAGCCCAAGCTGATCCTCCTGCCTGGCATGCACTCCCCCTCCTTCCTTACCTTTACCTCCAAAGATCCCTGGCTTTCTTCAAAGCTCAGCCCACATATACACTGCCCTCTCTATGAGGGCTTACCTCATCTAAGACTGGTTTCTAGGCAACCCCACACCCACTTCCCAAATTACCTTGTGTTAATTTGTGTATATATATTTATATCTATATACACTTATATGTGTACATATTACCTCTTCTGTTGGAGAACAAGTATTTTTTAAACACCTACTGTGTGTGTATGGGTGGGGGGCACCATGTGAAACACCTTCAATTATCACAATCTGGGTGATGTCATTATCACCATTTTATAGTTGAGGCAAACAGGCATTGCCACTTGCCCAGGATCACACAGCTAGTAAGTATTACAGACCAAATGTGAACTCAAATCTTCCTAACTCCAGGTCCAGGGCTCTAGCCACGACCCCTCTTAATTACCTCTAGTATCTGAGTTGGCATTTAAACCCTGAGCTGCACAACTGCATTTTATTCCCCGTACCATACTATTTCCCTAGATTAGGTTGTTTCCAATTTTGATCTGTGAGTTTGTGATATTTCATCTGTGAAGCCTTTGAGAAATCATCTCCCATTTTGTCTTTTGGTGACCACTGAGAAGTGTTTTCTTTGTTTTTGAAGGACATTCAAATAAAAGTCACTCAGGTTTTGAAGACCTGAGCAATGAGAATCAGCACTTTCACAATGTCCCTTTAAGACAGGGCTGGAGAGAAGCTTCCTCACTAGAGGGGAAACAATCCCAGGGTAGAATTTCTGCTCCTGTCCTTTGGAGACCCTTTCTCAGAGAGGGGCCAAGGAATCATCTCTCTGCTTCTCAGTTTTCATTTTTTTTTCATTTACCACAGAGGGGCCAGAGACATCCTCTGCTGGGGCTCCCAGGGGCTTAGGGTTTCAGCCCTCTCCTCTCTGTCCCCAGACCTGGGCCCCAATGCTAGGGAAGCCTGCCTGCTCCTCAGGAGCTGGACTCCCTCTCCTCATGTTCACTGGCTCATCTCCACTCTGGCCACAGTGAGGAAAGCTGTTCTGTCTGGCTCTGGGCTGGGTTTGCCAAGGAGGTAGCACCCATGGTATTTATTCTGCACAGAATTAATGAGAGGCATGGAGAGTGACAGAGAGAATTAACAGTGATTCAAACTGGATTCAGTATCCCACCTTCTGCTACATTACAGTGGGTAGGATGCTAATTTTTTAGCCACATCTGGACATTCCACAGTTGGACCACAGTAAGAATTGGGCACTTCCTAGTTCTCCTTGGCACTGGGCTTTGCCTGATCAACTGAGCTTCATTTTCTTTTCCTCCCAAGAGTCTCTTTCTTGTCTTTCCCCTTGACATCAGTGCATTACATCGGCACAGTCAAACTGACAGGTCTAGTGATACTGCAGCCATTGCCTTGATGACTCCCCAGGACCTCAGGACCTTCTGAAACTCACAAAGTCACCTGAACCCTCATCACACAAATGGGTACACCTGCTTTTTGTAATGGAGTAGACATGTTGGGAGGCTTTACCAGCTCATCCTCAGGAGGCTCACTGGAAGCACTGGCTAGATGACTCCAGTGGTCCATGTATAAGAGTGAGGACATCAAGCTCATACTTTCACATGATTTTAATTTCATTTGCCTTATACCTGCATTTTGAAAGTTCTTTGTTTCATAGAACTTAGTGCTTGTGAGTATGGTACCATCTATTCAAAATATTTTTAAAATTTTGAGGATCAATGATATGTGTGCAACAGTTTTCTGTGTAGTAATGGCTTTAATACAGTTTATTTGATGTGTTCTCCTTCTTCCTCTTCTTTTCACTTGTGTGACCTTGGGCAAGTTCTGACACTTCTCTAGGCCTCAGTTTCTCATTCTGTAAATGAGAGATGGTTGGGTTTGATGACCTCCAAAGTCCCATTGCAATTCAAAGTGTGTGATGTTGTGATCCAGTTTGTACCCTTAGCTGCACTTACTGCAAGTAGGTTGTCTCCCATTCTTCCTATCATGGAGATCAACAAGTCAGTGAGAAAACTTCTGTAATCACTCTTTCCATTCTGAGGAAGACTTTACCTTTTGATAAAGCCTTGAACTTTTCTGTCATTTTCAGAAAGATCTGATCTACCAGAAGTTGCAAACCACTTACAGGGAAATGCCAGAATATTAGGAAATGTTTCTGTGAGTTCCCCAGGAGTGTGAGTGGGAGAGAGACTGAATGAGAGAAGCTGGCAATCTTAAGTAATTCCGTTTGGTTCCTACATCACAGGAATTTGGTAGATGGTGCTCCTCTTAAGAGGAGAGCTATCTATCACTAGCATTACTTTTTACAGGCACCTTGTACTTTATTAGAGCAAATCTGTTCAATTAGGAAAATGATTTCTTTCATTTATATTTCTTTACTTGCTGTCCATGATGCTAAAAATGAATTTTCACAAGGCTTGTTACCAAAGTTCCTACCCTTAGAACACATCAAATCCTGCATTTAAAAACTAGACCCTTCTTTACTGAAATTTATTATGCCAATACTTATTAACATTATTATTGAGTGGCACAGGGAATAGAGAATTGGTTTTTGGAGTCAGGAATATGGTTTCACATCCTATCTCTGACATATACTGGCTATGTGACCTTGGGCAAGTCATGCAGCATCTCAGTGTTTTAGGCAGTTTTCAAAAGGGTGCTTAACCTGGGATCTGGAACATGCTTATTCGCTAAAATATAGCTTGATATCGGTACTTCAGTATATTGATTTCCTTTGTAATCTCATACAATTTATTTATGCACTTAAAAACATTACTCTGCGAAGGGGTCCATTGGCATCACCAGGGCATCACACAACAAAAGACTAAGAAGTTCTACCCTAAGACAGAACAGGTGCTGATCTGCATGGGGGTACCCTCAGTAGAAGTTCCTGGAGTTATCGCTATCACCTACATCATCGTCATTGATACCATCATCGTCATCACCACCACTGTTCTCATCATTATCGTCAGGCTTGTGATTCCACCTGTGTAGGGAACTCCTGGTACAGAAAATTCTCCACTTATGCAGACGTGTGCTCTTTGAGAGCAGTTGACTGAAGCAATGAGAGATTAAAGCACATGCTCAGTCTCACACACAGCACTAAGAATGAATGAATGAAGAGCTGGGGGGAAAGAGAGAGAGAGAGAGAGAGAGAGAGAGAGAGAGAGAGAGAGAGAGAGAGAGAGAGAGAGAGAGAGAGAAACTTATTTTCTAATAAAGGAAGACAAAAAAAGAACTGGAAAGGAGGGTTTGAGGGTCCCCATGTGGGGCTAAGGAATCCGCAGGGAGATGACATCTGGAGAGTATGTTGAATTGGGAGTAAAGTGAATGTAGCCAAAATCCCCTCAGGGACCCATCAGGAGGGGAGAACTCAGAGTAGACTCATGTCACAAGGCTGCTGGAGAGGAGCTGAAGAAGTCTGGAGAGTGAGAATCAATGAATGAATGAATGAATGAATGAAAAACCAGGAACCTGTCAATCAGGAGAGTAGGCAGAGGGATCTTGAGGTGGGGTGAGGCTTTTGTTGAAGGTCTAAGCAACATGATGGCCTTTACCATTATGTGACTACTGGTGTACCACTCAGAAGTCTCTCCTACATGAGTGACCTTTCCAAGGCTTACATTTTCTGGGTAATATATTTAATGGCATTTCTTACTTGAATGTTACAGTTGATGTCACAAATCACTTTACTTATATGAGAAGTGATAGAGAATTCATTAGCAACTAGACAGTTCCAGCATCTTGGAATTAGAAGAAAGCTCAGAGGTCATCTAGCCTGATGCCTAACTGAACCCAAATCCTTTCTACTGCAGACCTCTGGAGGCAGCCAGCCCATTCGGCACTGACATATTTGTTTACTTTCTCATCTCTATAAAACCTTAATAAGCATGACCTATGTAGGTGCTGAAGGTATTCCTGGTGGAAATTTAGGAAGGGAAAAGCCAGGTCCCTTCTGGTTCTAATTTCCATGATCTTATGTGTGTTTCACAGATGTTTACTTTTATTACTAATAATATTTATGTTTGCGAGGCAGTTTGCATACATTATCTCCTTTCAGCTTTACTATAATCCAGCAAAGTAGATAATGAAAGCTCTATTATCTCCATTTTACAGGTGAGAAAACTGAGGCTTAAGAAAGGGAAATAAATAGCTTGCAAAGACCACACTGCCATAAATTACTGGCATAACCCAACCCTGATTAACAAGAGCGGTTATTTATACTTGGCAAAATCAAATTGATTTTGGCTACATTGGCCAAAGCAGGTACCAAGAGTGACTGGTCAGCTCACATTGAAGAAATGCAGCACATTTACAACCTGGCCCCTTGCTCTCTTCCATGTCCACCTTTTGCTGCTGATCCTCCAACCTGACCCTCTGGCTCCTGATGATGGGCATTTGGAGCAGCTGTGCTCCATGTCTCGGATGCCCTCCTTCTCTCCCTTCCCCCCTTCTACCTGTGGCTTCCTCCAGCACTCAAATCAGATCCCACCTTTTAGGAGAGGAACTTTCCAGTTGGCCACCTGCTGGTGCCCTCCCTTCAGATGACCCTCCATCTAGACTGTAGGGAGCTTTACATGTCTTCTCTCCATTAGAGTGAGCTCCCTGAAAACAGAGACCATCTTTGTGTCTTTCTTGTATCCCTAGTGTAAAGTTAGTACAATGCCCAGGAAAGAGTAAGTGCTTCGTAAATGGTTGTGGATTGACCACCTTGTTAAATGAATGAATGAGTACAATGGAAAGACTGCCAAACTTTGAGTCAGAAAACACGAGTTCAAATATGAGTTGTCTTATCATTACCACCTAGTTATCATGGCCAAGTCATTTACCATTCTGGTCCCTCTTCCCCAATTGTCAAATGGAGGGGGGAAAATTGTTCCTGTTTCAGTAACACTTTAAGGTTGATTTTCATATTGATGACCTTGTGAACTGGCATTGTTCCCATTTTAGAGAACACAGGATTTTTGTTTGAAAAGGCTCTTACGGATTGACTTTTTCCCTCCCCTCCCCTTCCTACACTTCATTTTCTAGGTGAGGAAACAGAGGTACATGGAGGGACAGTGCCTTGCCTAAGGTCATAGCAGTAGGATTCGAACCCAGGGCTTCAGATTTGAAATCCAGTTCACTTTCTTCCAGACCACATAAAAACTGACACTTTAGTGTAAAACATCCATTGTGCTTCCCCAGGTGTTGTATCCTGGTAGCGTTCTTCAAGAACACACATACACATGTCTGGAGATTTACTGGGCTTTAGAGTGGATGACTTTTTCCAGGAGAAAAAGAAGCATGGGATCAAGGCAAGAGTCCTTCCTTTCACCGCTAAGGGACCTGATAGGGCTGGGACCTCATGTGATAGTCTCCAGCTCTTCATGATTTGGCCTAGTGAGTCACAGCCTGGGTAAGTGACAACTGGAGAGAAAACCAAGTGTTGCCTTAGCTTTGGCTTTCAGTCTCCTTTCTCCAGGCCTTCTCTAGACCTGCTAATGAGGAGCAAAGGAGCCCGATTAGGGTTTGCTGCTGTCGTGCCTCTGGTTCACCCCTAGATGAAGGGGGGAAGACCAAACCCCCCAGAAGAACAAAAGGCAAGGATAGGTCTGAACTGAGGGCTGCTGCATCCCAGCTTTATGGCTGCTTACAATGGTGTCCTTGCCCTGGAAGGAGGAGGGAGGATCTTGGTCAAAGAGAAAAGGTTTGATTGCACTTAGATTATCTTTTATGCATGCTTTCCTCCCCATACATACAGTCTCTCTGTGCCTGTCTGTCTCTCTCTCCTCTTCCTCTTCCTCCTCCTTCTTTCTCTTTATATCTCTGTCTCTCTTCCTCCTCTCTTTTTCTGTGTCTCTCTGTCACTCTGTCACTCTGTGTCTTTCTCTCTTGCCACTGTATAGATTAAGAATGTTCTTGTTAATATGTGGTATCAAGAATCTAATTGAATGCTCCAGATGCCAAGGGCAGAGGACAGCAGCACTATCCCCTGCCTTGTTCTGGAGGGACATGATAGTATTTTTGTGGCAGATCCCAGTTCTACCAGATTTTAATTCCAATAGAAAAGCACCCTTCTGATTGTGAAATGATGGACCATTAAATTCACTGTTGGTGGATCTATGATTGGCCCAATCATTGTGGAAAGTCATTTGGAATTGTTATTCTAACAGAAGACTAAAATATTCATACCTTCCTATTAGCATATACCCCAGTGAGACCAATGACAAAAAGAGAAAGCCCCGTAGACACCAAAATATTTACAGCAGCCCTTTTTTGTAGTAGCCAAGAAATGGAAACAAAGAGTATGCCCATCAACTAGTGG
This sequence comes from Potorous gilbertii, assembly GCA_028658325.1. Classification (NCBI taxonomy): domain Eukaryota; kingdom Metazoa; phylum Chordata; class Mammalia; order Diprotodontia; family Potoroidae; genus Potorous; species Potorous gilbertii. The sequence goes on from CM053770.1 coordinate 690,453,210, forward strand.
AGAGCAAAAGAAATTGTGGGTCTTAAATATGATGGGATATTCCTCTGTAAGAAATGGGGAATACAGAGAAACACGAGAGAACATGGGGACTGAGGCAAAGTAAGGTACAAAAGGTCACAAAAAATATACAAAATGACTACAAAAATGTAAATGGAAACAACAATCTAAACGAAAGAGTTGAAATTAAATCATGTGGCATCGTAATCACCAGGGTGGTCCCCACAGACAAATCGCTCTCCTTGCTGCTTTGTAGCACTTGAGAAAGCTGTAAGGGGGAGGTACTCTATATATGGGCATGTTAGCCAACTTCTCAATATCTGGGTCAGTTTTACTGAACTATTTTTCCACCTTCCTTTTCATTCTTGCTATGATGTGCTCTTTGGGAGGGGGAGAAGGAAAAGGATAAACTGGAAAACATAAAAATTTCTTAAATATATACACATATACCCACATATATATGTGGGTAGAAACAGACAGATGACACAGAATTAGATAAATAGATGAGAGATGAAATGGCCTCCTTGTTAATGCATGTATCACTTTTGCTTGGGTTGCTTTGCTTTATTCCTCTTACCCCAGTGTGATGTGGGGAACAGACCTTGGTCTCCCACTATGTGCATTGGCCTATGGTCCCTTCATTTCATTTATAACTCAGTGCCTTTTTGGCCCAAGCTCTTTTTTATTTTTATTTTACTAAACCTTAAATACATCATAAGACAAGTTGGCCCAAGTTTGAATTCTCCTCTGCCAGAAGGTATGTTGGTGGGTGGGGGCAAATCTTCCAGTCTGGTGTCTATTGGAGTCTCCTTCCGTGCCCTTATCAGGGAAGTTAACCCTACTGGCAGTTTACAAATGTGCATTATCAGCAGAGAGCTTCGGGCACTGAGAGAAGATGTTCAGGGTGAAAAGCTCTCTCACTTTTTATGGGGAGGTAGCCTTCATTAAGTAGACACTTAGCAATACTTCATTTGTGACCAAGGGCTCCAGACATGGAGAAAATAAATGATCAAGTTGCCTCCTTGAGCTGCTGAGAGGTTGGTAAGGACAAGGCTGGCCCACCCAGCATATACTTAGTGAAGTTTCCTCTCATAGACTGAGGACCTTGACCAAGCAATGACTAGAGGCTCCTCCATACGTGAGGGAGCAGAGAATGATGAAAACTTAGACAGGGTTCATGCTTGGGAAGGCTGGGCTCCCATCTCTCCTCATACGCTGCTCATGTGATCAGAAGCAAATGACTTTGTCTCAGTTTGACTCAGTTTCCTCATCTGTAAAAGAGCATGGCAGTAATATTGACAGCATTTCATTTGTAACAGGGTTAGCATAAGACTCAAGGTATAGAAAGTATTTTGCAGATTTCAGAGTCTTATGTAAAAAGCATTTTTGTTGTTTACATTCTGTCTTCTTCATGCCGTGTCTTTGCGGGGGGAGGGGCGTTGTTTTCCTTTTTCAAGCTTTGGCAGACTTACGTTTTCACCCAGTTGTCTCATGTCATCTCATTTCTTCTTTCTCTGTCAGAGAAGCTTGCATAGCTGTGGGGGTTTGGTGTCCTTCTCTCCAAGACAGCAAGCAGCCAATGAGAAAGGCATTCCAGTGTAAACCCTCAAGACTTTATATAAAGGGGTTTTGTCATTGTCATTATCCTAGTTATCTCACTCTTCTCACTGTTCTTAACTGAGCACAGTTAACCACGGTCTGAGGACAGTTGTGATGTGACACTATTCGAAAGAAGAGTTTTGTTTTTGTTTTTGTGTTAGCATTGAAGGAATGGTCATGTCTGTAAACAGGAGGAAAGAAAAGCAGCAAACAGCTAGTATAGAGCGGGGAGAGAGAGAGGGAGAAGGGGGGTAATAGGGAGGGAAGGAAAGGGAGGGGGAGAGAGGGAGAAGGAGACATACACACACAAATAGAGAGACAGAGACAGAGATGGAGGGTATATGATAGTGGGGTCAGTCTGCTGGAGAGGACAGTACCTCCAATAGTAGAAGTAGAAAACACAGTTGGATGGCATGTGTTGGTCTTTATTTTGAAAACTTTTCCTCTACCCAAGCTGAGGGATACTGAGGATGGCACCATGGGTCAAAGACTTTATCAACCATACCTTTGTCTGGGCAATGGCAGGCCCAAACGTCAGACCTTGATAATGCTCTAGCATCACCATAGCATTCTTGCGGATATCTCCAGGTCATGCTGAGGTCTCTCCTTGTAGTATAGGGCTTCATTGTCTATCAGCCCATGAAAGCAGCTAGTTCCTAGTACACGGTTCTTGTCAAACCGTTTTCACGGCTTGTCATGAGGTGTTGATGAATTTCTACCTGTTTGTGTGTATTATAACTATTCTTATCAACAACAATGTAATAATGCAATGAATTCCTCAGTTAATAAGTAGTCATGCTATTAACTTCTCAAAAACAGCACAGATAACCAAAGCCCTTGAGGAGAACCCTTTTCAAGCCTTTAGAGGTTTAGAAAGCTGACCCACCTTTATTGATTGGTTAATGAGGGGTTAAGGACATAACTCCAGGATCTCTCAACTTTGCTCCTACCCTGGTGCTCTCAGCAGATCGTTTCACTTTTTAGAGATTCCAGGCCATTGGGCCTGAGCTGTCTTGCCTTCCCCTCTTTTGATCATACACTTGAGCTGTGACTATGCCTACTCTTTCCTCCCTTCCTCCCCTCTCAGGGCAATGGCATCTGTGCCATGATTAATGACTCCTGCTAAACTGTTAGTACTTACCCCTCTACATCTATCACCAGACCTTGCTTTATCAATTGTCCATCCCCTTGTTCAGGTCACTATCTCTGTCCCCTTAAATATTCAGAGTCTCCTTGCATGCTCACTCCTTCCCTTCTGAGAACAAACCAGCTGAGTCATGTTTCCTGCAGTCTATAAAGAATTCCCTTGACCCTGCTACCTCTTCAAGTTGTCATTTCATCATACTTCCCTTTCTTTGTAAAACTGCTTAAAAGAAAGCCAGCATAGCATGGTGGAGAGCACTGACTTTTGGATGATAGGATATGGGCTTCTCTCACCAACTGAATGATTAACATAACCTTTAGGGTCCTTGGATGGGCTCTCTCAGCTTCCTAACTACAATGTGAAGTCAACCCCTTGGGTCTCAGTTTTCTCATGGCTGTCCCTACTGTCTCATCACCCACTTATTCCTCAAGTCAATTCACTCTTGCTTCCAGTCACACTTTATTGAAACCATCTCAAAAGGCACTGATAAGTAATGTGATACAATGGCCTTTTTTCAGTCTCCAGTCTTCTGGGTCTCCCTTTGCTACTGGACTCTGTGGGATGTATCCCAACTTTGAAGATCATGGATAGGTTCAAATCCTGACTGTCATTTACTGCTTATGGCATCATGGGCAAATCACCTCAACTCTATTAGCCTTAGGTTGGTTGGTAGGTATGTTTTTTTTTCTATAAGATGAAGGGACAGATGGGATTTATCTCAAGAATGCAGGACTGGTTCAATATTAGCAAAACTATCAAGATATTTAACCAAATCAATACAAAAACCAACAGAAATTATATGATTATACCAATGGAGACAGAAAAAATCCTTTTAACAAAACACAGCACCCATTCTGATTAAAAATGTTAGAAAGCATAGGAATAAATGGAGCTTTCCTTAAAATGGTAAGTAGGAGTTATCTAAAACCATCAGCAAGCTGGGTGTTAGCTTGAGAACTTTCCCAAAATATCCTGGGCAAAGCAAAAATTCCCATTACCATAACTATTATTCAATATGGTACTAGAAATGTTGGCCATAGAAATAAGAGAAGAAAAAACAATGGAAGGACTTAGAATAGGCAAAGAAGAAGAAACTAGGTTATCATTCTTTGCAAATGATAGAATGGTAAACTTAGAGAATTCTAGAGAATCAATCACAAAACTATTTGAAATAATTAACACCTTTAGCAAAGTTGTGGGATATAAAATAAATCCACATAAGTCACCAGCATTTCTATATATTATCAACAAAACCCAGGAGCAAGAGATAGAGAAAGAAATTCCATTTAAAATAACTGTAGACAATATAAAATACCTGTCCAGACAAACCCAAGAACTATATGAACACAGTTACAAAACAATTTTCACAAACATAACGTTAGATCTAAACAACTGGAAAAATATCAGTTGCTCTTGGGTAGGCAGGACCGATATATTAAAAATGACAATCCTACCTAAATTAATCTACTTATTCCATGCCATGCCAATCAAACTTCCAAAAATTATTTTCTGGAGCTAAAAAAAAATAACTGAATTCACCTGGATAAGCAAAAGCTCAAGAATATCAAGGGAATTAATTCTTAAAATATGTGAAGGAAGGTGGCCTTGTGTAGCAGATCTCAAACTGTACTTAGAGTGGTAAATATCAAAACAGAATGGCTAAGAAATAGAGAGGTGAATCAATGGGCTGTATTAGGTACACAAGACACAATAGTAGATTACCATAGCAATTTAATGTTTGATTAAACCCAAATATCTAAATTTCGGGGGCAAGAACTCACTATTTAACAAAAAAGGTACCAGGAAAACTGGAAAGCAGTAAGGCAGAAAACTGGGTATAGACCATCTCACACTTTATACCAAAGGGAGGCCAAAATAGGTATATGAGTTATACATAAAGGGTAATACCATAAGCAAATTAGGGGAGTATAAAATAGTTCATCTGTAATATCTATGGAAAAGAGAAGAATCTAGGACCAAACAAGAGACAGAGAGCATTATAAGATATAAATGGATAATTTTAATTATATTAAATTTAAAAGTTTTTGCACAAAGTCAATGTAATTAAGATTAGAAGGAAAGCAGAAAACTGAGAATTTTTTTTTTACAGCTGTATCTCTTATAAAGGACTTATTTCTCAAGTATATAGAGAATTGAGTCAAATTTATAGGAATATATCATTTGCCAATTGATAAATGGTCAAAGGATATGAACAGGCAGTTTTCAGAGGAAGAAATTAAAGTTATCTATAATGATATGGAAAAATGCTCTAAATCACTATTGATTAGAGAGATGCAAATCAAGACAGCTCTGAGGTACCACATCACACCTGTCATATTGGCTAGCATGACAAAACAGGAAGATGATAAATGCTGAAGAAGATGTGGGAAAATTGGAACACTAATGCGTTGCTGGTGAATTTGTGAATTGATCCAACCATTCTGGAGAGCAGTTTGGAAGTATACCCGAAGGGCTATAAAATGTGCATACCCTTTGACCCTGACAGACCACTTTTAAGGCTGCATCCCAAAGAGATCACACAAATGGAAAAGGACCCACATGTACAAAAATATTTGTAGCAGCTCTTTTTGTGGAAGCCAAGAACTGGAAAATGAGGGGATGTCCATCCATTGGGGAATGGCTGAACAAGTTGTGATATATGAATGTAACGGAACACTATTGTGCTATAAGAAATGATGAGCGGGCATACTTCAGAAAAACCAGGAAAAACTTATATGAGCTGATGCTGAATGAAGTAAGCAGAACCAGGAAAACACTGCACACAGTTACAGCCACATTTTGTGATGACTAACTTGGATCACTCTGACTCTTCTCAGCAATGCAAGGTTCCAAGATACCTGCAAAAGGCTCATGGTGGAAAATGCTTTCTACAGTCAGAGAAAGAATTCCATAGTCTGAATGCAGATTGAAGTGTGCTCATTGTTCTCTCTCTTTTGTTTTGTTTCTTCTTTCTCCTGGTTCACTTTATTGGTTATAATTCTTCTATACAATATGACTAATGTGAAAATGTTTAATGTGAATATATACGCAGAGCCTATATCAGACTGCATGCCATTTTGGGGACAGGGGAGAAGAGGGAAGGAGAGAAAATTTGAAACTCAAAAGCTTGTGGAACTGAATGTTATAAACTAAAAATAAATAAATAAATTAAAAAAAGACAGTTCTCTTCCAGGCTTGGGAACAGTTTGGTTTTGGACTAGACTGGAATGGGGTGGGGTGGAGTTATACTGCTGTCATAGGTTGGGACTAGCTTCCAAGCATGGTCACCATGGAGGTGACATCCAACTGATGGCTCAGCAACTTAAGAAGCTGATGAGAGATGCTTGGCCAGTCAACAGGGCCATCTATGATGTGCCCATCCTTTAAGAACTCCAGAAAAGTAGTAGGAGCATTATATCTTCCCGGACTTTATTTCTCTATCCCTGGCACACTAACAGGCACTGTAAAAATATGTTTTCTTGCTATTCCTTTAACTGTTTCTTTATCCTGATTTGTTTTCTCTCCACAAAAGTTTATGTTTGGTTCTGAGTACTCATCTTTTGTACAGTGGTTACATTAAGGAATTATAGATATGTATAAGCCAGTGACTATTTGAATACATAGAAGTTAATTAGAACCTAGTTAATTAGTACCTCAGTATAGTCACTCAAGAGCTCTATGGCTTATGGTTTTTTGGCTCATAATTCATAAATTTGTACAAATTTCCCAAAATTTGCCCTTGGACTGAGTCATTGTTTGAAACTGACCAGATGCCTACAGCTAAGCAATCTAAGAACTATGAAAAAGAGAGAGGGGGAGTCAAAAGAAAGACTTTGCCCCAAGCCAAGCCCTATGGAGAAGGCCACGCATTGTCCAGAATCTCTTCTGCCCTATTCTGGCCTTCAGCCTAAATCTGACCTCCACAATGACAACTGCTGTCTTTAAGCAGATTATAGACTTAGAACTGGAAGGAGCCACTGAACTCTCATCCAACTGCCTCAGTTAACTTCAGAGGTCATTAAATCCAATCTAACCCTTGTCCACTGCCCTCATTTTATAGACAAGAAAACTGAGGCTTAGAGAGCTCAAGTTGTCTAAATTCAGAAGGCAGTTGTGAGTTATAGTAGAGGGAAGACTCTGGATTCAAATCCAGGACCCCAAATGCAGCCATCTTTCCATTTTGTCATACTGTGGAATGCTGTACAGAGTCTAAGGAGGACTGAGAAAAGGATATTGGATACTGGATTTCAGTAGAGGAGTGGAAAGAGGGAAGGAACATTCTTGTATTGAATGTGTACTATGTTCCAGGCACCATGCTAAGCAACTTACAAATGTTATCTCTGATCTCACATCTGTGAGGTAGGTAATGTTCCTATTCCCATTTTATAGATGAGGAAACTGAGGCAAGCAGAGGTTAGGTGATTTGCCCAGGATCTCATAGTCCATGTTTGAGGCTGGATTTGAATTCATGTCTTCCACATTCCAGGGCCAGGACTCTATCTACTGCTCCACTATGGCTTCTTCTAGTGGGAATGGAAGCTGGAGTGATTTGAGTTGAGGAAGGAGTAAGTAGGGGGTGAGGAGGCAGAGACTGTAATATCTCTAGGCTATTCATAGGATCATTGATTTGGAGATGCAAAGTCCTTCAGGGGCTAATCTAGCCTAATTCCCTCTTTTTGAAGATGAGGAAGAATAGATCTTGAGAACTTAACCAACGTGCCCAAGGTTTTACTTGTTGTAGCAGGTGGTGGATCCAGAGAATAAGGCAGTAATGGACTAAGAGCTGGGAGGGATATTGGAGGCCATCCAGATGATCTCAGTGAAGGTCGATGACTTTAATTGTAGATTTGTAGGAAGATGAATAAGAGGGAGATTGATGTATGTAGGTCAAGAGGCCAGGAAGTTCAATCCCTTCATTCTATAGGTGAGGGAACTAAGACCCAAGGAAGCTGGGCTTTGGTTTCTTTGAATAGAACTAGAAATGAAGGGTATTTTTAATGCTATCTGCTCTTATCACTGAATTTTGCAGTTGAAAATCTGAGTTCCCTTCCATCAGGGAGAATCAAAGAACTATCTAAATGGGACTCCTTAGTATTCCCAGAATATATAGTATGCAATCCCACTCCTCTGACTTTGTCCTGGTTGTTCCCTTTGCTTGAATCTTCTTCCCCATATCAATCAGTCACTCAACAAGCATTTACAAAGAATATATTGTGTGCCCAGACCCTAGGATAGCTGTTGGAACACACATGAAACAGTTCCAGCCATCACCTTCAAAGTAAGTCCAATACTTCCTACTATAGGCATCTTGTCTGATTTCTCCCATCTTGAAGTGGTCTCTTACCACCCTGAATGTTAACAATTCTTTGTAGGTAGCTCTCTCATGCATTTGTAGTATATAATATTTGAATTTATAATGCAGTATAATAATTTATAATATATATACATTTATAATTTTTATATTACATTAATTTGTGTACATAATTCATAAGGTAATATCTTAAGATCTGGAGGGGATTCTGGGGTCCCCTAGTCTAACCCCTACATTTTAGAGAGGAGGAAACTGGGTCCCCAAAATGCCTTTTTGATTGAAGACAACTTGAAGACAATCATCATGCATTATGGACCTCACTACTCCCCACTGACCTTAGCGCAGTACTTTGCACAAAGTAGGTTCTTTATAAATATTGGCTAAATGTATGAGTTTTAACTAACATTTTGAAGATTTCTTTTTAGCTCTTAGTACTGTAGGAGAGAACATTTATTTAAAATTTTAATGCCTTTATGTTTGGAAATGGCCACTGGGGGAATTAACTAGAGCTTTATGCTTTCTGTAAAAATGAGAAAATTGTAAATCATCTTTATTATAAAATTACCCTGCATCATTGATGAAAATTTTGGGAAATTCATGAAAAAACCTGGAAGCTCCAAAGAATATTGGAAAATAGTTTGAAAAGGAAAAGCACCTCTTCTGATAAATTCAATTACTAAGTAAGTCTTCCTTTTGGCCCTGGAGGTTGGGAAGGGGGCAGTTCATTCCCTACTAGTAGAAGTCACTGATAGCAGCTCACTCTGTAAGGCGTACAGTCTGCTCCTTTTTGTACCAGCTCAGTCCCCAAATATTCTCCCCATTTTGGTGTCTGGTGGAAGTCAAATGACTTACTTACAGTCATGCAATTAATAAGTATTGGATCTGAGACCAGAGAGTTGGTTTTTGCCTCTGATACTCCCGGAATGGACTCTCTGGCACACCCTGAACTCTCAGAAAATACCATCAAATTCACACTTTAAAAATGCCTTAATGAGAACAAAGTTCTTTGCTTCCTACTTTCTTGTGATGTATGTAGTACAAATGCTCCTATTCCCATTTTATAGATGACAAAAACGAGACTTTAAGAAATCAAGCTCTTTGCTCAAGGTCAATTGTTTCATGGTAGTCAGTTAAGACTACATGAACCTGGCCATCAATCACTTCAGTCTCTGTCCAAGTTGTAGAGGTGCCAACCCAAGCTTTTATAGAGTGCTCAACAAGTGTTATCTCCTCTGATCCTCCACAAGCCTATGAGGGGGGAGCTTTTCTTATCCCCATTTCACAGATGAAGAGCCGTAGGCAGGCCGAGGCTAAGGGTCACAAAGCTAGTAAGTGTCTGAGGTTAAATTTGAACTCAAGTCCAGTTCCAGTGTACCACATGTGCACTTGTGGCTCCTCCAGCTGGCTACCTAGAGGGTGTTTCTTTATTTGGGAGTTCCTTCTCTTACAGAAATTGCAGGTCCATTCCTTATTCCCTTTATCAAATGGATTCAAATAACTTTTAGAGAGGGAGAAGGAATTAGCAACTGGGTGGGTGGGGTGTTAGTCAGGAAAGGCCTGTGTAGGAGGTGGCTTCTCATTTGTGTTTTGAGGAAAGCTAGGGGTTCTATGTGTCCAGGTAAGGAAGGACGGTTTCCCAGAGCTGTGCAAAGGCATGGATGCTAGAAAAGTTGGGAACTCCTGTTGAACCTGCCCCTGGCCTATCCTGTCAGCAGTAGCGTCTCCTTCCCTTTGGAAGTGCTGCTTTACTAACCATCTATTTTGTACCCTGTTCATTTGGGGCACAAGGCTTCTCTCCCCTTGTCATTTCTTTGTGGATGGCCCATGACTCCCTCATTTTCTCCCTCTCTCCATAACCAGCCCAGCCCTATTCTCTTCATTGGTAGAAGTCAGAGAGGTTAAGTGGTGCGAGAAAGGTCATCTCGGGGAAGGTAACCTGCCCTTGGGAGGTCCTTGGCTCTCAGCCCCACCCCCTGCCCCAGGACTGGCTAGGACCATCGGAGTCCACTGGTAGGTCAGACCTGTGCTATAGCGACTGAGTACAGGATGGACCAAAGTGAAGGAAAGACTTGGAGCAGAGGAACCAAAGTGGCTGCATCTGGGAGCTATTGCAAGGTTTCAGGTGTGAGGTGGTGACAGTCTGGGCCAGGGTGGGGGCAGTGGTAGAGGAGAGAAGGGAGGGATGTACGAGGGGTATCTGAAAGGTACAACTGACAAGATGGCAGCAGATTGGATATGGAGTTGGCGAGAGAGAGTGAGCAAAAGAGAATGGCAGTAGGTCGTGAGTCTGGGGCACTGGGCAGATAGTGATATCCTCAAAAGCAGTAGGGATACTTGGATTGAGGAGAAAGAATGTATTCCATTCTGGACCTGTCGGCTGGACATTCAGGTTGGAATGTCTAATAAAAAACTGGAGGGGGAGTTTGGAGTTCAGGGGAGAGGTTAGAGCTGGAAAAGCTGATCTGAGAATCATCCACGTTGAGATGTTCACTAAATTCATAGCAACTGATGAGATCATCAAGCGAAATAGAGTAGGAGGAGAAGGCCCAGGACAGAGGCCTGTGGGACACCCACATTTAGCAGGTGAGTCTTGGTTGAAGATCCAGAAAAGGAGGCTGAGAAGGAGAAATCAGACAGGTAGGAGAGGCTCAGAATAGTGGAGTGTCACGTGAACCTTGAGAGAAGAGAGTATAAAAAGGAAGGTGGAATAGGGCTCCAGAGAGGTCAAGGAGAATGAACATTGACAAGAGGTCATTGGACTGGGCAACAAAGAGATCACTTTGGAAAGAGAAGTTCCTTTTGAACATTCTGTCGAATGTTGATGAAATCAGAAGCACAGACTGTAGATAGTTAAAATAATGAGAGGAAAGGACCTCAGGGTAGGTCTTCTAGGGGGCCTCCTCAGGAAGTTTAGGCACAGAAAGGAAGACAAATAGAGGATGAGAGTGCGGATGGATGGATGGAGTGAGGGTTTTTGAGGACAGGGGAGGCATAGGCATGTTTGTAGGCAGTAGGAAAGAGAGTGGGGATGACCAAAGGGACATTCTGCTGGAGGAGGCAGGATGAAATGGAATTGCTTATGCACGTTCATCTTAGCAAGAAGTATCTGGGTGAAGGAGGTGCCAGTGACAGGTGACCTGAGAGGAGGAGGAGGGGAGGAGCTAGCAGCTGTCAGCTAGTGACTTCGCTTTTTCTTTTCAGTGAAACATGAGTCAAGGTTTCCATCTGAGAAGATACAGAGTGGGAAAGCCATGAGAACTTTGAGGACAGACAAAAAGATTTAGAAAAGCTGCTGGGGTGAGTGGGAGAGTGAGTCAGTGAGGGAGATGCGGGGCTTCTCTGTGTTACAAGGAGGGCCAGGTGATAGTAGGTAACATGCCAACTGGGCTGTTGACTCCAATAATATATATCTGAGTATGTTCAGTTTCCTCAGAAATAAGCTTTGAAACTAAAGATAGGGAGGGGCACAATGGATGGAGCGCTGAAATTGTTAGAAAGACCTAAGTTCAAATCCTGCTCCGGCTTCCACTGTGTGATCCTGGGAATATAGATTAACCTCTGTTTCATTTTTCTTCTCTGTAAAATGGGGCTAATTATAGCACTGACCTCACAGGGCTGTCATGAAGATCAGACAGACGACATGTATAAAATTCCTCTGCGAACCTTAAAATGACGCATAATGCTAGCTATTAACCCTGGGGAGTGGAGTTGGAAGAGACCGTCAGTGGCCATCTTGACCCAAGGGTACCTGCAAAAGAAACCTTTCCTATAACATTTCTGATGAGTAGTCGCTCCACTTCAACTTGGACCTCGGCTTTTTGGTACCTGCAAAACCCACCGATGAATTTCGCTTTTGTTTCCCCCTTCTTTTGGTTTTGGGGGGACTTATGATTTAATCAGGAGGGGCCAATATAGGGGAGAAGCTTGGTATTTTGTGTAATGGGGGGAACCAGGATAAAGCTATTGAAATGTCTGCAAAAGTCAACCACACACTGGCTGTTTTATGTTAATACATTTTCCGCTTTTTTATAAAAAGTGGGTTCTTTTTGTGGTTAACGATAACATCACCAACAAGCCGCAGAGAACAGAATACTCAATCTTTCCACTAGGTGTCACCCTTGGGCTTCCTGACCACTGGTTCAATGTACATTTTAGCTGAAATGGACCATGAATATTCAGTAGGAAATATACTGAGATGTAAAATAGCAGGTGTAGCAAATATGTGGTGAGGATATATTTAATGGGTGAAGGATTCAATATTCCATCTACTGAGCAAACAACTGTATATAAAAACCCATCTGTAGTTTTTTAAAAAATCTATGTCAACTTAAAAAAATCAATTTATCTTAAAATACCAGGATCCTTCTTCTCTTTCTTTCTTTTTTTTTTAGGTAAGAAACAGCTTAATACAATTAAGTGACAAAATGGATTAAAATCAGTGACAAAAATGTAAATATTTGAGTAACTTTTAGGTGTCATCTGGATAAATTTAAACAGTGATAATGTAGCTCCTTCATCTCTGGGAATCTTGTCTCAGTCACACTGTTTTAGGTTGCATCCTGTGGTGTGTGTGTGTGTGTGTGTGTGTGTGTGTGTGTGTGGTGTGTGCATTTGAAAAAGGGTTTTGTATCTGTCTATTCAGCCTCATCTTCTTTCCTTGCCTGGAATGCATTCCTTCTTCACCTTCTGAGAATCTGTTATCTTAAGACTCAAGTACTATCTTCAGCATGAGGTCTTCTTGCTTCCCGCCTAGCTGTCTTTCACAAACCACCTTGTATCTAATTTGTATGTAACTATATATATACACACACATAGACAGGTATATGTATAAATGTGTGCTTATGGAGAGGTATGTGTAACTATAGATCTTCCTTTATATGTATATATCTCTCTCTGTATATATATATACACACATACACACATATATACATACACTGCCTACACACACACATATATATATATACATATACTTATATAACCTTATATGTGTATGCATGTACATATATATATATATATTTGTTTATACACACAAGCACACACGTATCATCTATCACATATATCTTTTGTAGGAATATATTCTTTGATATATACTTATACACACATTATGTGTATATATACACATGTACACACATATATGTATGTACACACATACACACACATATATATAATAAGCTCATTAAGGGCATCTTTATCTTTTACTTTACTTTTTTCTTTGTGTCCCTATTACCTAATAAAGTGCATAGTGCATAATCAATGGCTAATGCATGCTTGCCAATTGATTGGATGTTAGGATTTAATTTCCTTTGGAATATATTGGTGTTATTTCTGCTGAGAATTCATTAATCATGTGATTTGGGGATGTCATATCTCCTGAGTCTCACCTTCCTCATCTATAAGAAGAAAAGGATAAGGGTAGATGTTCTCTGAGGGAGGCAATATGGTGCAATGAGAAGAAAAAAGGAAATTGGAGTCAGGGGACTTGAGTTCAAATCCTCATTCTGACTCTTGCTATCTATGTGATCTTGAGGAAGTATCCTCATCCCTCTGGGCCTCAGTTTCCCTACCTGTAAAATGAGTGCATTAGAATAGATGGTTCTAGTATCTTTTTGAGCTTTAAATCTATGACTCAACAATGCTTTCCAGTTCTAGTTCTAGATTCCTATGTATTCAGTTGGAGTAAAAAGAATAACTGACTGCTATTAGCCCAACAGCCAATGGGTATCTTTTAGACCTAGTAAGAGCAGGGTCTGATCTAGAGCTCTAGCTTCATTCTTCAAACTTCTTAAGTTCCCAGGATGATTGCTGCATTCTGTAGCTTGGCCGGGCAGGACAGCCAATTTTGTGTCAAACAGAAAAAGATTTTAATAAGAGGGAGGTCAGACATCTGTACCTCCCCAAGGGCAGAGCATGGCAGGTCTCAGGTAGAGCCAGCCTTGGGTCACTATCTCTGAGTATTAAATGTGAACTTGCTTCTGTTGTTAGCACCCCGCTGTGATCTCTAGAAGGCGGAAGATTTCCTGTTTCCAAAAGGTCACCAGCCACCAACCCACTAATCTAGTTATCAGCACCTGTAATCGGAGGGACAGCAACTCTCAAGAGATGGAAAATCAGGTGAGACAGAATGATGTGTGTGTGTGTGCGTGTGTGTGTTCAACAGTTCTCGCCTCATCCTTCTCATAGGGGGCCCAGACTTTGCATGATTTGGACCACTTATCAAAGCTGGGAACACGGTCTTTGCAACAGCAGTTGCCTGAAAAACAAATTGGGCACAGTGATGAAAGGCAGGTCCAGGAATCTTCAAGGGTCTCACTGCCCAGTACAGTACCTGACACATAGTAGGTGCTTCATAAATGTGAATCGATTCTTATTGAGTAGCCCCTGGAGAAGCCAGGAGAGAACTACAACCAGGGAAAATTTCATTAGGAAACCATGGAGGACAGAAGGTCCCTTCAGGAATCCAGAGTAGGGAGGGAGCCCCTCTGCCTCATGCTTACTCTACTACTTTCCTCTTGGACTCTGTGTCTAATTGTGAGACAGTGGGTTTACGCTTTTGTGGGAGGGTGGCAGTATTCTTTCTGTAACAACTGCCCGTACCACAACTGCTTAGTAAATCTGAAAAGCTCATTAATGGGCTTAGTGGGCTAATGGATCATCAAAGAGAAGCCCAGAAGGTAGCAACTCACCCTCTGAGGTGCTAAAATCTCCCAACCCCTCAAGCTGACTCCTGGAACCCTGGAGGGAGGAGGAGTCAGCTCCCTTCTGGGTACCCTGAAAGAAAGGCTACTTGTGTTGAGTTCATCTCTCAGGTCTTTGTTTACTTCTTGAGTATAAGAAGTCAATCTAAAGAAAACTTCCAGTCATTTACCCAAGCCTACCTCTTTCAGTCTTTAGACTCTGATATTTATCACCTTTGAATTTAGAAACTGGAAGACCTGAATTGTCACTTACTAACCGTGCAATCTTGGGCAAGTCACGACCTCTGTGTGCCTCAGTTTCCTTATCTGGAAAATGAGAATGTGAGATTCAATAACCCGGGAGGATCCTTCCTGCTCTAAATTGATGAGCTTGTTTCCTGGCTTTTTTGAGTTTCTATTTCCTCACTTATAAAATGGAGTCAGATTAGATGACCCCAAATTCCTTCTAATTAGAAATATCTGGTCCAATGATTCTAATCTATAAAGACTGTGACTTAGTGATCAACAGGCAGGAAAATGTCCGTTGTATGTGGAGATGGAAGGGGCAGGCTTGGCTGAGCCATCCTCCATCCTTGGTCCCTGGGTCCATTTTATGTTTTCTGAGATCAGGAAGGCAATTAATGGCCCTGAAACTATAATTGTGTCAGAATGAGAACTCCCTTCACCAATGCAGATCAAAGCTTTTTAATAATCCACACACATTTATTAAGTACTCCCCATGTGACAGGTGATGAGATCAGTGGCTAGCATGTCTAGATCTTTTCTTACAGTTTGCATAGGTCTTTACAAATAGTATCTCAGTTTATTCTTCTCACAACACTGGCAGGTAGATGCTACTATTGCCCCATTTTACAGATGAGGAAAATGAGGCAGACAGAAGTTAAGTGACTTAACTGAGGCCACAGGGATAGCAAGTAGTTGAGGCAGAATTTGAACTCAGGTCTTCCTGATAACAGGTCCAGCGCTTTACCCATGGTGTCACTCGGTGGTAGATATAGAAAGGCAGAAATGAATCAGTCGCTGTCCTTATTGGTCTTAAATTCTAGTAGGAGACATAACCCATACACATAGGAGTGTATGTAGAATATTTAGGAAATAACTACAAGGTAACTTTCGAAGGGCAAGCACTCATAAGGGCACTGGTGGGAGATCAGTAAGAATCTGGTGTCAACAACACAGCTGCAGCTACGTTTTATAATTCATGGATGTAATGAAAATTTTGAAAGGATATGTGACTTTTACATGGTCACAAGGTTTATAAAATTGTGAGATCAAACAGGACAACAAATGTAGAGTGTTTTGTTATCCTTAAAAGGCTAGAGAAATTCTAGTTATTATTTATTATCAAACTTCAAAGGTGGAACCTGAATTCAGCCTTTCTTGACTCCAGGTGGAGGACCCTATCTACTACACCTTTCTACTTCTCTGAGAAAAAATGCCAACAGGGACTAAAATAATCTGACCCTGGCTGCATTAGCAGTCATCTCTCCACGTAAGATATCTGGCACAGACATGTGATGAGTACACTGGGTCATTGGATAAAAGGGAGCCAAACTCACTCGTCAAAATGATGAGTAAAATATGCTCTTCTCTGCTCTCTGGTCAATGGCTTGCACACACAATCCTTCATTTCTTCCTATTCCATCAAAGAAATTCATGGATTAACCATTTGAGTCTTTGAAATTTTCTATCCTGTGTCAAAGCTCTTTTGCCCCACCCTATTTGTGATTTTGCAACATATGCACAGATAAGGATGTACAAAGTAATAAAAATATAAAGAGAGAGAGTACACTAACAGCTGGGAGGATCCAAAAATACTTGATCAATAAAAAAAGTGGGTCACACTGTATTCCTACTAACTGTTATAACTCGCATAACTTGGGAAGAAAGATATGTCTACATGGCCTCTTGGTTTAGAGCAAACATAAAATATGTCAGTTATAAGATTACTCATTTCTTATATGTCCAATAGTCTTAGTGTGTTTGTGGGCAAAGCAAAGGGGGTAACAGGAGTCTTTAGAGATAAGTCTGAATCATATTTAGCTATATAATATACCCTATGGGGGCACTTCTCCAACACACTAGTGCTTTAAAATTATGTTTGCGTAGAGTAGTTGCCTACACTTCCCCTCAGAATTCTAGAGCTCAACCTGAGGGACTGGGCTGTCTAACACACTAGTTCCTGAGCTCCCACTAGAGTGCCTCTCATTATTCACTAGAATCAATTTTTTCTTGTTGTTGGTTTGTTTTTGTGAGGCAGTCAGGTTTAAATGCCTTGCCTGGGGTCATACAGCTAGTAAGTTTCAAGTATCTGAGGCTGGATTTGAACTCAGGTCCTTCTGACTCCAGGACCAGTGCTCTGTCCACTGTATCACCTAGCTGTACCCTTTTATGGGGTGTTTTTTGTTTTTGTTTCTAGAAAAGATGTTTATTGAGAAAATATACCAAAAACAGTAGTCTAAAAAACTTCCCCTAACCTAGAGCATCATCTTCCCTTGCATACAGAAGGTAGTGTGGTATATGCCTTGAAAATACCTTGATGAAGGGGTACTTCCCTATTCATAGCCCTGGAAAACTCTTTTTCTCTTTGGAGTTCTCATGAGATTCCCCTTCTCTGCTATATTCAGAGGATAGTGACTTTCTAGAGTCCATAGTCAACATTTCTCTCTCTTGCAAGGGGTTATGATTCCTGAAGCTTCTGCCATCTTGGGGTAGCTGACTGCCTTCCCACTTGCATTTGTACATGTTTCCTCTGTTATTGGCTATCATTGCTCTGGTGAGCCTCCAGGGGTACTTCTGGCAACCCCAGAGAGTGGCTCTAATGAATCTCTTGGTTACCTGGTCACACCACTCATCCACCTAAGAAACAGAGGTGGCATGTGCTCATGGACACATGGCAGCCAGATGGAAGACTAAGCAGTCACCCTTTCCCCATCTGCCAGATCCCAGCAGTTCCACTTCACTTGCTATTAGGAAGAAAAAGCCTGAGAGATCAGCCTCATCCCTTTTGTATGCAAACTCAGTCCCAGCTCAGCACTTCTAGAAACATCTGTTCTTCTGCTCTGCAGCTGATTAGAAGACTTTTCATCAGTATCAACCCTTCAAGCCTTCATGGAGAGAAGTCAGCTTCTCAAAGTTTCCCATATTGGACTTGAACTAGGCAGAGAAGACATGGTCATGCTTTGAATAACACACAAAAGGGAGGGGGTGGGCAAATCTGAGCATGTGCTAAGGACTTGGATCTCAGTGAACCTAATATTTGCAGATTGTAGATGATCACATCTAGTATGTGACAACAAACATCATGCTCTAATTTTCAAAAGAGGTTTGAAATAGTTTAAAGATATAAAATTATGAGTATAATGAATTTAAAATATAGGTTTCCTTTATGAAAAACAAACTTTTCAGCATTCTTCCAAAGCCATATTTAACATATAGAATGGCCAAATTATGGCAAGGGTCACACAACATTGACCACCATATACTGGGTGGTAACTGGCCATAAAATGGTCAATATAAAGTACTACAGTATAGTGAAAAGGTACTTGGCCTGGGATAAAGGACCCTTGGGTACCAGTCCTCTGTGGAACTAGCTTGATGAATCACTTCTCTCTGAGCCTTAGTTTATTCATCTGTAAAATTGAATGGTTGAAATAAATATCACATCCCTTCCAGCTCTCATATTCTATAAGTGCCAAACTTGAAGTTAGGAAGAACTAGATTTGGTTCATGACGTGGACATTTAGGGCTGAACTTGGAATGAGGAAGATAGAGGTTCATTTTCTGCCCTTGATATTGACTTGCTGTGTGACCCTGGAAAAGTCAGCTAATCTCCTTCCTCATCTGTAAAAAGGATATTAGAATGCCTCCCACTCAAGGTTGTTATAAGGCTTAAATATGAAAAACACTTCGAAAACATTAAAATACAAAATAAATATCACTTGTTATTATTAAAATTTCACCTGGAAATAGTTATGTGTCAAGTTATAGTCTATCATTCTTTTTTATTAATATTCTGAAAACTTCTGTATGAGTGGTTAAAATTGATGCTTTTTAAGGCAAATTAAAGTATTAGGATTTAAACTCATCTTCAGTGAGCTCATTAACAGCATCCTTGGTACAGCCCAGTAGGAAAGAGGGTGACAAGGATAATATATATTTATCCTGTTCTCATTTGATTTTGTTCTCCTTTGTTAGGTCTTTATATTTTGAAAGTTTTTCATTTCGTGCTACTTGGAGGTTACATATATTTGTAATGGTATCATCTGTTAAAAATTGGTCTTAAGTTTTTATGGATTAATGTTACATCTGGGTGACTGTGGGGCATTAATATTGTCTGTGAAAATGATCTGGTTCCAACAAAATTTCTCAGTTGGTTTTTCTGTGATACTTTAAGGTCTGTATTTGTAGGATGAGGATTTGTTATGTGCCAGTCTATGACATATAGGAAGCTTCTCAAATGTAATTTTAGTCAAGAGGTTATAATTGGGGGGTTATTTTGTGGATGCTTAATTTGGACAACTTTTAGTCATGTGTTGCACAGTTTCTAACTGTTTTTGCACAATCTATACTGATTACCAAGTGTGTAATTTCTGGTAGTTAAGACCTGATACTGAATTACCACCATAAGTCTCTCTGCAACAACAAACACAACTGCATAACTCAGGTATTTCCATTTGTCATCACCACCATCATTTTCACCATAATCTCCCCCTCCCCATTCTCTTGTCTTCCTCCTCCTCCTCTTCCTCATCCCCTTTTCTTGCTCAGGTTGGAATTACAGAGCCCCTCACTGGGTTCCATTCAACTTCAACCCTCTATCCAATGTGCCACCTAGGGGCTGCCTTAGTCCTTTATGGGGACTGTGCTTTGTAAACATTGAAGTTTTTGTTTTGGTACTTTCCACATATGTTCTAGTTCATTTATAAAGGTTCAATCCATTGTTTATGCTAAGGATAAGAAGGAGGCAGGTTCAGTCCCTCACAAAGTAGAGGAATGCCACCTAGAGTGACAAACACAAAGACTTTGTGTGCCCTGAGGGGCAACCGGGAATTTTCTAAGAAACCCTGAAACTATGCCTGACTGGGCTCTGAGGATACCACTGATTGATTTAACACTCCAGTCAAAGAGAGACCCAAAGAAATAAGTCAGGTGGGCACCTCCTGGCCCTGGAGTCTATTTTATTGTGCTGAAAGTATATATTGACTGGTAATTAATAAATGGAATCTGCTCCATCTCCTTCTGATTGACTTCTGGCTTCAAGATACCAACCAGTCCCTTAAGGTACCTGTGTATGTGCTTTCTCTTCAACTTTCTACTTAGTAGTTTTACACTCAACATGTCTTCTATGGAAAGATCAAAATATCCACCGGTTCAATCTGACCAATTAATGTTTTTATTTCATGTATCTACACTTAATTTGGGTCACTTTAATTTTGCTATATCAATTTTCTTGAGTGGTCTGAGAAATTGGAGTTCTAATGTCACCTATGCAGACAAGGTGATCCCCATGGTGGGAGAGTCCAGTTTGCCAATCTTCTCACCTGGCAGTGGAAAATAACTCTGGGTTTATAGTAAGAGTGCCTGGCTGTAAGTCTCGGTTCTCCCAAATATTATTTATGTGAGCTTGGATGAGATGGCTTCTGCGTGAAAGCATGAAGCTATGAAAACATGAAACACTCTTGATGCTGGAGTTTTTGCTTTGCGACTGTTATTTAGGCATTTTCAGTTTTTGTTGTATTTATTCTGAAGTGTTTCTGGTTTCATTGGTGTTTTTTTTGTCATTAACATGAGAGTAATCTGCATATCTTTTAATCCTGGATTAGCTTTTTTACTTTATTTTCCCCACAGACAGCTTGTCAAGGCTTCAAAAACATCAACTATGGATGACTTTCTACACAGGCTGCCTGCATATCTGGAGGAAGAAAATGTGAATATGTTCTAACAATATCAAGGCCTTTTGTTTGGAATTGAAAGGAGGACAGGCAGCATTTTCCCTTAAACCTAGGTTTCCAAAATATATTAAACTCAACTTACAATCATTTATCATTCGTAGCCTGGTTTTTAGAAATAGTCCTTCTTTCATTTTTAATAACAGGAAATCTTTCCAATAAAATCTCTCTCTCTCTCTCTCTCTCTCTCTCTCTCTCTCTCTCTCCTCTCTCTCTCCACTCTGCCTCTTGATTTCTTCCTCCTCTCTTCTCTCCATCCTCTTTCTCCTCCCTCCTCTTCTCTGTCTGTCTTTCTCTGTGTGTCTCTCTCTCTCCCATTTCTGTCTGTCTCTCTCCTTATTGAAACAGGAGATACAGCTCTCAAGAACGGCTCTGTGCTGTGGTAAGTAACAACTACGGTGTTATTTTCAAAGCAATGAGATACTGGAAGGAAAATACAAAGGTTTTACATATATATGTGTGTCTGTGTATGTGTGTGTCATGTGTATGTGTGCTCATGTGTGTGTGTGTGATGTGTATGTGTATGTGTGGTCCAAAGGTGATTATGATTCACTGTTGCTGTATAAAACATCATGCTAGACTTTAAGTCATGTGGGTCTTACATGTAGGTGAGTACCCCTAGAGATTAATTTTCTCACTGAAGTAACAGATATAAAATCTCTTACATCGTGATGAAAAACGAAGGAACTGAATCTTTTGTCTCCTTTTGCATCTTCAGGGCTTAATATAGCACCTGGTATGTGGTAGGTGCTTAATAAATGTTTATTTATTAACCAACTCAGAGTAGCTCAGAACTCAGCCAAGAAACAAATCAGATACTCTAGTGTCACTGCTGAAAAAGAAGTACATGTATTCTGAAAGCATGTGCTTGGGGTCCAGGGGCCATTGAGAATATTCTAGGAGTGAATGGCTGTTGGCACTCACACCATTTCAGCACATATGAGGCTGTGAGGGAAGGGGGTCCACCTCATAGCCAATGAGAGCTAGCATTAGTATGAAAATCGCTTCTGATTTCTGTGAGCATTCTCATGAAGGATGCTTCACTGAATATTTGCTGTTATTGCCTTTGAAGGTAACAAAACACAGCCAATCTTATATCTTTTCATTTAATTCAATTCAATACACATCTATTAAGCACCTCCATGCCCATCTATGTGCCAGGAACATTTTCTGCCCTGGAGGAGCTTATACATGATGCACACAAAAAGTCAGTGCAAATATACACAAACATGTAAGTAAATGGAAAAGAAACTGAAAAGGTTGTTTTCTGTTTGGTGGAAAGGACACTAACAACTGAAGAACTGGGCTTTAGAGTAAATCTCTAGGCTTGTCTGAGAAGCAGTGTGAGTGTGTGTGTGTGTGTGTGTGTGTATGTGTGTTTGTGTTTGCGTGTGCATGTGTGTGTGTGCAGAGAGTAGATAGACAAGCTTTGGAGTCCAGAACTAGACTGAAATCCAATTTCTGACATGCTTGGCCTGTGATTTCTTCCCCTTTCTTCTCAGTGTCCCAGGAAAACTCTCCAAGGCTGTAATGTTCAAAGGCGTTGTCAACCTGCCTTAGCCAAGAGGAGTTTCCAACACCTAGGAAATCATGGGTTTAGATTTAGACCTTAAAGATGTCTCTGAAGTCACCTAGTCCAAGCTCTTTATTTTACAGAAAGGAAAACTGAGACCCAGAGAGGTTCACAAGATCTTAGATCAATAGTTGGAAAGGCTATTATAAGAGATCTTGTCCAACCTCCTCATTGTATAGACGAGAAAAGTGAGGCTGAATGAAAAAATGACTTGCCCAAGGTCACATAAGCTGTAAGGAAAAGGCAGAATTTGAATATGGGTTCTTGGACCCAGGGCTATTTCATTTGGCATTTCATTTGGTATCATACTGCCTCACGAATGCACTGCATATTAGAGGACTTGGATTAATTAATTTTTATGCAGATCATTCTATTCTAAAACTGTTAGTGGGATTGGATGAGACTATTTGTTGGGGAGTTCATTCCTTGAGTATGTGCTTCCCCCAGTGCAAATCTCGAGTTTCTCACTATGAACTACTACATGGCCCTATCTTATTTTCTTCTCTTTTTAATCCATAAAAAGATTCACTTGTGCTGTAGCCCTAGTCAAAATCACAGGCTTTCATTCTTGGAAGGCATCTTCTAAGATCTCTGTCTTGATTTTTATTTTAAAACAAAGCAAACCAGCCAGATCTTTTTTTAAACATTCGACATTTTTTATATGAGCTCTACCGATTTTCAGTTTAGCTGGAAATGCATCCTTTCCCTTTAGTCTTGGGTAACTGAGATGCTTTCATGGGGTTCACATTTTTCATTATTATATTTTGTTATTACCTTTAATTATAGTTAGTAGTATTATTTTAAGGCCTCATTTGACCATTAAAAACTCCCTTTTCCAATTGTATATATATGACATATATGTCTGTATGTTTATACATTAGGCTTGATTTTCTTCATTTACTTCCATCAAAATAATATATCAGCACATTGAACATAGCAGAGGTTGGTATGAGAATTGAGCTGTTCTCTGTTAAGTTAAACATTCTTGAATCTGGAGTCAGGAAGATTCCTCTTTGTGAATTCAAATCTAGCTTCAGACACTTACTAGCTCTGTGACTTAACCCAGTTTGCCCCAATTCCTCACTTGTAAAATGGAGAAGAAATGGCAAACCACTTCAGTATCTCTGCCAAGAAAACCCCGAATGGAGTCATGAATGGAGTCGGGCATAACTACAAATAAATGACTCAACACAGCGACAAAAAAATACTACATACTTAAAAGGAGTTCATCTTGGTTCATAATAACTAGAGAGTACTGGGTCTGGAAAGGACCAGGAACTTCTGTGGATTGCAGTGAATTATCCATGTTGTCTGGAAGCTAATAGGATGTGGACTAAGAGAGGCTGATCTTCATAGAACAAGGAGGCAGTCCTCCTTCTGTACTCTGCTCTGGTCAGACCATATCTGAAGAACTAACTGTATTCAGTGCTGATGACACATTTTAGGAGGGGCCTTGCTAAGTGGGAGAATGTCCAGAAGAGGGCAACCAAGAGGGTAAAGAGCCTCAAGTTTATGCCAAGTGAGATTCAGTTGAAGGAACTGTGGATGGTTGACCTGGGAAAGAGAAGACTGAAGTTTGGCAGAAGTGTCTTTATTTATTTTGAAGGGTATCAATGAGTAAGAGACTGGTCCAACTTTAATCTATGAAAAAATGGATGGGAGGTGCAAAGAAGAAAATTAAAACCTGATGGAAGCTAAAACATCCTAATAATTAAAACTGTCTCAAAGTTTAACGGACTGCCTCAGGAGGTAGTAAATCCCGACTCACTGGAAGTCTTCAAGTGAAGACTGGATGAGCATTGGTTGGGTGTGTCATAATGGGCTTCTGTTTGGGATGTGGACAGAATCTGGTCAGACCTCTGATGGCCGTTACAAAGCTGAGAGCCTTTAATTTTGTGATCCTTCCTCCCACCCTAGCCCTCACCTCCACTGCCTTTGGGTTTTTACCACTCAGGGAGAGAAAAGGTCATAACCCAGCTTGGGCTTAGTGGTTATGTGGTATTGATCTCATTTCTTCTTCTAGTAATGTGGTCAGAGTAGAAGCATTTTGGCAGACCAGCCCTTTCCCCTAGTTGTAAAATTCAGACCATGACTTCCTATCATTGGAATTCAAAGGGATTTAATATCTTTGTGATTCTTAGCCAAAAAGATATTTTACAATTTTACCAACATTATCTATTTAATGCCGTGCACTTATACAGCACATTATACTTCTCAAAGCACTTTTACATCTGTGATCTCATTTGATTTTCTCAACAACCCTGAGAGTGATTGAACTAATTGGTCTATAATGACCTTCCTAGCTATGGAGGCTAAAAATAACTAAGATTGTGATTTACAGATGCGAATTCTTGCCCACATTATGATGGAAGGATGGTTTAGTGGATAGAGGGCTGGACTTGGGGCCACAAAGACCTGGATTCAAATTATGCTAGTTGTGTGGCTATGACCAAGTTACTTAGCTTATTAGAACATCAGTATTCTCGTCTGTAAAATGGTGGAAATAACAGCTGTGGTACCTACATTATACATTTGTTGTGAGGTTCTAATGGCATAAAGCATGTAAAGCACTTTGTAAACTTTAAATACTCTTCTATCTCCTCCTCTCTCATCATCATCATTTTGTTCTCTCCTCCTTCTCCTCCTTTATCTCCCTTCTTCTCTGGTGAAGTACAATATATTAGAATCTGGGTCAAAGAGACACCAGGCACAAAGCTTTTAAGGAGAAAGATGAGGCTCTGTATATTAAGAGACTGACTGACATCTGGAAGTCAAGGCTTAATGTAAATTTAAAACAACATACACCCTTGCAGTACCAGTTTTGACACGATAAGATGGGAAACAATGGTTTTAGAAGATTCCAAACAAAACCACCTACAATGTTACAAAAATGCTGGGCTCACCACTCCAAAGGAACCAGCTCTAGAAATATATATAAAAGAGAAAAATGATTGATAGATGCTCTAATAGCTCATGATAACCAGGGTAAACATTCAAAGAAATAATTTTGGGACAGACTTTTCTTCACAAAGCAAGAGTAAAGGTTAACCATAGGTTAGATGTAACTGAAAATGATTTCTTTCCAGCTGAAGACTATGCAATGACTGAGATACGAGAATGGAGTCTGGAGCTATGGGTTGAACACTGATCCAAAAATACTTAAGAAGAAAACATTTTAAATTGATAGTGTCCTATTGATTCCTCATAAACTTTAGACTACATGGGTTGAAAAACTTTCAAAATACAGAGACTGCACTGAAATTAAAACCCTGTGGGTATGGAATGAGGCACATGCCATCCCTGTTGTCCTAACTTCTATTACAGCTGTTCTGAAGATGTTTTCCATGAATCTACAGAAAAGGCAGGCATCTCAATATGCTGATTCTATTATGGCCAATCATCTGCAGAACTTCAAATAGAAAAGAATAGTGGGGTGATGGTCATTTGTCCTTAGGCCATTTCTATCTGAACATTATCAAAAGAGAAGAGAAAAAAGAGAACAGCAAAATTACAGCATTTTCAAGAACTACAATGATTCTAATAGGGACTTTTGCAAGGAGATGGTTGAAACCATGTAGTATCTAGCACCATGCAGTGCAAAAACGCAGCTTAGAATGATGACTTGTGGGCTAGCGTTAGTACCTTTCTATCTTATTTACAAACTTAGAGATCATAGATCCTCACACTTAAAGTGCCCCTTCCTCCAATATTATTGACTATTCAACATATGAACTGTATTGAAACTAGAATATTATTACTGATAAACTAGTATGAACACAAAGTCAATCCCTTAAACTTTTATAACTCAAGAGCTGAGTTTTTAATAGCTATCACCATACCAAATACTCATGACTTCCAAGCAGGGTATTCAGCAGCCAGCTCAAACCAGCTCTCTAGAGCAGATTGTTAAATTTTTAGTGTGAGCATTAACATATTGGAAATCAGCAACACTACCTATTAGGGTTTGGTTTATTGTTTTGTTGATTATCTGGATTTAAGACAGTCATGAATAAAATGTTCCTAATTTAGATTACACTTAAGAAAGTTTTTGTGCACATTTCCTCCCAAAGAGCCAGTTGTTAAAAATTTACCAGTATGCAGAATCCAAACGAGTGTAATGCAAAGCTACCAAAAATAGAAATTAAAGAGAGAAATCAAGAGCATGTGGGAACGAGTTAAACACATGTCGTTCCCATAGTCCTGTCTGCTACTGGATCTTTCCTGAAAGGCTTTCAGTGACCTCACAGAGACAATCTTCACTCCCACACAATCACAAAATAGCAACTTGTTGCAGTAACATTTATATTTAATTTCCATCAAACTAAGAAGAAAATGGTAACAATAAGAGCTTATACTTAGCTAATAGCATAGGATCATAGACCTGAAACTGTAAGCGACCTCAACAACACCTTCATTTTATAGCTAGGGAAATTAAAATTAGCGTCCAGAGAGATTAATGAATTTCCTGAAGTCCTACAGGTAGTAAGAGTTAAAGAGGGGCAGCTAGGCGGTGCAGTGGAGTCAGGAGGATCTGAGTTCAAAGACAACTTCAGACGTTTGACACTTAATAGTTATGTGACTCTGGGCAAGTCACTTAACCTCAATTGCCTTGCTGCCCCCTTCCCCCCCAAAAAGAAGGAAAGAAAGAAAAAGAAAAACAATACCAACAAAAAAGAATGAAAGTGAAGTTTGAATTTATGTTCTCTGACTCCAGACAGCCACTGTTTTTTTCCTCACATAGTACTTTGAAGTTTGTAAAATTCTTTTCTTTAAACATCCATGCCCATTAGATAGCCCAGGTAGCATCATTGACGTTTTCCTAGTGAGGAAACCAAAGCTTAGGCTCTTGAGATTTTCCCAGAGCACCATGGCTAGTAAAAGTCTGGATGTGAGACTGGTCTTTTGACTTTTGACTCATTTTTAATGGGCCATCAAATTGAACTCCATCTCTATTTCCATTTTGAAAAGTCACAAGAACAACCACAATAACTGCCATCATGGCCTTTCTAGGTCACCCAGTGTTCTGGAAGTAGATCTGTGGGGCGGGGTGTAGGTGAGGGAGTACATGTGTCCGTGGGATTCCTTCTGTGGAGTGCTGAGCTCAAGGGCTGCTTCTCATCTTGTTGCGGAGCCAGGCCACTGCCAAGTTTCAATGGCTGCAATATAATCAGACCCTTAAACACTGTGCTACATTGAAACCTCCACCTGCTTTTTACTTATGAGGGGGAATCATGATGAGTTATGTTCCAAGATAACGCAACCTGACAAGATACACCAGTCCTAAACGTTCACAGCCACAGACTTGTTTTTCCCCTGAGAAGAAGCTGTTAAAACATCATGGAATAATCGCTGTAACATGATCAGCGGGAGAAGAGATTGATCACACCTAAGAAACTGACCTCTTGAAGGCACTTTGGAAAAAGGCACGCCTTTGCTGTTGATTGATTACACGTCAGGGTGACCACCACTGGATGGCAAAACCACGTGGGCACCTCCATTTCTGCAGGCACACATGCTCCAAGGCAAGATTGATGTGTGGAATCTGTAATAGAAGATCCCAAGCATTAATCCAAGAAGACTCAGATATTTCTGAAAAGGAGCAGAGAAAAAATAATGTCAGTGTAACGATCTCTGTCAGAGGCAGATTCTCTGCCTAAGAATTCTTTCTTCTGGAGCCTAAAGTCGATGTGGCTTGGAGGTGTTTTTTCTGGGGAGGATGCAGTTTTAGAGAGGACAGTTGTTGGTGCGTACAACATTGATGGATCAGTGGTTCGGAGAAGGGCCTGAGGGCAAATGCAGTCCTTCTAGGCCACCTCAGCAGAGGTTTTGACTCTTGAACCCTTGCCTAGGACAATTTGGCACCTGACTTTGAGAAGTTCATGCCATCAGGCCTCTGGATTTTCTGGTGAGAGGTGGTTGTGCCATAGATTTAGGGCTCTCTTGTAGAGGATATTGATGCAAGGTGGCCCAGGTAACACAATGTGGAGAAGTGTCCCTCCTGTGAAAGAAATTTGCGTCACTTGGTGTCAAAGTTTATTTTCTGGTAGACACAGATCTGAGATTGAGTTTCTTAAGTCTCCCACCCCCCACCTTCTTTATTTGAAGGGGTGGTGATTTACTTGTAGAGGAGTAGAACGCTAAGGATGAGTCAATCACATTAAGTAATAGAGCTCAGCAAGAGAATGATGGAAGAGGATCGAAAAGATAGTTTGTGCCCTCAAGGGACAATTAACTTTGTGAGTGGAGGCAGAGGAAAGAATCATCCAGCATACACCCAGTTGTATTAATCCCTGTGGTTAAATGCTGGGGGGTACGAGATGCTGTTGTACCCTCAGAGATAATGGGAGCTTTTATGACCATCGCTGGTACCCTTGTTCCTGCTATTATTTTAAGACTTAGAATAAGCTCAACATCACTGCCCTTTCAGGTTCGTGTTGGCTGAATTCTCAGTGGGGAGGTTTTTGAGGCTATCTCCTAAGGAGCTGATTTGTCCTTGAGTCTGTAGCTGTGAAAAGCTTTATATTTCCACCTTCCGTTGCTCTCCTGAACCCCAGGGAAATGTCTCCAGCTGTTCATCGGCTAGATTTATTGTCTTGCACCTAAAACCACCCCTCCTGCCAGATAGCCCATATCTGTTGAATTTAGGGTTCAATTCCATTGCCACCATTCTTCCACTCACTCAGATTGGCTGCACAGCAGGTCACCCTCTGCTCTTGCCTTCCTCCTTGCTTTGCCCCATAACCAAAGCTGTTGAGTCTTGATGCTTCTACACCATCAACATTTCTAGATTCTGTCCTCATCTCTCCACTCATAAGGTCACTATCACAGTTCAGCCCTGATTATACCTTTTCTGCACTATTAAAATAGTCTCCTCTTGGTTACCACAATTCAGCATTGCCATTTTATCCTTTATACAGTTGCTAAAATGCCACCTTGTCCCGTAAGTTTGCCATAGGGAGCTCATCTACAAGATTAGAAGCCTTCTTTCCTTTCTCTTGACATACTGGAAGCAGCAGAGTGCTTGGCTGTCTAGATCTCATCCTTTGCCTTTGATACCTGACCAGCCCATTCTATTACACATTCAGTTGATGACATTCCAAACTCCTGTTCAAATTCCAATTTTCTCATTGGTTACATGTTGCAACTAGCTGACATCCACCATGCCCTGCCCCCCTCCGTTGCTTCCTTTGTGAGACTCATTTTTAATTGTTTTAAGTTCAGTAGCAACTATCTGCAGTTTCTCTGAGATATGTATTTGAAAGGAGCTTACATAGTTCTTTAGGGCTATCTTTACTCACTTCTCACTTCCAGACAGAAACACTAGTAGAGTGTTGTATTTAAAAGATGAGTCTTTGTTGCTCCAGGGAGCTTGGGGTCCTTAAAGGAGTCTTGTCAGGTACACTCTCGGTGGAGAGAATTTTACAAAGCTCTTTGCATAGATTATCTCATTCTAACCTGTTCTTATGGCAAGTAGGAGTGGATTATTAACCCTATTTTGTAGCTGAGGAAACTGAGGCTTTGAGAAACTAAGTGTCTTGTCAGTGGTCATTCTTGGACTCAGCTCTTGGGGTTAAAGTGACTTTGAGTAATAGGAATAATAGCTTGTATGTCGTCCATGTGCCCACTTATGGGCATTGTTTCCCCATTAGAATATAAACTCTTTGTAGGGAGGGATGTTGTTTTTGCATTCTTAGTACCTGGCACATGGTAAGCTCTGAGGAAATGTTTATTTCTGTGATTGTATTTAGGCCCCAGTCTCTCATGAGGATCCCTAGAATCCTAGGAACTCAACTTGCCAGTGAGAGTGGCAGTCGGCATAAGGACCCCAGAGTCTATAACATCTATGCTTGCAGTGAGATTGGCCCAGGCTACCTGTTAGTGTTTTCTTTTACAGACCTTTTTGATCTTTCTTTTAAGATATTTTTGGTCTATTATTGCAGAAGAAAGGGATTATATATTTCTTCTAGTCATTAAACTTCTCCTATCCAGGAGCAGGACTGAAATGGGGCTAATTGGGGCACTCTAAGCTCACTGTTACTGAGAGCATTGCAGTTCCACTGGAGAGATGCCGTCTTGGGTGAGTCATGAGTCATCCTGGCAGTCACTAAGTCTTCACTACCTTTAGGCAGGACGTGAAGCATTAAAAAAATCAAGCCGTCATGGACTTGAATGTCCATTTTCTTTCACCTTCTATCAGGTGGGCCAATTAAAATGTTACATCTGAAAAAACACAGTATCCCATCTCTGCTTCTTGAAATAATGATATCCACTTTCCAAGGGACCTTCTGTTGAACTGCTTTACCTGTTTCAATGAATGGTAGTTCCCAGCACTTGGGCTAGCTTAGAGCCCAGTGCTAATGAACTGTTAGACATGACTCATTGGCATATAGGAACGACAGCTTGAGCTAAGTACAAATGTGTTGCCCCCATACCCAAGTACTGTGCCACTAGCACTGGCCAGTAGTCTCCTCAATATCTTCAGAAGGATAACTGTCTCAGAGAGCACAGATAAATGAATACCAACTCTTCCTATTATTAGGGAGGTATTTAATTTTTTAAAAAAAATTTATTATGTGCTTACTAAGAATTGGACTGAAGGCCTACATGCTAAAGCCCCTAAAAAGTGGCTGCCATGTTTTACCTCCACTATGGCTTCATTTAAGTCCCTGCTAAAATCCCACCTTCTACAGGAATCCTTCCCTGACCTCTCTTAATTCCAGTACTTTCCCTCATTTAGTTATTTCCTATTTGTCCTCTATATAGCTTGCTTTGTATATATTTGTTTGCATGCTGCCTCCCCCAGTAGATTGCAAGTTCCTTGAGGACAGAGGCTGTCTTTAGCCTCCTCCTCCTTCTTCTCCTTCTCCTTTTTCTTCTTGTCCTTCTCCTTTTTCTTGCTCTTGTTTATGTCCTTTTGGTTCTTCTTCTTTGCTCCCTAGTTCTTAGCACAGTGCGTGACACTTAGTAAGTATTTAGTAAATGTTAATTCATTGATTGATGGATGATGGGTGGTGAGATTACAAAGCTAAACATGATAGCAGGAGAGATTTAGAACTAGGTCACACGAAATATGAGGACACCTAGTCAATCCTCTTACTCCACAGATGAAGGAAAGGAGGCCCAGAGACTTTAAAGGTTTGACCACCATCATCCAAGCTGTAAGTGGAAGAGCAAGGACTCAAACCCACTTCCTCTGCCTCCAAATTCAACACTCTTTTTACTAAAACACAAAGCTTATGTTTCCTTTTCACTTTCAGTGTGTCCAAAGTAAATTTAAAGTACTTTTAACCTAAATCTCAATTTCCTCAAATGCAGGAGTGAGGAGAGAGATGACTTCGTGTAGCAGATGGTGCTTATATATGGTCTTCAAGGAAGACAGGGTGTGATGAGGTTGAGATGAGGAGCGAGCAAATTCCAGGCATAGACAAAAGCGTGGAGGAGGGAGTTCCATAATGTGGTAGCAATAGAGGAAAGGCTAGTTGGGTGAAATCATTTAGTATGCAAGGAGGAGGAATGTATAATTGAGGTAAACAATTCAGTTGGGAACAGGCTGTGAAATGTTATTCAAGTCATACATTTTTTTCTAGAAGCAATAGGGAGCCCCTGGGCACTCACAGTGGGAGAGAGAGTGACATGGTCAGATCTGCACTTCAGGAAAATGAACATTTATGAATCACCTACTGTATACAAGGTACTCTGCCATGTCATGGGTGATAAGAAGGAGAGAAACTGTATCCTTAAAAAACTATACATTCTATAGGGGGAACACAACATATAAGCAAATGTAGGCATAGGTATATGTGTGCAAGTATAAATATATAATATACACATGTGACATATGCATAGCATATATGCTTATGAGTTATATAGAAACATACATGTAGCATGTGTATTATATATAACATATAGCATTAGTGCTTATGTATTCCATAATGTTATCTATACATTTACATTTTACATACACACATATATTTATCTACACACATGTTCAGTTCCAGAGCAGGGAGGGAATGCTAAGCATAGGGACATCATGAAGGGCTTCATGTAGGAAGTGGCATGGAAGCTGGCCCTCAAGAGAGTCCGGGATTCTAAGGGGCAGAGGTGGATTGGGAAGGTCGGCATTGGAACACCTCCCATTTGCCAGGCACGATGCTAAGCGCTTTTACAAATACGACCCCATTTGATTCTCAAAACAACCCTGGGAGATTGTGCTGTCATTACCATCCTTTGTAAATGAGAACGAGGAGGCTTGCAGAGGTGAAGTGATTTGCCCAGGGTCACACAGCCAGTAAGTGTCTGCAGCTGGATTTGCACTCAGCTCTTCCTGATTCCAGGCCCAGTCTGCACACTGCTTCACCAGTTGCCTAATTCTGAGGTGAGAAGGGAACACATTCTAGGCATTTCAAGGCACCAGAGAGGGACTTGGACTAGACAGCTCAAGGAGCAACAAATAGGCCAGTGTCCTTGTCGTCCAGAGTGCCTGAAGGGGAACCTGGATAAGCATTAATGGGTCCAGATGATGAAGCTGAAAACTCTGGCATTAGGGAGCCATGTAGGGTTCTTAAGCAAGTCACATTTGGACTTCCAATGATTTCAGCCCTTATTTGGAGCATGGCTGGGAGGGCTGGAAGTCAAGTTGTCATTGAGGAGATTGTCACAATGATCAAACACAAGGAATTGCTTTTTTCCACTTTCCCATTTTTACTGTTTCTGCCTTTGGAAAATAAAGCCTATGAGAAGATTTAGAGGAAGCCGATGGAAGGTATTTTGGGAGACAAGTGGAGCTGGACTCCTTGGGTAATGTACAAAACAACACAGTCCGCATTTCTCCAGGGTTTCAGGATGAGCCTTTTCAAGTCTGTGTCTCATCTGCCCATCTGTGTCGGAGCCTGGAGACTAATGGCACGGCAGAATCCCTGGAAGCCTTACGTCTATAAATGGACTGTGGAAGTATACAATGCTTGAGAAGTTTGGGAAATGCACTGGAAATCCCAGCCCTGGCCCCCACCCATGTGGTTCTGTCTAGCAACACCTGGTTGGCAGCTGTCACTCCTTCTTTAGCTGTCCTTGGAGTTTCCCAACAACTCCTAAGAGAAAAGATGCTTTTGAAAGGTAATGACAGAGAGTTCTAAATGGCCAGAGCGATATTATTCACTGCTTTATATAATTTCTCCAGCCTGGTAACTTGTATATCAAGTACTGGAACTGTGCCTATATGTCTCGGTGCTCTTCCTCCTTGATTAATCTGCTACTACAGTCCAGGGAAGTATGAAATTCATGTCCAGATCATCCCGTAGGGGTGGTCAGGAAGGCACTGAGTCTGCTTAGAGCAGAAACAAAAGAAAACAAAGTGCAAAAAGACAGGGGAGAGGGAAGGGCCAGGTAATTCCCTCAGCTGCCTGTAGTTTAAACTGTCCCCCATGGTTTCAAGTTCAGATCTGTTCAGCATTTAAGTTAAAACCATTCTCCATGAGGCAACCGAATTTGGATGGTCTCTTGGGTGATTTCTTAAGACAGATTTCACTGTAGTCTACCATTGTGCATTCACTTAGCGACCATTTAAGTAATGGGTGCCATGCATGTATTGCTCCCATTAACAGTAATGGGAATTATGCATGGGCATCCAGAGGAGGATATGCACCTTGGATTTGGGATCGTTTTTTTCCTTTAGTGGGAGAAGGAGTTTTCATGTAGCATTTGCCTTTCATTTTAGAGCACTCTGTTGTAGAAAGATTTCATTTTTGGAGAGCAAGCAGGATGGGGATTTTCAGTCATCGAATGGTCATTCTGTATTGTATTTTTAAAACTCTAGTGGCTTTTCTTGAGCTGGGTGACACATGGTGGCCCAAATAACAGTCAGACAAAGCTTATTAAAGAGAGCTCATATATTCAGGTCACTGCCAAAGGAGTGAAGGATATTTCTGAAAACTGAGCCATTCCGGTAAGTTAGAGAAGTGTTTCAGGGCAGAGATGTGACCAGATGGAGAGAATCAGCTTTTAGAAATAACTAGATTCTGCGCAGACAGACTGTAATCACATTCTTCCAGATGAAATTCTTTTAACCCAAGGATGAGAAAATTATCCTAACAATGACAAAAAACGAGACAAAAGATGATTTTACATAAGAGGCTGGAGATCATCAGACTATTAATTTGGGACCAAATCATGCAAAAAAGATTTTTTAATGAAATCTTCAAATCAAGCATCTGATTCTTCTTAATTTTTCTGACTGACAGAACACACCATGTCAGATACTTGAGCCTTATGAAAGTTGTTAAAGAAGCATTTCATTTTTTCTTCAGCATGAAAGCATGAGCTGCTTTGATGGGGCATACTCCCAGTTTCACTATTTATCTAAACAATTCCCATGATCTCTACTTATTCTCCTGGATGTATGTTGATGCTACATGGAAGTATATAGACTGCCCTCACCAAGCTAACAGTACATATGATGACTTCAATAATATAAGTAGAAAACGAATCACAGCTAAAATCATATGAACTCAAATTGTTACAATGAGCAATCTTGGTTCCAGAGCTCAGAAGATGAAGCACTCTGAACGGAGAAGGTGGTTGATTAGAGAGATATATTATATATGCTGCCAAATGTCTTGGCTTTTGTGTTTGCTTTTATTTAGCTGTGTGTGTGTGTTTGTACAATGTTATTTTTTTAAAGGAATATATAGTGCCCAATATGTTCCATGATAGAACATGGCATAGAATATTCTTCTTGTGGGAGGGCCCTGATGAGTTCCCTCTTGGTCCCAGGGTGCTGCCTGTACTACTCTGGGATTCTCCCCTCCAGAGAGAAACACAGAATCCAAGAGGTGAAAGGAACCTTATTGGCCATCCACTTGAGTCCATATGAGTTTTTAGAGTGATGGATTGGGGAGGGGTAACAATATAGTTGTTTATCTGCAAAAACTTGGGGGTGATCGTGGATTGCCAGCTGAAAATGAGTGACTAGTCAAGAATACGATAAATCTCTCTCACTCCACCCCCCCACCCCCAAGCGAATGAGAACGTAGACTGCCTTCAGATAAACATCATGCCCAAGGCTAGGGAGGTGGCAGTCCCTGTGCACTCTGCCCTGGTCATATCACATCTGCAATACTGCACTCAGCTCTACACATCATCAGTCTTTACAAAGAACATTGATAATAAATATTAGCAAACAGAAACATCTCAACTTGCAAGAATGGTGAAAAAAGGATTTGCACATCCAAAAGAAAAGTGAAAAGTTTCATTTGCATTTTTATTTTCCATGTGACAATCATTTGGACTCCTGGAAACATCTGAATGATGGCTTGATTCTTTTCCCTTTTCTTTCCAGAAGTTGGGTATCATTCACATCTGGCTCTAGTCCCTTAGGAATCACTGTGAGAGAAAGCCAGGACCTGGTGCTTTTGATTTATTTTATTCATCACCCACAGCTCAGGTGTGACTTTGTTAAGCACCGTCCTAGTTGGACTGATAAATGTGGGGGCAGGACATTCACCTTCTGATAGGGTTTTCTGAGAGGAGCATGCATTACTGAGACAGCCCAGACCAGCTCTGGCGACACTTCTCCCCACATAATTACTACTGTTGACATGAGCCCTGGTGTGTTTGACAGAGGGAGCTTGCTGTGTTAGCAGGAAAGGTGCCAAATTAGAATGGATTCTAGGCCTTATAAGTCCACGTTAAGTCTGAACGTTTCTCCCCTCACTTAATGTGTGAGAGAAAATGACATTTCACATCCAGTGAGCTCAACTTGTGGGGACTGTTCCCAGGCATTCATGACAGCCATGGGCTGAGTCTGCCAACGGGGATCACGAGGAAACTCAGGGATGCTGATAAAAGGCCCTCCTGGAGGCTTCTTGCATGGGGCTCAGCTGGACTCATTCCCTGAAGGAGGCAGGACCAGAGAGAGACCTTGGAGTAGCACCTGTGTGCCAAGTGGGCACTAAGGGAGTGCAGAGGGATACTGATGCAATGGGCAGACGTCTGTTGGCACCATCAGTTTGGGTTACCGTCCGCTGGACTGCTTTCTCAAACAGAATGTGTGTTACTGGATGACAAAACTCACATGGACCAACAGCTTTGGGTAAAAGGATCATCTTCATACAAGGATTATCTGAATACCCCCTGGGGATTCACCTGACCAAGCTTCCTGATCTTTAGTCAGTCAATAAGTGTCTAGTAACTGTCAAATTAATGGACATTGATAATGGGTTAATCTACTAATAAATGTCTCTTTAGCACCTACTATGTGCCAGGCACAATACCAAAAGGCCAAGGTGAAGGAACCTCTGCCCTCAAGGAGGTTAGTATTGTGGGAAGTTGTTGTTCAGTCATTTAGGGGTGGCTGATATTCCTCACCCCATTTAGGGTTTTCTTGTGGGAAATAGTGATGTAAGCATTGGATTGGACTCTGCAATTGGATTCAAATTCCACTGGACACTTATTAGCTGTGTGACTCAGGACAAGTCACTTAACTTCTGTCTGCCTCAGTTTCCTCATCTATAAAGTGAGGGGTTTAGAATTAGTCATGTTGAAGTTTCCCTCTAGTTCTAAATCTATAGTGCTCACTGGTGTATAGGGATTCTGAGAGGACACTTTAGGAATTGGTTCTTGTACAGGCTGAGCTGACCCCACAAGAGAATGTTTTGGGACCATACCAAGCTGTCTCAGGCTTCCATCAAGCTTCTGTACTTCTCTTTTGCTCAGCTTCTTTTGTGTGGCAACACTTGTCTTCTTAGAACAAATCTGTAAGTTTGGATTAAATCTGAAGGTTTCACTTGAGGACCACATGTGGCCTCATGGCTGCAAGTTCTCCACCCCTGGAAGGTTTACTGAGCATGACCTTATCTAAAGAGATTCTTGGCTCCATGGCCCCCAACCATTGGGATCACTTGGACCTTCTTCTTGTCCTTGCTGCCCCTTTTGGTGGAGTTTCTTCACCCATGCACAGTAAGATGGTCTCCAAATGTCTAATTGCAAGAGCAGGAAAGGGAATAAAATCAGATAATTAAATAAACTGGCATGGGCTGGACACTCTGGGCTTGGTCTAGCAGGCAAACCAGAGTCCTGGAGCCTCCCAAAACACAGTTCTGGTGTTCCTTTTCTCCATTACCACTCATGGGGACTTGCAGCAATGTTGGGAATTGAAGGTCCTGGGCAGCTTCTCCTGGCTGCTACTTTTCTGCTCTGCTTTGGCACAAGTCCTGGCTATGCCGATGAATTCCACTGCTACTTTTCAATGTCACTCTGGGTCTGCTTCCTGCTTGATTCAGGTCATTCCTTCTGTTCCAAAGAACAGGGCTTTGCTCGTGAAGTCTTCTTTCTAGAAATTAAATGTGGATGATGAGCAACCTGACTCTGTGAGTGTGGCCCTCTTGTCTCTGTCTTTTCTTTGAGAAAAGTCCATCTCACTGGCCTGTCACATCCTACATGTCTCTGAGTCAAGGAGCAGAACATGCCCATGTATTCTGTTCATTGATTCAGAGCAAACATGGTATAACAGAAAGAACAATGAATCTAGAACTGGGTTCAAATCCCAGCTCTGCCCCTTACCACAACTTTGTGACATCCAGGCCTTAGTTTCTTCTCAGCAAAATTAGGGGGTTGGATTAAGTCACCTTTGACGCCTCTCCTTCACCAAATACATGGTTCTATGATCTATGATCCAATTGTCGGGAGTGAGAGCACAGTCCTTAGAGCCTACACAATACAAGATATCTGGGATAAATGATGGCTGCGTCACATTTGCAAGGACCCACTAGAAAGAGGCTCCATTTAAGACACTTGTTATTGGATACCCCAGTTTTGGTGATCCATTAGAGAAAATTAACATATTTTCTTTTGTCTTGGACAGTAAGTACATAGAATTAAGTTTTGGGGGTGGGTAGTGCAGTGGATAAAGTACCAGGCATGGAGTCAGGAAGATCTAAGTTCATATCCAGTCTCAGATACTGAGTAAGCCTGGATGAATCACTTAACCCCTATTTCCCTCAGTTCCTCATTTGTAAAAGAAAGATACTCCTTTTATCTTTGCCAAGAAAATCCCACAGATGAAGTCCATGAGGTCACATAGAGTTGGACATGACTGAACAGTACCACATTCAGTTTTTCAGCATTCTTTTCCTTGCACGACCGACCAAATCCTTGTGGTCAATTTGGCTTATCTTAATGCTCATGTACCAATCCATGTTGTATTACTACAATTGGTATGAATATCATAGTTAATATGAGATGTGTAGACTTTGTATCCCTGGTCGTACCATGCTTATAAATGATCTTCATTCAATCATTCATTCATTTGTTCCTTCTTTCCTTTACCTATGATCTAATTCATTCATTTTTTATTGATTCATTTTTTATGTACACATTTCCTTGTCTATCACAAATTATTTAAAGAGATAATTGATTTTGGATTTTTAAGCACCCCTAGACTGCTTGCCTTATTTGTGACATGAGTCTAGATAGCTTGTCTGAGATCCTTGTGGACAATAGATTCATAGGGTACCATTTGCCTGCTGCCTTAGACAATCTTAGTACAATTGACCCTAAGGGATTAATCCCTTTTTGGGATCCTCACATCTGGATGGTGAATTTCCTGAGTTTTGCTTTTCTTTTGTGTATGTGTACACGTCTCTCTGTGCATGTGCACACGAGTACATGCATGTGCACATGTTCATGTGTGTGCACGCACATGTGTATGGGTGTTTCAGAAACACTGTTTGGAATGCTCATGAAGTGATGGGGATAGATTGAAGAAATTCCAGATCCTCTTGGTATGGACAACCAGAAGAAACTTGCCTTGATCTAGAACAGATTGATTGTATATAATGTTTCCAAAGAAATGGTAATGTGCCCTATATGGAAAGGATGAGCTAAGGAAAGGATTACTGCTAAGTAATTTGATGGCTGTATGTGCTGATATTGTCAGTCTGAGCAGCTTGCTTGCTTGCTTCAGGTGGAGGAGATGACTTGTAGGCCTGCATAGGTCCTAAATCCTGGAGGAGAAAACAACAAATGTTTTAGACATCTCTTTAGCGACTCAGTTCCTCAGGGAACCTGGGTCAGTTTGCTGGAGCCCTCTTGAGCTCAGAGTACTCTTGGCATGTTACCGAGTAGAGGGGTTCCTTAATGGGAGAGGGAGAAAGCCCTACTCTCCCCTGGAGCCAATGGTGTAAGGTTGCCACATGGGCAGTTGGCCCATTTGGTTTAGTATCTCACCTGAAGACGGAGGGGGTGACGGCTACTTTCTAATCTCTTTGGAGGCAGCTCCACAGTCCTAGCAAGATCTGTAGCTTTTACCAGGCTTTCCTTTTGAGATGGGAAGTTTGATTTCCTTTTCCTTTTCTTTCATAGTTGCTTTTGTGTTGGTGAATGTTGTTTCATACACCAGGACAGTCCCTTGTTATGTACTAAGCAGGCATAACCCCTGATAAAAACTGGAAAATGTTGTTTGCTTGTTTGTTGACATTTCATAGCTGTCTGTTTTGGGGGGCAGTTCTGGTTTTTGCCTTGATGTGTTGGACTGTATAAGATCTGTGCCACATGAACTATTTTGAAATTGCCTCTCCCCTTCCCTTTATGGCACTGGAGAAAGAAGCAAAAAGGACAATGCTTTGGATATTCTGGGTCTCCAGGAAAATATTCTGGATTAGAGATATAGATGATATATTTGAAAAACACCCCAACTGATTTGCTGAGGGTGGCACATTTTTAATGGGGTGGGGGAGCACATGGCAGATAAGATGTCCATCCTTAGCACCTATGGTACATTACTATCTAGGATGTTATAATCTTATCGTGGCTCTTTCTATCTTCTCCTCAATGGGAGACCTTTCCTAGCTCCCAGTAAATGAAGAGGTAGTCAGTGGAAGATACACTGTCCCCCTTCCCATCTCTCCCTGCTAAGTTCATGAATGAGTATAGGCAGTCTCCTGCCCTGAATTCCTTGACTAGGAAATGTTGGGGGTGGGAGGCTCCTATTGATCAGCAGAGGATAGTTAAATACAGAACAGGAGGCTATAACAGACACCAGCACTATGGAGAGTTTATAATGAGTGTCACATCTGGCAGCTTGTGAAAACAAATCCATGGGCTAATTTTGAGATTATCATGGATAGTTTGGAGGGAGCAGAGAAGAGTGTGAACTCTCTAAGTAGAATATATGAAGGACTGTCTACAGTCTTGATCAGCTTAGAAAAATGAGTATCTCCCAGTGTGGGGGGCCATTTGCATTAATAAAGAACTGTTGACTTGGTTCACCATGGTAAAATATCATGGTAGGGATCCATACATCTATTAGCTTCCCTAGCTCTCCTACAGCAACCTACCAACAGGATGTCCAGGGTGATTATTTTTCCCAGGGCTATCTTAAATGTTGCTTTTAGACAATCTCCAGTTCTATTCCATTGGTATCAGTTGGAGATAGAGGATTGGTGTTTAAATCCCACATTTTTACTGCCTGTGTGAGTTTTTGACGAGACATTTGAACTCTCTGGGCTTCAGTTTTATCATCTGTAAAAGAAGGGAGATTCAGCTGTATGACCTTCAAGGTCCAATCCATGGAGCAGCCAACACTTGCAAATATGGCTCTTTGGGGAATTTTTTGGAAAATCCTTTTCCTAGACTGTACTCATCTTCTGGCAGCTTCATATTTTCTTCATCAAGGGCTCAGCATATGACATATTTCAGTCATTTGTTTTGAAATTGCCTAAATATGACCAAATCATTCTTGATTTACATTGAGATGAAAATGGGATTAGAGACCTCCTTTAAAATGTTATCTCCTTTTGAAAATAGAACTCACATCATGTTGAATTGGAACTCAAAATAGTTTAAATAACTTTACAAGAAATATCTAAGGGCTACAAAAATGTGCATACTCTTTGACCTAGGAATAGTGCTTCTAGGACTGTATCCTAAAGAGATAAAAAAAATGGGAAAAGGACCCACATGTACAAAAATATTTATAACAGCTCTTTTTGTGGTGGCCAAGAACTGGAAATTGATGGGATGTCCATCAGTTGGGGAATGGCTGAACAGGAGTTCTGGGAAGATGCTTCTTTCTTTCTTTCTTTCTTTCTTTCTTTCTTCTCCTCCTCTTCCCCTCCTCCTCCTAACTCAGAGGCCAGGTTGCGTCTCTTGAGCAACCTAGAGCCTTGGAAGTCTAGATTTTGAGCTCAAATAACCTTAGAGGTCACTCAGCCCCAACCTCTTATTTTACAGCTCTCAAGAAATTGAGGAATGGGGCAGAGCCAAGATGGCAGAGTAGAAAAACTCACATTTTCTAGCTCCGAACCCACAGCCCATGTATTTCCTCTAAAAAGAACTCCTGACAAATTCTGGAACAGTGGAAGCCTTGCAGAAACACAGTGAAGGAGATTTCCGTTGCAGAGAGCCCTGAGAAACCGACGCCAAAGTTCCATCGAGCCCTGGACGGGAGCGGAGCCCTGTTCTGCCCTGCCCCAGCCGTGTGGCACTGAGAGGAGTGAACAGATCCAAGCAGGCTTCAGGGACCGGAATCTCCAGCGGCCGCGAAGGTCCCTCCACCCACAGACTCACAGGTCAGTGAGAGAGACGGGCTGAGAGGGGAGCGGGGGATCTCCGGGACTCGGACCCCCTCGGGAGGTAGCCACTGGGGCAGAGGCAGAGGCAGCTGTGGCCAGAGGCTCCCAGAGAAGGCAAAAGCTCGACAGCAGCTCCATTACAAAAGATCTCTGCATAAACCCCCCGAGGGAACTGAGCCTGAGAGGCAGCCCTGCCCCCACCTGAGCACCAGCAGATAAGCTCCCATTGAATAGCAGTCAGGCCTGCCGCCAAAAGCCCTGAGGCTGGGGAGCAGCATTTGAATCTCAGACCCCAAGCACTAGCTGGGCAGACCTAGGCAGGGGTGGAGAGGACTCTCAGAAGTCAAGTAACTGACTGGGAAAATGCCCAGAAAAGGGAAAAAAAATAAGACCATAGAAAGTTATTTTCTTGGGGAGCAGATGATTGTGTCATTCCTCTCTGACGAGGAAGACCAATG
>CM053770.1:690496002-690533502 GCA_028658325.1 Potorous gilbertii
AAGAGAAGATGTGGTAAGGGAAGGGAGGGATGATAGAAGAGAGGGCAGATTGGTGATAATGGTAATTAAAATGTCCAGTGTATTGGGGAGAGGGGAGGGG
Organism: Potorous gilbertii; assembly: GCA_028658325.1. Classification (NCBI taxonomy): domain Eukaryota; kingdom Metazoa; phylum Chordata; class Mammalia; order Diprotodontia; family Potoroidae; genus Potorous; species Potorous gilbertii. The sequence continues at coordinate 690,496,103 of CM053770.1, forward strand.
ACAAATGGGGAGAAAATTTTGGAACCCAAAATCTTGTGAAAATGAATGTAAAAAGTTAAATAAATTTATTTTTTAAAAAAAAAAGAAATTGAGGAATGTTTCCAAAATCCAAAATCGCAATCAATAAGTGGAGAATCCTGTAAAAAACTTTTGGTTCCCAATCCAGTCTTCATTCCACTACATTAGAGGTGGGTAGTCTCTGGCTGGTCTTGGAATAAGTTGGGATAAATGCCAGAAAAAGCAGACCTGTGGGAACATAAGCAGATTCCATCCTTGAAGCGTTCCCTGGGTGGGTCCCTTTCACTTTAGTGGGATCCGAAGAGGCAATGCACATTTAGGGGCAGATGCCCTCAACTCTTGACTGCTGAAGGGGAAGCAGCATCTGCAGCATGCTGAAGCAGGGAAGGCCGGCCCCCCTCCTGGGAGTTATTCAACTCATTTCACAAAAGACACATTCGAGAGAGTCACAGCTGAGTGAGGAAACTCATATGCTCTCATTTTTGCAGGAACTAGTCAGGGAAAAAGAACATCTCCACAACTACAGTACCAGTTTCTCAGAGAGGAAAACTTGTATCTAGCTTTGATTTTGTAACACGAAGAGGTTTTCGTTTCAGGCGTCAGTGGTGGACTTTTTTCAGGGTGGGGACAACTTTCTGGTGCACTCCCCCTCCCCAAGGAAGGGATCAGAGTTTCATGGCTGCAGGGAAACTGGGTAGTCATCTAGTTCAGTCTATATTTGGAAGCTCCATCACAGTTGCAAATGTTAAGTGCTCATTCGGCCTTTCAGTGAAGGCAAATGCACCATCCGTCAGTGCAGTCCATGCCATTGGAGACTAGGTCTCCTTGCTAAGAAAGGCTTCCTTGAAATCAAGCTGATATTTGTGTCTTGGAAAATTCCAGCCTGTGGTTTTTGTTCCGCCCTCAGGGGCCAAGCGGAATGAGCATCATCCCTTACAGAGATCCTACCACGTGGTTGGTATCAGCCAGCTTGGCTTAGATCAAGGCGGCTCAGCCTGGAGATACAAGGCAGACAAGATGAAAAAGATAGAAGGGAAGAATGTCAACCACCTACTTTTAATTGAGAAAATCCTCAAGGGAAGGTGTCCTCTAGCAGGAAGGTAGACTGTCTGATCTAGCTATCGGTGAGTGAGTCGAGACAACTCTCCGCGTCCTGGTCTCCTCCCTGTGATTAGGGCAACCTGCATTTCTATACACATTTTCATTTTCTCAAGGGTGAGCTCCAAAATATTGCAAAGAACACAGTAGCTATCTGTGTTAGGCTATTGGGACTGCAATAAAAGCTGCTACCTCATTACTCCAGAGCGCTTAAGGATACCTTGAGGATAAGGGTACTAAATAAAAACAAATTCCATTGCATTCTATTAGTCACATCATACTGAGCTGCTGCTGCTCTCTTTACCCTGCAAAAAATGAAAGGAATAAAAAGGACTGATGGCCAGCCTTCTAACAAATGGTCTACCCATTATTGGCCAAGACCAAATATTCCAGGGCAGTGCTAAGGCATTGTCAGGATTGGAGGGACCAAGGCCATTTGAGTAGTTTTTCCATTTTGGGCTGAAAAGTCTGAAGGCGACAGGATCCCTGGGGACTCATGTCTGTGTAAGCAGGAAGGGGAGAGTGGATTTGGGCCCATTACTGAGGTCTCCTCTTCATTTTCTATCAGACTGCACACCTCTGGGGCTTCTCCAGGTCTTCTGGTTTGGGCCACATCTTCCTCACCCTATCTTCTGCATTAGACTATAAATCCCTTGAGGGCAGGGACTGTCTTTTGTCTCTTTAGTAGTTGCTTTCATTCTTCCCTTCCTCCCTCCCTTCCTTCCTTCCTTTCCTTTCCTTCCCTTCCCTTCCTCTTTCTGTTTTTTTCCTCCTTCCTCCCCTCTCTCCTCTCACCTTTCTTTCTTTCTTTCCTTCTTTCTTCCTTCATTCCATGATGAGGCTTTAGAATCAGCTTTGTTAGGTCACTGAGACAACTTTGGCTTAGGAAACTATGTGATGGCTATCTAGAATGCCCTATGTCTTCTCTGTTTATTTCACAGACCATTCAGAGATTTTTCCTCCTTAGTTTTTAAGTCTGTCTTTGAAACTTCCAGTATTTCATGGGATCTAATCCAGGTAACAGCACTCCAGGGAGTGACTCAATTGTAGCCAAACGCTCTGCCTTCCCATCTTCTATCCCATGCAGAGAATCAATCACAGTATAGTTCTCCAGAACTAAAAAAGACGCATTGCCTGCATCTGTCTTGCTTTCTCACCCACCATTACATAAATGAAATGATTTATGAAGTGTTGGAGGCAATAAAAAGTGATGAGGGAGATAGCTTGATCTTTCTCCACCTGCCTTCCCACACAGACAAACCTCCTTCTCCTCACCCTGGGATGTAGGACCCTACCCCTCTCCAGCATCTGCATCCTATAGAGTTGGCAACAAGACCATTTTGGTCCCACTGTTGCCTATTTTTCCTGCTGTGCCCCAAGATTGGTAAAATATCAGCCTGGATCTTGTACCCCACTGGCTGCTAGGGGGACTCCTGGTGACCTGCTAATATCACTCTTCAGCTACTCGGGGTGAGAGTGATTGATCTACCATTTTGTGGTAGAGTCCAATCATCACTCCCCAGTCACCTGGATGAAAAGGGTCATGGCATAGTACTACCTATTACTCCAATATGCTCTCATTCTTGCCATGGAAACTCAGGGCAGTCACATCAAACTGCTCCCACTCCCCCTCCCTGCCACTCCCTCCTCCTTTCCCTCTCTCCCACTCCCCCACTCCCTCTTCTTTTTCCTCTCCTTTCCCCCTCCCCCACACTCTCTCCAAACCATACATACATGGAAAATGAAAAGGAATCAGGATGCTTCTGTTGCCATGGTAACAGTGTACTAGTGATCTTGTCTCCCATTCAATACTAGGGGCAGACTTTCCAGGACAAGAGAACTGGGGATGGAAGAGGCTGGGCAGGAGATGGGAAGACTATGCACTAGACTGACTGTTATTAACTTTTGGTAATGTGGAAAGTATGAAAAAGGTCCAGGAAATTGAGATGAATTAATGATTAGCAAATGCTAATCATCTGCTTGCAGCAGACAAGAGAAATAATGTCTGTTTCTATAATTATGCAATGTTTTTGCCCCTCCTTTCCTTTTTAACCATTCCTGGTGCTTTACACAGGGCTGGGCACGTCGTAAGTCCTTACTGGATGCTTACTGACTGTAGTCATTCATTAATTCATTTGGTTCATTCAACAAGAGCTTATTAAGCACACAATACCCCAGTGACAGGCCCTGGATATGTTTGCTAGTGTATGGCAGGGTACCTCATTTTTTGTGTCTTGGACCCTTTTGGATGTCCGAGGAAGTGATAGATGCATTCCAAGAGCAATGTTTGTAAATAAAGGCATGAAATAAAATCAGGTGGATTTCAAAAGAAAGCCATGGGAATGACATACAGGCAGCAATATTCATTTCCATTCAAGCTCATGCCCTCCCCCCACTCAGAAATCTGTCCATGGCCTTCCTGGGGGGACCTGACCCCGGGTTAAGAGTCCCTAATCTGGGCTTTTCAAACACTTTCCTTCCTCATGACAATCCTGTGAGATGATTTTTCAAGCCATTGTGATGTACTCCTTGGTATTTAGCTAAAACACACACACACCTCTGTCAAATAATAATTGCCATGACAATAACAGTTAACATTCGTATGGTTAAAATTTCCAAAGTACTTTACCAATATTTTCTCATTTGATCCTCACAAAACCCCAGGAAGGAGGGACTACTCTAAGTCCCATTTTTGGGGAAAGTTACATAGAGCTCAAGTGCCTTGTTCAGGGCCACTCAGCTGGTAAGTGTTGAGACCAAATTTAAACTCAGATCTTCCTGACTCTGGGCAGTTAGGGGTGCCATGACGCCTAGACTGCTGGACCTGGAGTCCTGAAGACTCATCTTCATGAGCTCAAGTCTGGTACTAGACACTAGCTGTGTGACCCTGGGCAAGTCACTTTACTCTATTTGCCTCAGTTTCCTCATCTGTAAAATTAGCTGGAGAAGGAAGTGGCAAACCACTCCACTATCTCTGCCAAGGAAACCCCAGATGGGTTCATGAAGATTTGGACATGACTCAACAACTTGGTGACTCTAAGTCCAGGGCTCTGGGTACTGTGGCACCTGCTGATGGCCTCATACAAATTCAACTGTTGAAACTCAACTCAGATTAAGGCTTTCCTAGAGTATTTGCATGTGGGGAATACTAAGTTATTTCTACACGATCTTTGCTCAGCAGAATGGCCAAGTTGCAAAACATACCTTTTACACACACACACACACACACGCACATACACACACACACACAACCAGTATCTATGGAAAATATTACCTAGATCAACCTTTGACACAGGGACACTGGGCAGGGAACACCACAACTGCCTTGTCAGTTAGGGACTGTGGGTGGTTTTTAGATGGGGAAGCTGAGTCTCAGAGACATGCAATTTGCCTGAGGTCATATAGCTAGTAATTGCAGAAACAGGGTTGGAACCCAAAACTCTCCCCTTTGGGTGTCTACAGCTCTTCTCAAAGTTTCCATGACAGTCTCTAATGGCTGAAACTTCTTTTAGCTTCTAGCATCTGACCCAACAGAGCAAACTCGAATGGCTCCTCAGTGATGGGCCATGTGGAAGATCCCACTGTCACGATCTAGCCCAGAGGTAGGCTGCCAGGAAAGGTCATTGGATCTCTCTGCATCGTGGTGCTTTGCAGGGAGAGGGAACTTAAGAGAGATTTAGGTCCAACCTCTCAAGGACTGCTACTTTTAGAACGCTTTCCCCAGCCCAACCCTGGGAGGTAGGCAGCCTTGGAGAATGATGGACCTACCCTCCAGACCATGAACCCGTTGCTTACCCTTGCTGGGCCTGTAAAATGAGGAGGGAAGGAAAGACATTGTGTTAAGCGCCTACTACATGCCAAGTACTGTGCTAAGCACTTTATGAGCATAATAAATCCCTTGAACTTTACATAGTTGTGAGGTCCCTTCCAGAGAAGACACAAGGCTTTGCTAACTTTAAGGCACAAAATAAATATTGGTAACTATTATCAGTTCCTTAAAAGCACGGAATAAATGCCAGCAATATCACTGTCTTCCTTTTACCCATGAGGAAGCTGGGGGTTAGAGGAGTTAAATGACTGACTTGGTCACAGACATCGCTATGAAGAGCCCCGTAGGGGTCAGAGCCAGGACCCTGCCTCTGTACTTGGCGGTCCTCTCCCCACTACACTCCTCCCTCCCGGATGCTGAGACAGCTTCTCCCCCTCTGCAAAGGAGGGTGGAACCTTCAAGTTTGGACCTGTTACTCGGTAGCACAGGTTTAAAGCACAATTGTGGGAAGGTCATAATCTTACATACCTGAGCCCTCCTTGACTAGGGTTTTCCTTTTCTAATCTGAGAAATGAGACACTTGAATCTCTGGGGCCAGGGATTCTCAAACGTTTTTATGTGACAAATTCTTTTGACAGCTGTGAAGTCTATGGAGTCATTTTAGAATAATGTTTTATAATTAATAAAATTATTATGGTGATTAATAAAAGTTATGACGACAAAGTCCCCAAGTACATTGAAATAGTTATCAAAATATAAGTTCATGGGCCCTGGATTAAGGACCCTTTATTTAAGCTGTAGAAGACAACAAGCATTGATTAAACACCTACTATGTGCTAGGCACTGATTGAGAGCTAGAGACACAAAGAAAGACAAAAAAAACCCAGACCTTGCTGTCAAGGAGCTCATGGTCTAGCAGGGTAGACAATATGACAGTACTATGTACAAACAAAATTTGGACAGCTTACACTGCAGATAGTCTCAGAGGGAAAGAGGCATTAGCAGGAAGAGATGAAAAATTTCTTTTTGCAGGTAAGATTTTTGCTGGGACTAGAAGGAAGTCAGAAATCCAGGAGACCAATGAGGAGGGAGGGCATTCCAGGAATGGGGGACTGCCAGTGAAAACACCTGAAGTCTAGAGGTGGAGGGTCAAATTTGAGGAACAGTGCAGAGGTCAGTGCCACTGGACTGAAGAATAAATGTGGGGGGCAGGGAGAAAGGAGGGGAAAGACTGAAAATGAAAGAGAGGGCCAGGAGGTGAAGGATTTTGAGGGATTTTTATACATACTCTCAAAAGTAACAAAGACTAACTGGAATTCATTAAGAGGGTGGCGTGGTGAGGTCTGCCCTTTAGAAAAATTAATTGTCAGCTGAATGGTGGATGGACTGGAGTAGGGAAGAGACTTTAGGCAGGAAAGTCAATCAGGAGGAAACTCAGAGTCCAGGCTTGACCTTATGATAGTTGCACTAAGTGGCGATGGTGTCAAGAGAGATATGTGCAGAAGGTCGAACTTCAAAAAGACTTGGCAATAGTGTGGATATGGGCATTGAGAGAGAGCAGGAGTGAGCTGTTGAGGGTGATAGGCAGTCATCAACCTGGGTGACTGGGAGGACTGGGATACTCTCAAGAGCCACAGAGAAACTAGGAGGGAAGGCTTGGCAAGGCAAGAGAATGAGTTCTATGTAGGACTTGCTGAGTTTAAGATGACTGCAGAATATCTGATTCATTATGTTCTTTGAGATGCAAGACTAGAGGTCAGGAAAGGCTAGGGCTGGACAGATGCATCTAAAAATCATCTGCAGTAAGACGATCTTCGTCACAAGAAAAATATAGATCCAGAAGAGGTGATCCAGGACAGAACCTTGGGGGACAACTCGGAGTTAGTGGAAGATCCAGGACAGGATCCAGCAGCCACTTGTCCCCCAGGGGCAGCCTCTGGGGGAAGCTGGAGAGGGGTAGAAGTCTGAGACACTTTAGGCACAGCTGTAGAGATCCGTGCTGCTTTCCATGGTACGCCTCAGCTCCAGCTGGCTCTTTCCATGCCTGGCTCGCTGCCAGCAATAGCAGGCACATGCTCCTCCCAGGTTATCAATCCCCAGTGGAATGGGACAGTAGAGCTCAAGGGAAAGCTGGGGAGAAACTTTCTTCTTACAGCTCATTCTTTTCTCTCCCCTAACCCAATTAGACTATTAGTTTAAGGGGGGAAAACAACTGGGGCACCACAATGCATACAGTACTGGGCCAAGAGTCAGGAAGACTCATCTTCATGAGTTCAAATCTGGCTTCAGATACTTCCTAGCTGTGTGACCCCGGAGAAGTCACTTAACCCTGTTTACCTCAGTTCTTCATCTGTAAAATGAACTGGAGAAGGAAAATGCAAACCACTCCAATACTTTTGTCAAGAAATCCCCAAAGGGGATCATGAAGCATCAGACACAACTGAACATTTAAAGGAGAGGAAGAAGTTATTTTTTCATTCATTGAATAAGTTTATCAAGCCCTTACCAAGTTTCACCATTGTTGATCTTTAGGTTTTTAGTAGTGCAGCCAAGAAAGCTTAAGCTTTTAAAAGTTAAAACTTCACTAAGACTTTTGGGACATCCTGTATATATATATATATATATATATATATATATATATATATACATATATGTATATATATATACACACATACACACATATATATGTATATATATAGTTACCTATGTACCTATATGTATGTAGGTTTATGTGTATACATGTATATACATATATGTATATGTACTCATATGCATACACATATATATGTACATACAGTTTACAAAGTCCTTTAGTCAAAACCAAACTGAAATTAACAATACAAATATAATTGTCCCCCTTTAACAGATGAGGAAACTGAGACTCAGATGAGTTAAATGATATATCAGCCATCACATGTGTAGAAAGCAGAAGAACCAAGACTTGGGTCTCAGTCTTCTGGCTCAGAGGCCACCTTTCCAAGTCCCTGACCCCAAAGAGATTCATTTATAAGAACTACTCCTCCGACTCTGAATTTTTGGAGATGGTTCCACCACAATACAAGGTCTGTTCCAGTTGTAAATTCATAATACTCTGAGCCTACGTTACACTTTGGGATTGCTCCCTCTACTATTCTCCTCCTCCTTCTTCAGTCTACTCTCACTGTCCTCCCTTTCTCACTTCTCAAGACCTTGCCTCGTGGCCTTCCACCCCACCATTCTACTGAACTCGCTCTCTCCAAAGTTAGCAGTGATGTCTTGCTGACTGAACCCAACAGTCTTTTCACCCTTCTTCTTCCCTGTGACCTCTCTATAGCTTTTTACAACATCGATCACCCCTCTTCCCAGGTACTCTGCTGTTTTGCTTTCCCTTGGTTCTCTCCTTACCTCTATATGGCTCCCTGGCTAAGAGCCCTGGTCCACAGCACTCCCATGATTAAGGATCCGCAGTCAGTTACATGGTCTAGGATGATATAAAGATATTGTAGTAGTTTGCGAAGACAGGAGAGTCTTACCTAAGCCTTTCTCCCACCTAGAAGTGGTTTTAGGAACAAAGGGGTCAGACTTGGTTACAGAATTTTCCCCAGAATTCTGGATTGTTCCATGCCTGTTCCTCAGCCATGCATGTAACTTGTGGATGAACTTAAAGTCATTTTAAAATTGGAAAAAAAAAACTTTTATAATTGAGCACAAAGTCTGTTATTCTTACTTAGAGTTTCCAGTCTGATAACCAGATTAAGAGAATTGCAAACTGTCAGTATTCTAAGGTAACAGGCCTGGAGCAATATCTATCTAAACAGGTGGAAAAGAAATATTGCCTGCAGGGATGTAGGCTAGCATCAGGTCGGTGCCCTGAAGGGTTATGGTCACTGCTGAGTGTGAGGAAAGAAAAATTCTGACAGATTGAGTCTCCAGAATGTTTGTTATTGTTTACAGTAACGCCAAATATGAGTTCATTGGAAATCATATGCTATTGGTAAGTAGAACACGTCTCCAGTGGAAATGTTGACATGTGCTGGGGGATCATCGGGCTTAATTCTCCTCTTCAGGAGTCAGAGTGCCCAGTAACATGCCCCGAGGCATCACAGAAGTGAGAGCCTCTCCAAATGCATTTCCACCCCTCTGCTATTCTCTCTTCCCTCCAGTTCATCCCTCATACCAGAATAATCTGCTTTTGTGTGTATAGATGTCTTAGCACTCCCTGCTCAAAAAACTTCAGGTCTTGAAGCTGACTACTGAGTAAAGGCTAAATTCTTCAGCCTGGAGTTTGAGGCTGAAACCCATCTCATGCCTGCTTGCCCAGCCAGCCATGTTTTATCCTGGCCTAGCCAATGCAATGTAAACTGAAGTCGTCTGTCCCTAGCCTGTCCCCAGGTTCTCCTGCCTCTACACCTTTGCTCACCTCTTCTCTCCTGTGCCTGGAATAGCTTCCCTTTCCTCTTCATGATGAATTCTTGCCCATTCTTAAAGGCCTGACTCACAAATAATTTTGCAGGGACCTTTCCTCAACCCCTCCCTCTCCTTTGGGGGCTGATCTTCCCCAAATGGACCTCATATATTCTTTTGTTGAAATTCTGTGTGGAGAGGGGAGAGGGAGTAGCTGGTAGAGGTGGCATTGAGGTATGGGTTTTGGAATCTGGGGGCAGAGGAAAGTTTTGGTGGAAAGATGCAGAAGAACGCCCATGATAGTGGGTTATGGGGCATTAAGGTCCCTGCCAACCCTTCACTTTCTATTGTTCTAGGGACCAGGTATGTATAGACCTGCTTCTGAACCACAGGCACATGACCTTCACTTGAGTTTTCTGAGAGTCATCCCTCAGTTCCACCATCTTTCTTTTATCATTCTCTATCATCATCCCTCAACCTTGCTGTTATCCATTACCTACTTCTCCCATTCCTAAAACCTCCCTCATCTACTCTGACCATTGTTTTTTTTTCCTCCCCGGCATCTGGTCTGTTATCATCATTTTAGCCTTGGGTTATTTTCTAGTGCTGGGGAAATGGTTGCCATGGTAGAGGGGGAGGCATGGATTTTTTTAAACACAAGATATGTTAGCTTTTGGAGCCCTGTTGTAAGACATAGGGATAAGGAAGGAGAAAAATAGGTGTAATAATTTAAAATCTCCTATCCCTTCCTTTCCTTTCCGATCCTTTCCTATCCTTTATTTTCTTTTCCTCTTTCCTTTCCTTTTTCCTCTCCTTCCCTTTCTCCTTCCTTTCCCTTCCCTTCCCTTTCCCTCCCTTCCCTTCCCTCTCCTTTCCTATCCTTTCTTTTCTTTTCTCTTTCTTTTCCTTTTTCCTCTCCTTCCCTTTCTCCTTCCCTTCCCTTCCCTTTCCTTTCCTTTCTTTTTACATTTGACAAGAATGAAAGAATTTGATGGCTTACTCTAGAAAGACAATGATATCATGGCCTCTAGCTAGCTTTTATTAGCATGGCTCTGATTTTTGGTGACTATTAAATTAAGCATCTCTTTAAACTCATTGCTCATGAGCCCTCACTAGTGTTTCTTTCACTAAGCCAAACCTGTTGGCTGTGAGTACAAAGCAAAGCCATTCAATGAAATAGCATTAAAGGCAATAACATGGAAACTTAATTTTTGTAAAAAAGAATTGAATTCTCCAGCATTCATTCACTCTTGCTCATTTCTACCTCCCACACCTATCTTATAAATACTAGCGCCAGAGTAACTCCTTGGTCAGCCGAAAGGACTAGAAGGGGGGTGCATCACTCAATTGTGGTGACCCTTGGGGGTCTCTCTGGGGCTTCAGGTCTCCCTCCCTCCCTTACGGTTCACCTTCTCAGTTTAGCGTGTTTCTCTTTCTGCCTTCCAGACGTTTCTTCTCTCCGCAGGCTCTGGTCATGCCAACTCTGGCTCTCAGTCATTTGCTCCTTACCTGGTTTTGCTGGTTGGGCAGCCTCCTGGCTGCTGATTATTCCTTACTTTGTCTTCTCAGGTGACAGTTCCTCTGAATTTAGACTCTCTGGGGAGATTTTCAATCTTAAAAAAGGTACTTACTAAAAGGTGCTGCTTAATGCCAAGAGTTCTGGAGGATGTAAGTAAAAGATAGGCACAGGAGCCCCTCCCAGACCACCAGGTCAATTCTAGCCCATTCCTCACAGCCATTATCCAAGGAAACAATTCTTGTGGATAAAAGGGGCTAGTAACACTTACCAATTTCTAGCCACACACAGGACAGGCAAGGCAGTCAGTGTATACTGAATGAAAGTCAGGAGGCAGGATATGTAAGATAAGTCATAACACCCATACTATCTCCATTATCATCTCTCCTCAGTCCCTGATGGAGACAGCCCAGGACCTTGAACCCCAAAGCCTTGGGAATAACAATATTTCCAGCCTAGTGACCTACATCATCACCTTCAGAAGAAATCCTGTGGAGATGTTAACTGGTAACTGCTACCTCAAATACTACAGTCAAAGCTACCAAACATGTGGAAGAAAATTCTTGCCACCAAAGTTCCTGGCACTGTCCAATGGCTCACCATCATAAAGAGTATGATTTTATCAGTGGAAATGATGTGAAAGAAGAGGCAGGACCATGAGCCTTGTTTCTGTTCCCTGAGGACCTTGGGACTTTTACATCGGATTTGTAGCTGAAACTTTTCAAATTTGTTTTTTCCTCATCTCCCCATTACATGATGGGAACTCTCAAGAGTAGAGATTGTCTAATTTTTTCTATTGTATCCACAACATTTAACATGGTATCTTGCACACAGTAATTAATAAGTGCTTCATTCATCTGTCCAATCATTCATACATTTCATAAAAGTAAACTTGCCATCCATTCCCAGAAGCTACATCTTTACACTTAGTCTCTTTAGAAGCTCTCAGTTTCCTGGAGTCACAGAGTAAAAGGTAGTTGCTGATAAAGTAATCACATCCGAGTGATTGGGAGGGTTGGAACTGTCAACTCGGCCAAACTAGCCTCTAACCCATGGATGGCCAGAGCCCAACTGAGCAGGCAAGGGAGCCTGACAAGAGAGATTCCTGACAAGAGAGTCAGGAATCGAACAAAAAAGTTTAATTTCAAAGTGAGGGAAATGGCTTACAAGCAAGGAGGAAGATTAGGCACATGTACAGGAGCACCGCCCCTTAGTGGGGGAGGGGAATACTCTTTAGTGTGACCGAACCTTAATTTTTATATTTGAGACTCGACAAAGATTCAAACAGTTAGTGTAGCAACAGTAGCAACAGCGAGGCAAGGTTGTCTAGTGACAAGAAGTCTGTTCATACCCATGTCTGGGTTTACTGGTATCGCCCGAGCTCAGAGACCATCACTTCCACAAGGTAAATGCAAAGGATTGTTGTTATGCCAAGCTCAGGGCACAGTTTGCTTGCTGGACCTTAGCTCTGGAAAACAAGGTATGTCCTAGTAGTATCTTGACAGAACAAGCAATCAAAGGTTCATGAATTTTAGTCTCAGATAACCAATCAAACTATCAGCAAGAATTTGTCAAGTATCTCCCTAGTTGTCTGGCATAAAACATAAATGTCATAACAGTATTTTAAGCTTTGGGGCCAACAGGAACCAGACTCTCAAGCTTGAAGCTGCTCAGAAGCTTCTAATGCAATCTCTCATTTTATATTACAAGAAACTGAGGACAAGAGAGGTTAGGTGACTTACCCAGGTTTATTTGGGCTGAGCTGGGTCTAGAACTGAGCTATCTTTGTAGAAGTGAGTGCCTTTTTATATGCTAGGAAGCAGCTAGTGTCTTCAGAAGCAAAGTGTGACTCTGCCTCTGGTGTAAAATCAGGAGCACGGGGTGAGGACCCTGAGGATCCGAGTTCAAATTCTGTCCCTGTGACAACACTCTGTGTTAATATAAAATCATTTCATTTGTTTGGGCATTGTTTGATAGAATAAAAGGAGTCAGACCAGATGATCACTATGGTACTTTCTAGCTTTAGCAAGAAAATCTCTCTGTGCTTTAGTTTTTCCATCAGAGAAAGGGACATTTCTGGCTTAATAAACCATGAAAAAGTAGGCAGTGAATATTATGACAGGGGGATTGGAAGCACCTCCGGCTGAATACACTAAGTAATTAGAGCCTGTGGTGCATGTATCTTCACATATATGGAAGTCAACCAGAAGGAAGCTAAGCTCCGCTGCTACCTTCAGTGTATGTTCTCTGACATTTTGAGGCAGGGCAGATGGGGGTGGTGGTCAGTTTCATAGAGGTGCTTCCGAACTAGTGAAGGTCACATGTTTCCTTTCTTCATGTTTTCCCCATCCTCTAAGAAATATTGATTGCCCTTAGGAAATGATTTTATTTTCTATTTTCCTTTTGACCAAGACTGGAAAACACTTGGGAAATTTCTGCCGACCTCTGTGAGTAGACAGGCCTGACCTTTTAAGTTGCCCAATTAGATCTTTTAGCATTTTCGAGCTAGGAAGTTCTAAGTATTAGGGGAATGGTGAGTGGCTTATCTGGAGGTCCTGTGAAGTTTTTGCTCCAGCACTAGACTCAGAGCTGTTGAATTTCCCAGGATGGTAGATTTCTCTCACTGATGAAGAATACAAACCAGGCAGAGGCCACGATGAGATATAATCTTATAAATAAATAACTGAAGTAAGATTTAATGTTTTAGGAAATACTGTGGAGAGCATATAACATCCTCAGGACCGGGCTGTGAGAAGCCACAGGCGATCAGAGTGAAGAGAGCTTTCAGAAGCTGCCAAATCCAATCTATGTCAGCATAATAACATTGGCAATTATCATTTCTAGCTTTTCTATAGTACTTTAAAGTTTGTAAAGTTCAGAGATATTATCTCATTTGACTCTTATAAAAATTCCCAGGAGCAGGTACTATTCTATCCATTTTAAAGATGCGGACACTGAAGTGGAGAGATCAGTAGCTTGTCCAGTCACCCAGCTAGTAAGCATCTGAAACAAGACTGGAATGCAGACCCTCCTGACTCCAAGCCTAGCACTTTACCAACTACAACCTACGTGGCAAGTGGTCTTCCAGCTTTTGCATATAGACTTCTCAGGCTCCTCTTCTGGTTAAGCATTTCAAAGTTCCTTCAAACAATTCTCTCACTGGCCAAAGTTCCAAAATCCTATTCTCTGACACTTTTGTGTGAACACAGCAAAATCACTGAACTTGTCTTATCCTCAGTTTCCACATCTACAAAATGGAAAAAAATAGCATCCGTAGTACCTGTATCCCAGGGTTGTCATAAGGTTCAAAGGAGGCCATGCATGTTAAGCACTCGACAAACTTGCCGTCATCAATATGCCTTTTGCTGTTTTGGCCAACTTGGACACTCCAAGTCTCGATTTCTTCATCTACAACATGGCCCTGGGCTGGATGGCTTCAGAAGTCCCTTCCAGCACTAGGGCTAGCTACTTTGTCATGTTCCTTCCAAGGCCCCTCACCAGCATGGTTTCCCTGCTTTGAACCTTCTCTGGTGAATTCATGTCCTTTCTCAACTAGGGTTGTGATATATGTGTGCACTCTGGCACCTTCTCTACAACTGATATTCTCACATTTGCCCAGACACACACAGCAGTATGTGTCACAGGCAGTACTAGAACCCTGGGTCTTACTGGCTTTAAGGCCAGTCCTCTATCCATGGTACCCCATTGCTTGTCATGTTTAATACCACAGTGGACAGAGTGCTAGACTTGGAGTCAGGACAGCTCATCATCCTGAGTTCAGATGTGGCCTCAGACACTTACTAGCTGTGCGCAAGTTACTTCACCATTTCTGCCTCAGTTTCTTCAAGTATCAAGTGAGCTAGAGAAGGAAATGGCAAACCACTCCAGTATCTTTGCCAAGAAAACCCCAAATGGGATCACAAAGAGTCAGACGTGACTGAAATGATTGAGCAACAACAACAAATAGGTACACTTAGAATCAAGAGAGGCAGCATGGTGGAACACAGAGATTCTTAATCTGAACTTTTTAATAACTATAACAAATATAACTTTATATACACATATGGTTATAACTATATACATATTATATATATTTACTATATTTCAATCTAATAGGTTTCTTTTGAAATCCTGTGTATTTAATTTTATGACTTCAGATGTCATGATTCTGAGCAGCCTAGTTCCTTCCGTAGGCCTCTCCAGATCGATGGCCCAAAGGGGCCCATGGCACAAAAAAGGATAAGAACCCTTGGTATCATGGATAGAGGTTTTCAAATAGCACTGGGAGTCACATGACCTGACCTTGGGCCTACAGGGGCATAGGGAATGAACCTGTGATTTCATTGGTTTAGGGAAGTTGTGGGTGAGAAAAGCACCTGTCCTGATGTAGATCAGCACCTCTGAGCATTAGTCAGAGTACCCAGTGATCCAAGGTCTCATAGCCAGACCTGAAACCCACGTCTTCCTGGCTTAGAGGCCAACTTTCTACTCACTATTCAGTGTTGCCTCACAATATGTAGTAGGGACTTAAAGCTTGCTGGCTGATTGCTCTTGGTACAGGTTAGGATGAAAGGAGTGGAGGTCACTTAAATTCAAATAGTTTCAAAAGGAGATTTAACCAGCTTCACTTTTAGAAGACATAATGACCAGTTATTTGCTCGGTCCAGAGTGGCGGACATCATCTTTCCCAGGAAGAGCTTAAAAATTCCCCACATGTAACACTTTCTTTTGGTTTGAACTTAAAAAAACAGAAATTCCCATAAACCTAAACATGTGCCTCTGGAAGACAGGCCTTAAGGCAATGAAAATAAATAGATAAGGCATAAATATTTATAATCATACAATTCAGATCAGGGCAGGGGAGGGATGGAAGCAGAGGAAAGTCATCAAGTGGTGACACTGGGTGGGGGGACCAGAGTCTGGTGCCTTACTTTTTAGGTTAGAATGAACACTAACTCTGTAGTGGGTAGAGAGGGGCACCCATTTTAAAGGTGATTTATCAGCCTCCTGTGCTATAGACGTAGTTGAGTTCAGGAACAAACACAGACAAACTCGCTGATGAGAATCCCTGGATAACAGCATCCAAACCACTAAAGGAATCCTTGCTGTCCACCTCATTGCCCTCCTCAGGCCTCCACTCTGGCCTGGTGTGAGGATGCCAAGCTCCACCAGCTCAGTGCAGGAAGCTAACAGCTCCTGGATGACCTGTGGATGTCAAGGGACTATCAGCTTTTATTCTTGGACAGATAAAGGGATGCTCCAGTCAGAGGTGAGCAAACTCCACTAAATTAAAGAGAAGTTAACAATCCTAAACCAAAGGAATTAGGACCTATACACATGTATTACCAGTGAGGTGGACAGAGTACTGGATTTGGAGTCAGGAAAACCTGAATTCAGTCAATCAATGCTGATTTGTTAAGCAATTGCTATGGGCCAAGGACTGAGAACTTGCCTTAAACATTTACTTGCCGGGTGACCCTGGTCAAGTCACTTCTCTCAACCTCAGTTCCTTCATCTGTACAATAGGGATGATAACAGTGCCTACCTCTCAGGGTTGTGAGGATAAAGTGATGATATTTGTAACGTGACTATTAGAGCTTAATAGTTAAATGCCTGTCGATTAATTGATTGGTGGTGGAAGGACTTAGAAGAAGCCTCCTTGTACTAACCAAATTAGAGATTTTTTCATGTTGGAGTATATGTGTATGAATTCATCCATCCATCCATATAATCTTAATTGTGTACATGTATATGAAATATGAATATACATGTAAATATGTATTCATGCGTGTTGTGCAGGCTCACTCTCTCTCCAGGTCACACACTGGTCAGTCTTATGTCCAAAGCTAGTGAATACTTGAGGGAAACTTCAGTATTTTAGGGGTAACTCTGAGCCATCAGGATGTTTTCCAATTCCATTGCTCATGAGCCCCCATCTGGTGGGCAGCAATTCATATCAATGACTTGTTATCTCTCAGTATCATCTGACAAGTTAACATCAATTAGCTTTGCTAAAGGTGCATTTACTGAGAAAGTGTGGGAAGAATCAACATTCAGCAGCCTCCTAAACCAGAAGCACACTTCCCTCTACTACATATTGTATATATAAATATCCAAGTCCATTGTTGGGCGGGTCAGCCAGGTCCTCTTCAGGCTTGGCACCTCACTGGCTTGGCTGCCAAGGCTACCTGCACACTTGTCCATGTTGCTAGACCTCTGGTGGCTATTCTGATTCTTGAAACTTACAAAAGTGCAAACTGATCTGCTCTGTCTCCCATTCTCATTAACCTAATTATCAGAGGGAATATACACAAAGAGACAAAGAAAAATAGTGGCACCGGGTGTTTACATCCACACGATGGCCTGAGTGGTGAGATAAGGCAGCCCCAGGGACATTTGCCAGGGTTGCTGTCACTGCTGCTGCCTGGTTTCCTATCCAAAGGCTCAGATCACTTCCTCCTGATGTGAAAGCTTCCAGGGAAGACCGAGCGATTTCATCTATTCCAGACTTTGGTGTGTACAATTGGTTCTGGCTCAGAAGGCAATAAAAGGCGTTTCACCACCACGTAATAAGTTGAGAGGAGACAGTCAAGCCCAAGCCTGCTTTGAAGAGGAGAGATAAAGGGCTCTTCTCTCTAGCTTTCCAGAAGCAGGTCTGTAAGCCTCCTAAAGCCTCCACATGGACTGGGACCAATCAGAGAGTAATGAGGACTCATTTGCCCTCCTACTCACACCCACATCCACTCACACACTCACTTCTCCCCCCTTCCCTGCCCCCTGCCCATGTCTATATTTACCTCTAGGTGTTTCTCCACACGAGTGAGTCATCACCGGACTTTTTCATGAATTATAAATAAACTGAAGTCTTTCTAATTGATTGTTAAAATCTTGTCTTCTACATGAAACCTTTTTTGACCCCCTTAATGTTAATGCCTTCCTCTTTTGATGTCCAGTTTAACCTGAAGATGACATGTTTGTCCCTAGTTGTTTGAATACTGTCTTTCCCATTAGTCTGTGACCTCCTGAGAGCAGGATTATCTCTTTCCTCTTTTTCTACCCATAGCACTTAGTTTCTGGTGCATAGATATTAATAACGATGTTCAGTAATGCTTGTTGACTACCTGCCCGCTTGACCACAGAGAAGAGCATGCCTAGAGTTGGTTTGCTCAGCTAGAGGTGGTACTGTACATGTGAGAGACTGAATTTAAACCGAGATTTTCCAGAGTCCAAGACCAGCAATATACATAGAACCTCCCAGCAAGTGTGGATTGGGAAAATAGTTTGTATGAAAGTATTAGCAATTTTGAAATGTGTTTTCAACTCATTCAATAAGAAGAATGTAGAACTTGGTTGTCCTTTGGTCTGAGAGATTTAAAGAAAGCTCAGTTCAGAAAAGTGGACTCCCCCTCCAGATTGGACCAGTGGCACTTTGTTCAGCCCACAGGGAACACTGTTTCTCCAAGTTTGTTTTCATCCTTATTTGTTCTCTAGAATTGTTTTTAAAATGAGATGAGCCCATAACAATTGCATTAACACAGTGCTTGGCACATAGAAAGCCTTACCAATATTCTATCTATCTATCTATCTATGATTTATCTATTAAAACTGAAATTGTTTGGGAAGATTTCTTTTTGTATTTTGTCTGACATCAGTTTGTCTATGCTGATGCAGTGAAGACAGGATTTTGCATTTTTCCTTTTGAATGTGAAGATTATTTGGACTCGATTCTCCTCTCTTCTTTGACCCCACATGCCTTACCCAAATGTCAAGGGTAGTGGAGATTCATATCCAGAGAAGAAAATCTCCATGTTATAAGAACAGACAAACTGTACTGTTTGGTTCAGTAGCAAAGCAGGTCAGTCATCTATAATTGGATCTACTGGACCCACACGGAAACTGGCAACGCGTTTTATCTGTTGCCAGAGGAGGATCAAAAAGTTGCAAAAAGTCTTTTCTACCTTGGGAAGTCTCAAATGAATTCAGAGACAGCTTCTTCCTCCATTACCTCTGTCCAAAACTTCCTAAGAAATCCAAGTGTAGGAGGAATGAATCAGCCCAAAGGATTTGGGGAAATGTTTTGATGGGCTCAGAGGGATGTACATAAAAAGCTAGAATTTCTTAAGAACCAAATGCCTCACTCTGATCCCACTGAAGTGATGTCATTTTCACCATAATTTCCCTGGCTGTATCTCTCTCATCTTCTCCCCATGGTTTCCTGGTGAGATCTCAGCCTAATAGGCTCCCCAGGTAAATTGTAGGAGGAGACAAAGGTAAATCTGCAAGTTGATGTTGCTTAATCTTGTCTCCCCACATCTGAGAGATGTTTAGGTTTTCTTAAGCAGGAATACACAAGGCATCTTAAAACAACAATGGAATATGAAGGTATGGCTAGATGGGATGATGACTGGGCTAAGGGTGTCATTGACATGGGGATGGGTGGACTAGAAAATGTTTAACAGCTTGGTCTCAAGAAAAAAATTGTACCCATGATTTGCTTTTAAATTTGATTTATTTTATTGGCATTTCTCCATCACTTTCTTAAGTCTAAGCATCCAACAAAACAATAAATTAAGCTCTAATATGTAGTGTTTGTCCATTTTCTAGGTGGAAATGCTCCAGTATGCTTTAGGATTTTGGGAAATCCCAGATGAAATGCCTTTTGCCAGTGCCCATGGGCATCTTCTCTGAAGGGTTTAGTCTGAGAGAGCTGTTTATGCCACTTTGAGCTACAATGACTTGCCCAAACTCCCATTGCCAGTATGCCAGATGGAGGACTTGCATCTAGGTCTTCTTGTTTTCAACGTCAGCTTTCTAGCCATGTTACTTCTCATTTTAATAAAAATTGAGAAATGTTCATGCATGGTGAGGAAATTCATCTTCAACAACAACAGTAGTCATAAATAATCAGCTTGCTGAAATAGCAATGTATCACTGAGAGGCAGAAAATTTTAATGCTTCTCAAATACTTAGAAAGCAATGATTTAGTGGCTAGAATTATCAGAAGTTCACTGTCTTTCATAATCTAACATAACAAAATGCTATATATTTGTAAATATTCAAAACATCTCAAAATATCCTTGAGAACTTTTAGAAAATTTCCAGAACTTGGTCACAATCCAAGACTAAACTGTTGGTCGTAAGCTCCTGGGCATAAGGTTGATATGTAAAAATTCAAAACCAATACTTTAACACTTGTTACTATATCAAATAAGGGTGGTACAGTGAAGATAGCACCAGTCCTGGAGTCAGGAAGATCTGAATTCAAATTTGACTTCAGATCCTTACTAGCTATGTGACCCTAGGCAAGTCACTTAATCCATAGTTCTTCATCTGCAAAATGGGGACATACTGGAGAGGGAAATGGCAAACTGTTTTAGTATCTTTGCCAAGAAAACCCCAAAATCCATGGGGCCATGTAGAGTTAGATATGATTGAATGACTGAACAACAACAGCCATACCACACACTCATAACCTCCAACCTATGTGGAATGAAAGCTTTCACAATATAGAGATATAACAGAAGGAACTAAAATCATGGGGCAAAAGAATGATGTACAGATCATTTCCATAATCCTGTTGACTTTTGGAATTACCTGCAGCATGTCTCTAATGAGCCACTAAAACATGAGAGTACACCATAATACTTTCATTTGATTACAAAAAACATTTTATTCCCTTGTGATAAATAATCTTCAGAATATTAAATTTCTAAAACATGGTAATAGGCTAACAATTTGTATCAGGACCATTTTAGATCTGAATTCCAAGAAAAAGATGCAGAATGTAATCCTAATATCTGACATTTCTATAGGACTTCATCTGAATTATCTTACTTGATCTTCATAATAAACCTCAAACACAGTTCTACTGGCATTCCCATTTTATTGAGGTTAGGTGACTTACCTCAGGTCATACAGCTAAGAATATGAAGAAGCTAGGTGTCTAAACCCAGGTCTTGGGGATGCCTAATTCAATGATTCCTTCTTGGAGTTATGCTTAATTTTCTGCTGAGAATACATTTGGAGAAAATGGAATTTTTTAATGGGGGAGGTGAAGGGAGTTGGTGGTTGTTGTTTTCCTTGGGGTATATCAAAGAAGTCTTTGCTACATCCATAAGACATTTTTAAGAATACTTTCCAGGACATCTATCTCACCTAGACAAGAAGACCATTTTAAATTGGACTCATTAAATCATACGTTGACACAGCCAACAGCCACGTTGAGGCTAGTTAACAAATGAAAAATGAGTTTTTCCTTACTTGTTTACTTTCTAAGGATGCTTTTTTATTTTCTTTTTTATTCCTGGTAACACATGGACTTAGGGGATCTTGTTACATGACATTCTGACAGAAATTAAAAATGTGAAGCCTGAAAATCCGATAGATAGCAAGTCTTCCCCCACATGGGGTACAAGTGTGTAGGCTGCTACCGACAAAAGAAACCTGAATGTCTCTTCTCTTGCAAGGAGGAATGCCAATTAAAATCCTAGATATTTGGTTTAAAAGATGATAAAAGCATAGATTCACTTTAGAAACATAAAGCAAACAACCTCAGGGAAGAAAATGAAACATTAGGTGATCATAACTCATGCCATCCTTTCCTTTCTTGCCTCCATTCAGGCTGGCTCCCCATAACATGGGCAGAGTCATAAATAGGTTGGGGGTAAATGGAGCTTTGCCCAAAACTGACCAGTTGGGAAGGCGTGGCTAACGATATTTCACTTCACCAGCACAGAACCAGCAAAACAGAATACCTGAATTAAATTAAATAAAATAATGAATTAAAATAGAAAGTAACCAGATGGCAAGGTGAGGTACCCTCTTCTCCTTCCTCCTAATATCACTCTTCCCAAATTCTAGTTATGGCTCGGAGTGTTTCATTGTAATAATTAATTAAACTTCCCCTTCTTGCTCTTGGTGATCATTCAAATCAGAGTTTGCAGTCACGTGACCTTGTCTTTGATACTTGGTTTAAAATAGCTTTTTTTCCCTTTTATTTTATCCCATTACATCAAGTTAAATCATATCTGCTCCTGTGCCATTCAAATTTATAGCTTTTTAAAAACAGAATCCCTCACTTAATGTGACATAGAAAAGCTACATATATCATGTATATTTGTGTTCATCAATTCAATAATATTATCAATACTGTCTTACATTGATATAATTTTTAAGGCTCTCAAAGCATTTTATATTATCTTCTTTTATCCTCCTAGTAACTTCTGTAGAAATAGAATTGTCCAAAATGGAATAGAAAAGGAGAATGATGGATTCTCTCTCTCTCTCTCTCTCTCTCTCTCTCTCTCTCTCTGAATGTTTTCAGGAAGACAAGCTGAATGGCCATTTGTTTTAGTGTATAATGAGAGTTTCTTCCACGTATGGGCTATGCTAGAAGGCTGTGAAAGTCCTTTCATGCTTAACATTTTGTGATTTTGTGATGTCCATCAGTATGAAGAACAGGTAAAGCTTTAGAGTTACTTGTATTGAGTATTTGCTGTTTATAGTTCTGCCACTTCAAAGTGGTGTTTATCACTTGTTCAAAGAGCAGGTTAGTCTTCCTTGTAGGAGAGAGGGAGAAGGGGCTTCAGGAACATTTCTCCACAATCAAGGTGATCAGAGAAAATTAAGGGTTTTTTCCTAAATAAAAATAAACAGTTCCAGAAGTGGGGTTTCTAAGAAAATTAGAATGCAACAAAAAAGATCTGAATTTTGAACAGTGAAAAGTTGACATGTCAGGAGGCTGGAAAGTGGGACAATATTGCAGAGGAGAAGGGACAAAAAAGACAAATAATTATAAAATTAGAGATTAGAAATAAATTTAAGATTCTTTCTAAAAATGAATAAACTGTTTACTCCAAGGAGGAAGGAGCTGGGTGTCTTAAAATGAATGATTAAGTAGATCATCAAGTGACATCAAGTAAGACAGAGCATCCATTAAGGGCCAAAGGAAGAAGAGAAAAGAACACTGTGAGTTAGTGACTTCCTTCTCAATGGTACAAAGATAGTTCTTTATTGTCCCAGGAACAAGTTAGATCTTTTGTCTTCCTGAGGAATGTATCTAAGGCACAAATAATAAGGTCAGGAGGAAATGAAAAAGCATCAGTGGAGATTATAAAGTCCCAGGAAAGAAGCTGAACTTCAATTAGAGAGATGGGTGATGTTTTCCTTAATTTTGTCCATCAAAGGAGAGGGTTTCAGAGGAAAACATGGTTGGAAAAGTGAACAGCTAGCTCTGATGATGGGAGCTAAGAATGACATTAACCCTAAATTTTTATTGCACAGTTTAAAATACTAGAATTACATATAGGGTGAATTATACCTAGAAAAGATTGGTAACATATATTTGCTTAACATATTTAAAATATATATAAAGGGGCTTTAAACTAAAAACAATGAGGAGGGGGAAAATTTTGTATATCTATAGCTATCATTTTAGACATCATGCAGGGTAGCCATAATAAAGAACAGCTAGGTGGCACAGTGGACAGAATGCCAGTAATGGAGTCAGGAAGTCTAATCTTTCTGAGTTCAAGTATGACTTCAGATACTTGCTAGCTGTATGACCCTGGGCAAGTCACTGTTTGCCGCAGTTTCCTCATCTGTAAAAGAGTGGGAGAAGGAAATGGGCAAACCACTCCAGTACCTTCGCCAAGAAAACTCCAAATGGGGTCAGAGAGAGTCAGACACAACTGAAATGACTCAACAACAACAAACTATAATAAACTAGAATAGCAGTTGAGACAGCCAGAAGTTCACAGAAGGAAGAAATGAGGCAGCAGTAAAACTCATGATTCAAACGCCTATACACAAATGTACCAAGTTAAAGCTATAAGGAAAATGAATTGGAGCTTCTGGGGTAAGGAAGCAAATCTGACCTCATAGATATCCCTGGGAGTTGGTAGGATGGAACGCATGACTGCAATGGATACATTGCTCAGTAGGAGAAGGAGAGGCAGAAGGGGGTGAGGTGGGTTGGAGTTATATATTGTAAAGCTATATTTGTGTGAGAAAATCTAGTAAATGGAACGAAGAAGCATGGTGAAGAGACTTTGGTTGAACATCAATGGAGCAAGATATAGAAACAAATTTGTCACCAGCTGTATTAGGAAGTAGAACAACATGTATTAAGCACCTACTGGATGCCAAGCACCACACTAAGTAAGCATTTTGGAACTATTATTTCATTTGATCGTCATGACAGCATTGGAAAGTAGGTACTTTATTATGCTCATTTTGCATTTGAGGAAAATGGCGCAGACAGATTTTAATTCCAACTCTTGACTTCTGACTTCGGACATTGTTGCATCCGTGGTACCCTCTGGCTGCCAGTGCAATGTTTCTATTGACTTTGATGGTTACTGTCAACATCTTGTAAGAGCTTGTCCATTTTTGCTTCTGTTTTTTTCCCTTTCTTCTTCGTATCCTTAAGTGATGAATTTGAGATGATTTGGGATTTCACAGCAAAGATAAAAATCAGACTGGTTTTGCCCCCCTCCCCTTTATTCTCCTTTATGAAGTAGTATTTCTCATAATCTTTCCTCATTCTTACTCATAACATCTTCCAAACAAGTTTACATACTAAATATGTACTATCTTTGGTTACTATCTCTATCACATGCTTTTTGGAGTATTTTATTTTTTTGTTATGGCAAATGATTTACATTGGTCAAACTTGTATATAAACTTACAGCCAGTGTCAATGTCCTTTCTGTTATCTATTTCTCATTTCTGTTATCAATAACTTTTTCAGAGAGGTCATTTTAATTTCATCTTGTGTCTTTTTCATGGTTATTCTTTGTTTAGCTTTTTATTATTTTTGAGGTTTACTCTAACAAGCTGGTGGCTCGACTATGCAGAAACCCATGTTATAGGAATGACACCCAGCTCGATAATGAGTCTTTTTCTGTCTGCTAAAATATCATCATTTATATTCTTTTCAGTATGGAAATATTCTATTACATTCAACACCATAATTTGTTTAGCCATTCCCTAATAGTGTGCTACCCATGTTATTTCCAGGATTTTTGTTATTAAAAATAATTCTGCTATGAGAGTCTTTATAACACTAATCTTTTCTTGCTGTCAGTAACTGCTTTAGGGCACATCTCACTATTGGAATCTCTGGGTCAGTGGGTTTGAAGGATTTAGAGTCTTTCTTGAATACTTCTCAATTGTTTTCTAGCCTACTTGAGTCAGTTCATAGCTCTCTCAGCACTGAATTAGTGTGCTTGCCTTTCCATGCTCCCACAACAATGAATTTCTCACTCTTTTTGTATCTTTGTGAGTTTGAGGGATCATGATTTTAGACCTCAGGATTGTTTTAATTTATACTTCTCTAATGATGACGGATTTGGAACACTTTTGAAAGCTCTTAGTGATCATTCTTGTTTCTTTTTTTAAACTATTCATATTCTTTGACCATTTGTCCAATCCCATAGGGTTTTAAGGGATATGCAGGAAGGCTTTTAGGCTTTTGGGCCAATACTCTATGTAGGATTTATGGCAGGGCCGTATATGGGGAAGACCTTTATAAGATGAGAAGGCCAGAATAGATAGTAACACAAGAAAAGAGTACCTGCTTCAAGCTCCCAGTTCTACTGAAGCACTAATGTATTTACAGACAGTGAATCAAAGGCCCCACAAGGTTAAAGGGCCTGCTTATAATCACATAGACAGAAAATGACAGAGCCTAGACCCCAACACAGCCAATCTGACTCCCAGTCCAAGGTTGCTTCCATTGGATCAATCTGCCTTGTTCATGACAACTGAGATTTTACCTGAGTTCCCTGCAAACTTGCATTTCTCCACATTAAAAAAAATCAATTCTTTGTCCACTTATGCCTTCAAGGCAATTGGCATTATTTATGTATTGCGTCTTAACTGTCCTTTGCCACATGACTCAATTTCAGAGCTGCAGCTTCATTAGTGGAATGTTTGCTTCTTTCCTCCAATCATTAATAAAGATATTAAATAAGCCCACGCCTCCCAAAAGCCACAGTGGGAAGGAGCCGAACACCTGATGCCACTTTCTTCATTCTATTTATCATAACTCTCTCCTCTGCTCTGTCAGCCAGTTTCCAACACAGTATATCAGAAGGAATGAGTTTGTAAGACAGCTGCTTTCCAACTTTTCACTTTATGGGGGTTTCTGCATTAAGATTCCCAATATCTCATATTTATTGTGTCCAATTTATTCAGCGGCTGGTCTATCTTATTTCAGATTGCCAAGCCTATAATAGATTTGTTCAAAAGTGGGTTGGGCTGTCTCAGAAGGTGGAGCATTACCTACCACTGGAGATTTTCATCAGAGGCCAGATGATCACTTGTCAGGTAAGAGACAGAGAGTTCATGTCCACGTTTGGGTTGGACTAAATGCCACTGAGGTCCCTTCTGACTATGAGATCCTATGACTTTAGGGTTTTTGATGATCTAAATATCTATAACATACTGTATAAGGATTCATCAAGGCAGTGTGTAGCACAGTGGGTAGAGTGCTGGGCCTGGATTTGGAAGACCTGAGTTCAAATCCACCTTTGGATGTTTACTAGCTATGTGATCCTGGGAATATCATAGAACCTGTCTGCATCAGTTGCCTTATCTATAAAATGTGGATAATAGTAGCATCTGCCTCCCAGGGATGTTCTGAGGAGCAAATGAGATAATATTTGTAATACATATTTAACATAGTGCTGACACATGGCATATTTTTATAATTCTATAATTACATTTCAAGATAATTGGTTTCCTTTGTGATGGTATGGATTTTATTTTATGTATTTAAAAACACAACACTAAAAAGCAGACCACGAACTTCACCAGACTGCCAAGGGGTCGACGACACAAAAATAGTTGAGACACTCTTCTCTATACAATATTTTATTGTCTCTAGCTCTCTGAAATTTCTGCCAGCTCTAAATCGATGAGCCTATGATTGCCAGCCATTTACTTATGTGTTCCAGGAAATGTAAAATCTCAGCCAGAAAATTCAGTATCATGGAGAGTGGTCCAGAGCAACAGAAGACTGGGGATCCCTTGTGAATCACATGTAGGACCAGGAGCAAGTTACTTCATCTTCTAGATCTCAGTTAGTAACATCTGTATAACGGGGGGATTTAGTCTTTATTCATTCATTTCATTCAACTCTATGTTATTGAGAGACTACATTTCTCATTTGGGGATATTATAATGAACAGACACAACTTCTGTCCTCATGGAACTATCATCTAGTATGGCAGCTCAAATATGTAACTGAGTCATGTTAAAGCATTGTGGAATGTCATCACTACCCTCCCCCTCCCAAGAGCTACACAGTATTGTATATGAGAGTTCAAAAGAGGGGAGGGTTATGGAAAGTTCAATAGACATCATCTAACCTTATTCTCCGAGTCATCTACAGATGAGGAAACTGAGGCCCGAGATGTTAAGTTATTTACCCAAATTCACATCAATAGTAGGTGTCAGTCATTTCATAAATTTCCAGAGTTCTTTTCTTGACGTGTATCTCTTTTCTCTCTATACATTCTCCATAGGTGAGCTCATCCCCTTCTCCCCTCTCTGGCTTTAAATATCATATCTATGTAGATGAGCCTCATATTTGCTGTTTCTGGCCTGGGCCTCTCCTCTGAATGCCAGACTGGCATCTCCGGGTCTCCCCTGGATACCTAGATCTAAGTATCTCACTCCTACAACATATTCAACATGTCCCAAGTTGAACTCAACATGTCCATGCCATATTCCTCATATGCACACTAAAACCAGAGCTTTTCCTAGCTTCCCTACTTTTGTGGGAACCTTTCAATCATCTATTACTTTCCCCCTCTTTCATTGCCCACCTCTAGTGA
Source organism: Potorous gilbertii (assembly GCA_028658325.1). NCBI lineage: Eukaryota > Metazoa > Chordata > Mammalia > Diprotodontia > Potoroidae > Potorous > Potorous gilbertii. Next base: position 690,523,728 of record CM053770.1, read on the forward strand.
GTTGCTAAGTCCTGTCAATTATACCTCTATAATGTCTCCCTCCTGTCATCAGTGACTTCTCTCCTGCCCAGATTTGATTGACACATTGAATCTGAAACTCCACCCTTTTTAAGAGACATCCAAAATATCTCCAAACTCCACTATCTTCTTTCCATTTCCTCTACTATCATCCTAGGTCTGTCATCATAGGTGGTCTCCTTGCGTCTAGCATTTTTTAAACATTGATCACATATAGGAATTGAATGTCCAGATCATTAGTTTTTATTTGGTAGGTGATGGGAAGCCATTGAAGGGTTTTGAGCAGAGGAGTTGTGAACTCAGAGTTAATTACCAGGAAAGAGTGGGGTGTATAACGTATTCCAGAAAGCCTAGCTGCTCTGGTGTGAGAGCTGTTCATCCACCTTTGGTATTCACCTGGCACTTAGCTCTCCTCTGTGGCTCCAACGACAGCCTCACCCTGATAAAACCATCTTAGTTGACATGCCAAACCAGGTTAATGGTGACTGAGGGAGCTCAAACTTGTCAGTGAGTTAGGAGGATGTCTACCCCAAGCATGTGAAGACTTCTTCTGACGGAATGAGGGGATAAGGAAAATTTGTTCCCTCAGCCATGAAGGCGGCTGAAGCAGGTGCTGTGGAGCACTTGGAGCTTGGTCAGACATCACAGATGCCAACGTCATCCACTGCATCCTGGGTCTGACTTTTGTCCAGTCATTAGACTTTGATGGCTCTGGAAAAGAGAGTGAGACTGACAGCTTCATGCAACTCGGACTAACTTACATTAAATTCTCTCACAAGTCAAGACATTGCCCAATGATGCCATTGTCTTCTTCAAAAACAAAGGATGTACACCAACCAGGCAGAAGGATAAAAGGTGGAGTGGGAGAGGGGAGAGACTGGAGAGAAATGGAAACCCATTTAGAGTTATTGTAAGAGTTCAGGTGGAAGTTAAAGATGACCTGAATATTAATAATAACTAATACTTACAGACCATTTTAATGATTGCAAAAGACTTAGCATATATTATATAATTTCATTAATCTTCACAGCAGCCTGTAAGGCAGATGATATTACTTCCCCACTCTGGAGCGTTTTCCCTGTTGGTCTCTGATGCCTGGAGTTTTCTTCTTTCCATCTTTGTCTCTTGGCTTCCTGCCCCTCTTAGCTAAAGGCTCATATTCTTCAGGAAGCCTTCTTCAGTCCCCCTTAATCTTAGAACCTTCCCACTGAGACTCCCCCCAATTTATCCTGTATGTCTCAAATATACAGGGACTATTTTTTAAACTTTTTTTGTATCTCCAGTGCTTAATATAGTTCCTGACATAGTACACAATTAATAAATGCTAATTTACTGAGTGACCCACTTTCCAGGTGAAGAAACTGAGGTGACATGACTTGTCCAGAGTTACAAAGCTGTGTTGGGACAGGGTTTGAACTCAGTTATTCTGGACTCTGAGGCCAGTGCTCTATTCCCTGTGCTTTAGGACCTCAAGGGAGGGGAATACACACTCTCTTAAGGTGGTTCACTCCATTTTGGGTAGTTAGGAAATTTAATCTGACACCAAGATTAAACCACAACTTCTCTCCATTTCTCCTGTTCTTTCTCTCCGGGGCCAAGGAGAAAGTCTAACTGCTTGTCCACATGACAGTCCTTAAAAGACATGAACATAGCTCTTGTGTCTCACCACATGTTTCCTTTTCCAGATTAACCATGATCATTTCCTTCATCTGATTCTTTATAGCTTGAAATTGGATTCTTTGTGACTCCTTCACCACCTTGGTGGAAGATGGGAAGACAGGATGCTAGCTTCCAGAGTTCGAGGGTAAAGGGAAGGTGGTCAGTAGAAATTATTGGAGAGCTATGAGAGAGAGAAGGAGAGGGGGAGAGACAGAGACAGAGATGGAGAGACAGATAGAAATAGAGAGATGCAGGCAGAGATAAACAGAAAGACATAGCCATAGAAAAAGACACAGAGAAATATAGACAGATACACACAGTCAGACAGAGAACTCTAGAGGTAGAAGGAGTAGGTGAGATTAGGAAATAAATGAAGGTAGTAGTCTTGGCAAAGATCTCCATCTCCTCCCTTTAGCCTTCAGGGAAAGAACTTAGAAGTGTGAGGGAGTGAAGAGGAGTTGAGTGAATTCAAGATGTCTTTGATGACCTTGACTTTTCAGGAAATTAGGAGGTAATGTCATCTAATGAACTAATATGGAGAGGTCACGGATTTTTTTTTCACTTAATGGGAGAAGAGCATGCATGGGAAAGCTACACAGAAAATGCAACTGAGGATTAATATGAGATAAATCAAAAGTAATCATTCAGCAGTGAGTGACTACATGAGGTAAAATAGAACAAATTGTAGAGAACATAGTGAAGCGTAGTTTGTGATTTCCTGCAGCATTTGGCTACTCATGAGTAGGCAGTGAAGACAGAAGGGTTTGGCATCACTGTGGTTTGAAGATTACCTCAGCAAGAATGTCTGAAGGTCAAGGAACCAAAGTTGTAGGTAACATCACCTTAAAATATCTGACCATTGGACCAAAGCAAGGCTGGAAGACCTGGAAATATGAAGGAACAGAGCCCAACATCCTTCTGATCAATTCTGGGCCCAGTTTGGTGTCTGTTCTCAAGAGTATCTTATATTTATGTAAACTGATAGGCTGCTCAGTAGGCTGTTTATCCAACTGCATGCTATAGGGAGGACAACATTCATTTTAATTAGGTCGTTCTCTTTTGGCAAGAGGTCTGAAGGATGAATAAAAGAATGGGAGAAGCTGATGTGGAGGCAAACCAGTTAGGAGGCCATTGCAGTAGCACAGTGAGGAATACTGAGGACCCAGTAGAAGGTGACATTGATGAGAGGAGAAAGAAGGTCAGAGAGATATTGCCAACATAGAATCTACCGACAGGAACTGCAGAGTAGGGGAGGAAGAGTCAAAACCGAAAAAGGACTTAATTCCTCATGAAAAGAGCAATCATGATACTATTGAGAGAAATAGAAATACTGGATCCCAAAGCAAGTTTTATTTTTTGGTAAATAGGACATGTTTAGTTTTGTCCACATTAAGCTTGAATTATTGACCTATTGACGTATTGAGATACGTTCAGAAAGAAGTTGAAAGTATGGGACTGCAGATCAGTGGACAAAGGCAGACTGAGTATACAGATTTAGGAGCTGGAATCATAATGGGAAATTTCTGAGTCTAAGAAGGTAGATTAGTGTCAAGCATTGGTGAGGTCTAAGATGTGTGACCACTGTCATGACTGGCTGAGGCAGAGCAGAGGGGATGTAATGACAGCCGAGTTCAAGACTGTGTGAGCTAAAGAAGTTAGAAGGGTCATCAAGATGGACATTGAATGTAGGCTCCTTGTTTTTTTTCTTTCTCTTGATCCTGGCTACCCCTTTAATCATTAAATCATACTAGCAACTACAGAAGAGGATGGAGGAAAGCAAAGATGTAGAGCCCAACTTTGAATCTGGCATTCTGGATCCTTATTAGCAACCAAAGGATTTAGGGAGAGAGGAACCCATGAAATAAAGAAGTGGAAAACAATCTTAAATAACTAGTTGGCCAAACACATATGGAGGTGGCATAATTTTTTTCTTCTAATGTGATCTTTCTCTGATTCTCCATTGTGGTATAAAGATGATGCTGAGTCCTCAAAAATTATGCTTAAGTATAGAGAATAATGTTAAACAGGTCCTACCAAGTCAGAAGAACTCTTAGTAGAGTCCTAAGGGTGGGTTTCCTGTCTGTTGTCTGAGGACAGGTTTATCTCAATTCAGAGATGTCCATCACTAGAGACTGACCATCAGGAAGTTAATATTTTAGCCATAACAACTCATTAAACTATTACGAGGCTATGTGACTTGTCCTAGGGGAGGGACTGTAGTTGTAATGGGCTCAAAACCCTTGAAGTAAATATTCTTTTGTGCTATTTCAGTTTCTTTCAGAAGAGAGATGAGCAGTTTCAGGAGATAAACTGGAGAGCATCTGGAGGAGGACAGCATATGTGGTGAAAAGGTTTGAGCTTCTACTGTATGAGGATTGGTTGGAGGAACTGGGAACATTGAGCCTTGAAAAGAGGAAACTCAGCAGGGACATGACATCTGTCTTCTGCATAGGGAGAGGGAATAGATTCATTCTGCTCAGATCCAGAGTTAGCAAGAAGGCAGATGTATGGTGGATGTCAGGGAAAACTTCCAAATTATCCCAAAATACAAGAGGTTCCCTTGAGAGGTAGTGGAGACACTTTTCTTCAGAAGCTCAAGCTCAGGTAGATATGGCACACAGGGTGCTTTTATTCTTAAGGGTTGGATTTGACACCATAGAATATGTATCTGACTCTGAAATCTTGTGATTCAGAATGAAACTAACTTAAAATTGGAAACATTCCCTTCTGCTCCAATATACAGAAACACTATTTCCCCCTTTCCTTCATTGCTCCTTTGAGAATAGGCATTGGATCTGTGGTTTCATTAGCACCAGAACCTCCCTCTACCAAGGCAGAGCAGGAACTAATAATAGTCATAGAGGTGCCCAGACTCTAATTTGTCTAATTCTTTGCCCAGGATCAATATGTATCAAAGCTGGGACTGGAACTCAGGCCCTTGACTACAAGACCAGTTGTCTGTCCATTGCACTATGGTTGCCTCTCCATGTTTAGATGACTCCTTACATTGTATGTTTTTTATCTGCATACATTGTTTTCTTTCCACTGAGATGTAATGCTACCAAGGGTCAGGGCTACCACATTTTTGTTTTTGTTTCCCTAGCACCCAAGAACAGCTTCATAAAAAATATGTTGGATTAAATTGACTTATAGACAGCATGTCCTCTAAAAATTCCTCCTTCTGATGTGGAGGTGCCCATGGATTCTTGAATCCTGTTCCAATAGTCCATAAGCTCTTCTAGCTTTTACCCTATTGGAAAGTCTATGAGAATCATCTAGATAACAGACTATGTCTGCTATCTGAGGGTTAACCTAACTAAGCAAGGAGGTTTTTCTTTTATTAGGTGCTAATTCTTCGGCCCTTTTCCTTCTGTTTTGAAAATGACAAGAGTTGGCAAGCATGTGCAGAGGTGGATTTGACATTGGAAGGGGTATCCAAGAAGCAATAACTGGGAACCATTGTCATGTTGATGCCTAGTTACCTTGAATAGTTTTTTTTAAAACCTTTAGTTAATTTAAAATGCATGGCCATAAAAAAAGGATGCTTTCAAAATGGGTTTGAAACAGTTTTAGTGCCTAACATCTCAAAACAGAAAGTTCTGTTAATTGAATCACTAGGCAGTGTTAATGAGCTGGCTAGAAGTGGCAAAGACTTCTAGTACAGCCTTTCCCTGAATTTTCTTTCAGTTTTATCAAGCTTGTTTGTGCCCCAAATCTGGTGGGAGGCCAAAACTCTTGGGATTTTCTAATTGTTGGACATGAGTGTTCCCAGAAATTGAAGTTCACAAAATAAAAACAAAATTGTTTTTAAGAGAGAGAGAGAGAGAGAGAGAGAGAGAGAGAGAGAGAGATCGATCAAGGGGAAAGGGCCCAGACAGCCTGCTTTTAATTCTACCTCCTATTTCTAGTGAGGTCTGATGACATGCTTTGTGGTCAAGTGTTATCTTGCTGGGTCCAAACCCCCTTCTCTGCTCTTTCCCCAGGTTAGGCAATATCTTTTTTCTCTTCCAATCTCTGTCAGAGGAGCTAGCTTCAAACCCAACAATGAACAAGAAGCCACCTCCTAAATCCATTTTCCTGACTCATGAAGGACCACAATTTTGAATAGAGTAGGTTCTTCTTCCCCTATCCTTCAGCACCAGGCAAATCATGAGCAGAAAAGCTGTTCCCATAGGCCATGCTTCAGTGTGTAGCACAGTGCTTTGAACATAGTAAGGGCTATAGAAATAGTTGTTATTAATATTGTTGTCATAAATATTACTGTAGCTATCATTTAGTACAGAAATATTTTGAAACAAATCATCAACAAACATTTTACTCAGTGTTTTGCAAATTTTATCTCATTGATGGAGAGGAATCTTTCTCCTCCCTCTCTTCAGACAGCTAATAGTTTGGTAAGTTAGCTGTGATAATGTCAAGGTCGGCTGATCTGAGGATTTTGTTATAGTCCCCGACCCATTTGAAGGATTAATTAGAGCCGTCCTATCACGCCTACCACATTTTGGCCAAAAAGTCAAACTCCTAACAAGTGAGCAGGTAGGCTGGTAATAACATTCAGTCTGAAATAAACACAATAGAACATTTCCCATCACTTTCTGAATTTAGGAGAGCAGCTTTGATGCCTCTTCTCTTTAAAAGGATTTCTGTACTTTGGAGGTATTTTGTGGCTTTATGATAATCCCTAAAAAAATTTCCTATAGATTTTTGAGATAAAGCAAAGGAAGGATATCCGTATATGTGTATATAAATAGCATTGGGGGATTATTAAGAGAGTCCTTCAAAAAGCAGTTGAGAAGTTGTTGGATCCCGTTGGAGTCCTGTGAAGATATTACACATTGAACGCTTGCATTCCATTTTTCCTCCTTGAAGATGTTTTTATGGCTCATCCTCTTCTGGGTAAGACACAAAAACTCTAAATTTCCTGTGGCCTTTCAGAGGTCCAAACAGGCACATTCACACCCGGCACTGACTTTTTCAAGTAACTCAAGTACAAATCCCACCTGTTGCTCAATAAACAACCTGCTGCTTAAAGGTTCCAAGAGCTGAAAGAAGAGGAAGAGAGGGATGGAGAGAGAATCGAGTTTTGTTCTCTGAAGTCCCAGGCTCCCGGAGCACCAATTTCAGTCAGAAGAGAAGCTGGCTGCCATCTACATAGTCAGTCCATGCTTTTCCATTAAACCAGCTCTATCATATCCCATAAGGAATCATCCAGGTATATGGGAAAGCTCTAGTGAAGGGGAACTCTCCACTTCTTGGCAGCCCATCCCACTTAGGGACATCTCTCACTTTAGGGAAGTTTTTCTAGCATCAAGTTTCCTCTTTGCAATTTTAACCCTTGTTCTTAGCTTTCCCCTTCAGGGATAGGCAGACCAATTCTTTTCCTTCTTCCACAGGACTTCATTGCAAATACCTGAAGGTGATTATCATGTCCCACTTTGAACCTCCTCTCCAGGTAAAAATGGCTAATTCCTCCAACTGACCCAAAGGTTGGTAGTGTTTTGGTAAGAACTTTCATAGTGTACAAATTAGTATATGTACAAGTCAGTAAAAAGGTTTATTCTGTAGATAAATCACAGGTCAAGGTAGGGAGAAGCATCAGCTGGAACAGAGAAGCATCTCCTTCTCCCTATGTAGCGCAAATGGGCTTCTGAATAGGTGCCATCATCTACCGGTACTTGTAGTGTCCAAAATACATAGTCATTAAAGGGAAAATATATCATCTCCTCCAGTCTCATCAACCACCACAGTAGAACAGAAGGCTCCCAAGGGCAAAGTGCTTATTTTTTTATTTCTTTCCCCAGCATTCAGCACAATGCCTAGAGCATGCATTAGTGCTATAGAATGTTTGTTGATGGACTAATTGATGTGGTATGAACTTGAGGCTTTATCAACCTGGTGGTTGTTCTCTGGACACTCTCTAGTGTAGTGAGGACCTTTCTATAATGTAGTACCCAAATTAATGTCCTAGATTTAGTCTGACTAGGAGAGAGTGGGGAAAGTAATGTAATCATTTTGTCATTGGCATCTTTTTCTTTTTAAGGCCAAGATCTCATTAGGTTTTTCAGATGGCTACCATGTTTGGCAAGCTTCTTTCACCCATCAAATTCTAGGGATATGAACATAGGGGCTGAAGGACTGGCTTAGGAAGGGTTGATTGCTTAGCAACAAGGCTATTGTTTAGAATCTGCTGGCAGGGAATGGGTCAGAAAAGACTAATTAGATGAGCTCCAAGTTCTAGGGAAATGCAAGTAGAACAGGTGAAAATCAAGCTGGTGATAATTGAGGGCTAATTATCCTCCACCCAGCAATTGGCCACCAGGTGTTTTGTGCCACATAAAAGCAGAGACTGGCGGTTCAACAGAGCCTGCGTTTATTCAGAGAAACAGTGAGAGCTGGAACATACTCAAGGCTTTAAACCCCACAGAAATGGTTCTTGTTGATCTGAGTTATACGCTCTCACTTGCTCTAAGAATTAATGGCAGAACTGGGGGAGGCAAGCAGCCGGTGGTTATCTGTCCTTTCTTTCCCTCCCAGCTACTCCCTACATAACTCAGATGGATGGCGCTTACACTAACCTTGGCTTCATTGGCTAAAACAGTATTTGGCTTAGCTCAGCTCCAGCATGATCTTACCACTATGTTTTTCTAGGAGGGACAATTGACCTGGTACATGCCAGGCAGAAAATTGAGCTGGGCCTTTTGAAGGGGCATACTTGAAGGCAGAATGTAGCCATCTGCTGGAACTAAGGAGAAAGGCTGATCCCAGCAATACTCATAAAAGTTAACATTTATAGAGTGCTTTAAGTTTTGTAAGTATTTTACATATACTATCTCATTGGATCCTGAGTTATATTCTTAAGTAATCCCATAAGGCTGGTGATATTATTATTTTTGATTTTACATTTGAGGAAACTGAGGCAAACAGAGGTTAAGTGACTTGCTCAAGATCACTCAGTCAGAAGGTATCTGAGGCAGGAGCTGAACTCAGGTCTTTTTGACTCCAAGTCCAGTAGTCTGTCCAGTGTGTTGCCTAGTTGCTACACTAGATCCATGTGAGCTGGCCTATCAGAAATAGCAGGTAGGGATAAAGGTAGGCCTCTTGGGCCTTTACCCTTGATCTCGCTCTCATTTTATTTTCTGACTCACTGACCCATGGTCTCAGGCTTACTCTAGATTCCCTACCTAATAATGTGTCAATTTAAGGGTTTCTTCAGCACTTGCCATGGGCTGAAGAGATTCCATAAAGGGCTTTAAAGTCAGTGTTACTGTTGCCCTTGTGATACTATGCAGCAGAAAATGTGCAGTCCCAATAGAGCTGGGTCCTTGGACTCCCTTACTGTTAAATGCCCTTCAAGGCCCATTTACCTTATGGTCAGCTGTTCTGACCATAGGTCAGAATAGAATAGAATAGAAACTATTCTATTCTCTCAAGGTCTTTCCTCCCTCTCAGAGACCTGGAGAAGTTCTCGGCCTGGCTCTGGCCCTTATCACCACTCACTTTGGTGACCGTAACAGCCTCCTATTTCACCTTCCTGCCCCTAGTCTACCTCTTGCCTTCAGTCATTTCAGTCATAGTCAACTCTTCATGACCCCATTTGAGGTTTTTTTGCAAAGATGCTGGAGTGGTTTGCCATGTCCTTCTCCAGCTCATTTTACAGGTGAGGAAACTGAGGCAAAATATTGACATGACTTGCAAGATCATGCCATTTTTCTCCTCAGTAAACTTTCCCAGTTCTTCATTACTTTTAGTAGGGTAGGGACTAAGCTACTGGTGTGAAGCTCTCTGCTGATGTCAGCTGGTAACTTCTTGTCTGAGATAATTGCCTGGAGCACTGAGAGACTAAATTGCCCGGCATTACGTATCCTTCATATGTTTGAGACAAGACTTGAACCCAGGAATTCTTGGCTTCAATACTAGTTCTATCCACAGTGCCATGCTGCCTCAACATTACTTTTAGGAAAAATATGCAAGCTCCTTTTAAAGGCCCTCTTTGGAAACATTGCCTATCCACAAAGTCTCTGGACCAGCCATGTTGACCTTCTCATGGTTCATCATATGAGTCACTCCATTTCTCATGACTGTGCCCTCATATCCACCC
>CM053770.1:690536002-690539466 GCA_028658325.1 Potorous gilbertii
TGTATTATCATATCCCCTGCTGCTCAACTCTAAGGACCAGTGATGGGGCCTTTCCATGTGTACTGCAGCTGAAACTTCATACATGTGCTGTATCTTCATATTAAAATGAGAGTTCCTTGAGTGGAGGGGTTATTTTGCTCCTATTAGATCCCCAGTGCATAGCACACAGACAAACATTTAATAAGAGTTTTTCATTTGTACATACATACATACATTCACATGTATCATGTTGAAATGCTAGTCTGATTTGTCTTCTCTTTCATGTTGGTCTGATTAATTACAGGATCATAGAATTAGAGTTCTAGAGCTGGAAGGGACCTTAGACACAATCTAAACCAACCTTGTCATGTTACAGACAAGAAAACTGAACCAGAGAGTTTAAGTGTCTTCCCGAAAGTCACACAAGTAGTAAGTCATAGTGCTGGAATATGAACTTGGTTCCTTTGATTTCCTTTCTTTATAAAAGGTGAAAGTGAGTCTCCAGCAGGAATTCTTCACCTTTTTTGTTTCCTGAGCTCTTTTGACAGTGTCTGGTAAAACCTAGATATGGACTCCTTCTAAGAATAATATTTTTATATGCTTAAAGATACATAGGATTACAAAGGAAACCAATTATATTTAAATGGTTATCAAAATATTAACAAGTTGACAGACTTGAGTTTAAGACTACATGTGACTATTGAAAACTTTGGCATTTTCAACAGAGCACTTCCTTATCCCTTGTATTTTAATATGTAGGTGGAAATTAGACGTTAGAGATCAAAAGGAGGCCACTTATCCCAAATGGAAGCCCTTTCCCTTCATTGTTTTTGTCAGGGCAGGTCTAAGCTGTCCCTAGGCTTAGTGATGTGAATTTGGAGAGGCATCTGCGGAGTAGGGAGTGCTGGGGATAAAAGGGTCACGATAAGAGGATTTTGAATGTGGGTTTTAATCCACTGGGGAAGTCTGTCAGCATGACACTTAGGAAGATAAACTGGATTCTGTTCTTGCCCTCCTCAGCTGCTAAACCCCATCCATGACCAGGGGAAACACTGTCTTTTCAGATTTAAGAGAACAATGTATCCCAGAATGCTTGGGGAGTATGGCTTCCCCAAACTTGGCACAAAACAGATTTCAGATGATGGAGAGAGAAGCAAAGCATTTAGTCTTCAGGTATCCATATTCTAGTGGGATAAAGCCCCAGTCATCTTTCTGTTATCCAGAATTAGCTTCTTAATTCTTCCAGGGAGTGGGTGAAAAAAAGGTGCTTTTGCTCAGTCTCAGAGACATTTCCAAAGGCTTTATGTCCGTTGCTTCACTCACCTTAAAAGCCTGAGGGAACTATTGGGTACAGAAATCAGTCAGCACAATGAAATGCCTAAGATACCAAGTGAGTTACACAGACATTTCAGCCCGAAAACTGAAACCCTTGTGATCAGGGAGCTGCCAAGACCACTACTTCTCTTTACTTTTGCCTTTGTCTTTCTTTTCAGTTCTCTTCCTGCATAACATCTTACTCTCAAGTTTATGTTTTTATTAGTATCTTTTTCCATAATTTTCATTTTAGAACATATTGCTCTTCCCCTAACCCCAGGAAGCCATCCCATTTAACAAATAAAAAAGGGGAAGAAGCAGTTCAGTAAAACTAAGGGAGGCATTAACAGAGTATGAAAACATATGCGATGTTCTGCATCCATAGGCTCCCCTCGGCGGAGTCACCTCATTTCTTCTTGAATAGTGATTTCCAAAGTTTGTTAATCTCCTCTTGTAGAGCTTTGCTTGGGAATCTGGAATATTCAGAAATCAGATCGAATTATAAAGGGAGTGAGCATTCCCACAGACCTTTATGTTTCATCAAGTACTTTATAGATATCAGAAAGTGGAAAAAGAACTGTCTGAAGTTAGGAAACCTGGATTCAAATCTTGACTTTGATGTTTGTGATCTCTGTAACTTTGGACAAATTACTTCCCCTCCTAGAGTCTCAGTTTCCTCATATGAAAAATAAGGTGGGGTGGATAAGATGGATTCCAAAGTCCCTTTCAGTTGTAGATCTTTTACCATAAAACTTCCATTCATCTTCACAACTCTGGAAGTTTCATATTACAGAAATTATTAGCTGCATTTTATGGAGGAGGAAACTGAGACCTGGCCAGTATAAGTGGCTTGCTTATGGTCATACAGCTAGCAATTTCTGCTCATAGTAGGTGCCTAATAAATGTTTTCTTTTATTCTAGAAACACAATCACAAAACTGCCTAAGACCCTATAATCATAGCCAATAAGTGGAGGGATGCATTTTTCTTGAAAATATTGATGTAAGAAAATGGCTTCAGTTTCAATAGAGCAGGACCATTGAGGGGCTTGTTAAGTGTCACCCCAAGTTAATGGCTTCTATGTGTGAAGGTTTTTATAGGCAGGATACTTCTACAGAAGGAATGCCAAATTTGTAGTCAGAAAGCACCTGCTTTCCAATTTTAGCTTTTCTTCTAAACTATATGTGTGAAGTTGGAGCAAGTTCCTTTACCCCTCAGTGGGAAAGGTTTGAACTAAATGACCTCTAAGCTCCCTTCCAAAAAGCTATGATCTTCAGTGTCTGAGTCAAGATTCCAAGTTAGGTCTCTCCTGATTGTAGGACCAGTCCTCTGTTCATTTCACCACACTGCCCCTTGAATTATTAGAACCTTGGGCACCATATTAAGAATAGTGTGACATGGACACTGGGCCTTGAAAGAAGAGATTCAGAGAAAGGAGCAGTGAGATTCCATGGCCTAGGATTCTGACAGAGGCAGCTGGCTGAAGAGCGATGGGATCTTTGTAAGGATAGCATTTAGGTGGTACAGTGGATATAGTTCCGGACTTGCAATCAGTTCAGATCATGTAAGCACTCTCATCCTTGTTTTTTTTAAAATTTCTTTATTTAACTTTTTATATTCATTTTCACAAAATTTTGGGTTCCAAATTTTCTCCCCATTTGTCCCCTCCCCCACCCCCATACACTGAGCATTCTAATTTCCTCTACCATCAATATGCCCTCTCTTCTATCATCCCTCCCTTCCCTTGTCCCCATCTTCTCTTTTGTCCTGTAGGGCCAGATAACTTTCTATTCCCCATTACCTGTATTTCTTATTTCCTAGTAGCAAGAACAATACTCAACATTTGTTCCTAAAACTCTGAGTTCCAACTTCTCCCCTTCCCTCCTTCCCCACCCATTTCCTTTGGGAAGGTGGGCAATTCAATATAGGCCATATCTGTGCAGTTTTGCAAATGATTCCGATAATAGTCATGTTATGTAAGACTAACTATATTTCCCTCCATCCTATCCTGCCCCCCATTGTTTCTATTCTCTCTTTTGATCCTGTCCCTCCCCAAGAGTGTTGATTTCAAATTGCTCCCTCCTCCTATTGCCCTCTCTTCCATCATCCACCCCCCCCGCTTATCCCCTTCTCCCCCACTTTTCTGTATTGTAAGATAGGTTTTCATACCAA
>CM053770.1:690539966-690564966 GCA_028658325.1 Potorous gilbertii
TCAGGATTGCTAAAACACAGAATAAACTGAGTCTGGTAAGGAAAATAAAAACAAAGTTATTTTAAAAAATCTTTACTGGGAGAAACTAGATGCTCAGATGTTGGCTCTAACTACTCAGTGCTCAGGGTGGATGAGATGCTAACGAGCACCAGAGAAGGTGTCCTTTTTATTTCTTGCCATTTTCTACCAGAAGGAATAACCTTAGTGCTGGAAATGACAGAACCAAAATGGTGGATGGGGAATGGCTTTGCAATGTCAAAACAGAGACAGTTAAGAGAGCACCTTACTGCTCTTGTTGAATGCACGTCATCTGGTCCAGATCAATCACATCCTGTGCTACAGATAGATTAGCCAGATGGGATTGCTGAGCCACTGTCACTGAACTTTCCAAAATCATGGGCAACTAGACAGGCTCTGCAACACTGCAGAAGGCAAATATGGTCCCAATTCGAAAAAAGAAGCAATAACACTGGAAAACTTCCTTGTCGTTTTGTGTTTATTCTCTCTGTGTGTCAATATAGACATGTACATTCTTTTCCCCCATAGAATATGAGCTTTTACCATTTGCATGCTCTATTCTGTCCCACCTCCATTCCTGATGTAAGCTCTCTCACCACTGCTGTTTCACAGAATTCATTTCTTCTTCCCAAGTACCACATTTTTCATGAAGCCAATTTTGATCCTGCCCAAACTGCCTTTGATAGAACTATTTTGCTTTTATTTGCTTTATTTTCAGGTTGTTCACATGAATAGTTACACGTTGTGTCTCCCATGTTAGAGTCAAGCTTCTTATGAATAGATCACTGCTTTTGGATCCCTAGGGTCTGCCTGGTTCATAATGGAGGCTTAATAACTACTTATTGCTTGATTATTTCATTTTTGTCTTTGCAGATCCTGTGCCTAGCCTAGTACCTGAAACATATCAAGTTATCAATAAATATTTGTGGATTGTCTGATTAATTGGTACAGACAGCTTGCTCTTTGATAGCTAGAATCAACACTGGAAGGGAGAGCTAACATCCTGGGTGCCAGAATCTGGATGTAGATATAGAATCAGGCTAGAATAGTGGGTTGATTCTTACTAGACAAAATTGAGCAGGGCTAGGGTTCTAGATAAAAGTTTTATAATGCACTTATTATGTCTTAGTCCTTGTTCTGAGTGCTGGGGACACAAATTGAAGCTCGCAGGATCATTCTGACTCATATAGATGTTGCATCCAATTGGGGGTGGGGTGATACTACACACAAAAGGGAACTGAAGAGAGGGAGCAGAGGGAGGGGGGTGTCCTTCATGCTCATACAGGACAAGTATGACATCACTATGCTGGAATCAAGGTCCAGGATGTGACTGAGGCTAATCAGACCAATACAAACTCCCAAGGGTCTAGCCCAGCCCAGCTCAGGTGCAAATAGTCCACATGAACACTTAGAGTGGAGATATCTCTAAATTTGTTCATCTCATGTTTCTTTTGGGTCTCTTCTTCCATCAGAACACAGCACTGGGAAGTCCTGTGCCAATATCTCTCATGTCCACAGTGGATTCCAAAGTTTTCAGAGAGATCTTGAGAGCATCCTTGTATCATTTTTTTCTAACCATCATGTCAGTGCCCACCTTGTATGAGTTCTATGTAAAATATTTTTAGGCAAACATACTTATGGCATTTAAAGCCTCTTTTTCAGTTGGGAGTTTGGCTAGGGAGGGGTTGACTTCTACCTGAAGTACATGGTCACAGGCTTCATCGATTAATGATCATCTGTTGAGAACACTAAGGAAGTATTCAAACCATCTCTCTAGGATCGTGCCCTTATCACTGATCAATGTGACTCCTTGAGTAGTTGAGCTGCACCATAGGTCTTTGGCCCATAAATAGCCTGCAGGGCATCATAAATGCACTTTAGATTGTTACTATCAATATAAAACTGAATTTCATCTGTCTTCTTCTGAGCCAAGAATCCTGCATTTATGTAAGCTTTGTTTGCTCTTTACTTTTGATAGAGTTAAATACTGCCTGAACTCTCCTGCTGGTAAACCCTGTGGAGTTCTCATTTTACATTTAGCAGCTTCCGAATTTTTGTCAAACCAGTCCTGATAGTTGTGAGTGTTCTAGCCCAGAGAAGTGAATGCAGTGCTGTACACCAAATCTTTGAAAGCTGCCTACTCCTTTTAAGCTCCACATGTGTGTTAGCTCAGTTTTCTTTTCTGTTCAATTACAGAGAAGCACTCCAGTCTGTTGATTCTAAGTCTTCTGGCAGTCCTCTTGCCTTGGGGCCTATGCTGCTGTTGAATGCAATTGTTTAGCAAAGGAGAAGATAAGTCTATGATCAGTCCAGCACTCTGCGTCATACGTCACCTTTGTCGCTCTCGCATACTGTCTCTTCTCCTTACAAGGATATAGATTATACCCGCCGGTATTTGCTGCAAGGGCACATCCATGAAGTTTTATTGTGCTTAGGTAAATGGAATGAAGTGTTGGTGATGAGAAGGTCTTCAGCAGTAAGTGACTGTTGCTGCTGTTTCTGACTCCATTTCCCCCAAGGATTCCTGACATGTCTGATAGTCTGAGCCTACTGAGGTGTTAAAGTCATAAATGACAAACTTGTTCTATTTGGCACATTCATAAAAACTGTCTTAGACCTTCTCAGGGTTTATCTTGGTGGAAGCATATACACTGATGATGGTGGCATGGCACTTTCCTGTAAGTGGCAATCACATTGTTGTGAGCCTATCATTCACCATTTAGGGAGGCATCCAAGCTTGTTGATTAGTTTAATTTTGATTGCAAATTCTTCACAAACTTCACATCACTGCCTATCACTGTGGCCACTCCAGAAAAAAACCTGTATCAAATTCTGACTGTGGTCAACTGGCCTTCATTTGCCAGCCTTGTTTTCCTTAGGGCTACTGTTTGGCTGAGATATTTACTGAGTCTTCTTGAAAGAAGAGTTGTTCCTCTTTCAGGCCTATTAGATTTCTTGTTGTTCACAAAATGGTGAGTACGTTCCATGTACTGATGGTGAGTAGAACCATCTTTGCCAAAGGTTTTGTACATTTTGTGTGTGTGTGCATGTGTGTGTGTGTGTGTGTGTATGTATGTACTTTGACTTCAGGGTAGGATCTCCACCTGCAGGTAAGCAGGCCAGGATTAGGTTAGGTGAAGTCAACTATTCTTAGGGCGTCTTTCATAGCCCACTCCTCATGTAAGGAGGTGAGCAGTGAGGTCCTTAGAAAAGGATACTCAGACACTCAGGGGGCTGCTGAATCCCACTGCTTCTTCAGTCTAGTGAGAAGATGATCCTCTGGCCCATGTGCACAGTTGTACCTACAGCTCCCAGTGTATCTGCACCTCCTGCTTCATCACTTGTCTGTCTCCACAAGACTTTGAGGTAGGTAAAAATAGTAAAATGGTATGGGTAATGTCTCTTGATTTGTGCATAAATTATATCTAAGTGAGGCAGGGTTTCATAAAGTCATCAGCCTCACTCTTTCTTCCAGAGTCATCATAGTCCAGTGACAATATAGAGCCAAGATGAATGGTGATAGTTTGAGATGCAGTGGATGACCTTGGCATCTCTTATGTCTAACCAAGCCCTAAGCACTCCACAGTGCCTACTTTAGTCACCTTCATGTTCTCATCTGCCCATTCTACCAGGGGAAGTCTTTTCTTTAGAAAAATTTATTTATTTATTTTTAGTTTTCAGCATTCATTTCCACAAGATTTTGAGTTCCAAATTTTCTCCCAATCCCTCCCCTCTCCCACCCCAATACACCATCCATCCTGATTACCCCTTCCCCCAATCTGCCCTCCCTTCTATCATACCCCTCCCTTTTCCCCATCTTCTCTCTTTTCTTGTAGGGCAAGATAGATTTCTATACCTAATTACCTGTATTTCTTATTTTCCAGTTGCATACAAAAACAATTCTCAACATTCATTCCTAAAACTTTTAGTTCCAACTTCTCTCCCTTCCTCCATCCCCATCTATCCCCACAGAGAAGGCAAGCAATTCAATATAGGCTATACATGTGTAGTTATGCAAAAGACTTCCATAATAGTCATGTTGTGAAAAACTAACTATATTTCCCTCCATCCTATGCTGCCCACCATTTATTCTATTCTCTCATTTGACCTTGTCCCTCCCCAAATTACTCTACTTACTCCCTCCTCCCATTTGCCCTCCCTTCTATCATCCCACCCCAGCACACCCCTTCTCCTCTACTTTCCTGTAGTGTAAGAGAGATTTTCATACTAAATTGAGTATGTATGTTATTCTTTCCTTAAACCAAATGTGATGGGAGTAAGTTTCAGTTTTTCCCTCTCACCTCTCCCCTGTTCCCCTCCATTGAAAAAGCTCTTTCTTGCCAGTTTTATGACAGATAATTTGCCCCGTTCTGTGTCTCCCTTTCTCCTCTCAATACACTCCTCTCTTACCCCTTAATTTTATTTTTTAAATATGATCCCTTCCTATTCAACTCACCCTGTGCTCTCTTTCTATATATATATATGTGTGTGTGTGTGTGTGTGTGTGTGTGTGTGTGTGTGTGTGTGTGTGTTTGTATATAATCCCACCAACTACCCAGACACTGAGAAAAGTTTCAAGAGTTACAAATACTGTCTTTCCATGTGGGAATGTAAACAGTCCAACTTTAGTAAATCCTTTATGATCTCTCTCTTCCTGTTTACCTTTTCATGCTTTTCTTGATTTTTGTGCTTGAAAGTCACATTTTCTTTTAAGCTCTGGCCTTTTCATCAAGAATGCTTAAAAGTCCTCTATTTCATTGAAAGATCATTTCCACCCCTGAAGTATTATACTCAATTTTGCTAGGTAGGTGATTCTTGGCCTCAATCCTATTTCCTTTGACTTCTGGAACACAACATTCCATGCCCCTCAATCCTCCAATGCAGAAGATGCTAGATCCTGTGTTATCCTGATCGTACCACCACAATAAATGAATTGTTTCCTTTCAGGTGCCTGCAATATCCTCTCCCTGACCTGGTAACTCTAGAACCTGGCCACAACATTCCTAGGAGTCTCCTTCCTTGGATCTCCTCCAGGAAATGACCAGTGGACTCCCCCAACATTCATCTTGCCCTCTGGTTCTAGAACATCAGGGCAGCCCTCCTTGACAACCTCATGAAAGATGATGTCCAGGCTCCCTCTCTGATCATGGCTTTCAGGTAGTCTCATAACCCCTAAATCGTCTCTCCTGGATCTACTCTCCAGGCCAGCTGTCCTCCAATGAGGTACCTCACATTATGTTTCATTTTTTTATTCTTTGGTTTTGTTTTGTGGTTTCTTGGTTTCTCATAAAGTCATTAGCTTCCCTCTGTTCCATTCTAATTTTTAAAGAACTATTTTCTTCAGTGAGCTTTTGAACCTCCTTTTCCATTTGGCTAATTCTGCTCTTTAAAGCATTCTTCTCCATATTGGCTTTTTGAACATCTTTTACCAATTGAGTTAGTCTATTTTTCAAGGTGTTATTTTCTTTAGCATTTTTTGAGTCTCTTTTAGCAAGCTGTTGACTCGATTTTCATGATTTTCTTGCATCTCTCTCATTTCTTTTCCAATTTATCTTCCACCTCTCTTACTTGATTTTCAAAATCCTTTTTGAACTCTTCCATGGCTTGAGATCATTGAATATTTTCTTTGGATGTTTGTGATACATAAGCCTTGACTTTTATGTCTTTTCCTGGTGGTAAGCATTGTTCTTCCTCACCCAAAAGGATGGGAGAAGATACCTATTCACTGAGAAAGTAACCTTCTATAGTCTTATTTTTTCCCTTTCTTTGGGCATTTTCCCAACCAGTCACTTGACTTTTGGTTTCTTTGTCAAGAGTAGGGTACACTCAAGGGACCTGTAAGATCTCAGTTTCTCCAAGGTGGCACAATCAAGCCTGCACACTGATCTGGGAGCAACCAGAAACTTTGGTGCCCAGAATCTGCAAGTAGTAGAATTTCCTCTCTACAACAGCCTTACCTCCAGTTCTGCCATACCAGCACTCAGGGCTGAGGTTCAGATCAGCTACTCAGTTCCCCCAGAGGCTTTACTATGAGGCCTTCAACAATGGAAGTCAGCTGCTGCCTGTGTTAGGAGCTGCCACCATGTGCTGAGGCCTCTACCACCCTGGAGCTGGAGCTATGGGAGGGACTCTGCTCCCTTCTTGGCCAGCTGAAGAGGCCTTTGGCATCTGTAGGTTGAGGGATCTGTGAACCGCTGCTGCCACTGGGGATTCCACCCCGCCTTCCCATTCTGGTCCTCCTCCCTGCCTTACCTGGTCAAGGCTTGCCTGGGTTCCACTCCATATCCAGTGCAACAGACCTTTCCTGTTGACTTTCCAGGTCACCCTGGGCTGAAAGTCTCCTCTACTCTGTTGTTCTGTGGCCTCTGCTGCTCTATAATTTGTTGAGAGTCATTCTTTACAGATATTTTATGGGCTGTGGGGAAAAAGCTAGAGTATATGTGTCTTTCTACTCTGCCATCTTGGCTCCTCCCCCCTATATTCCACTTTTGTCAGACTGCATCTCTAGTATTATGTGTAATTCTGGTTACCATAGTTTAGGAAGGATATAGATACATTGGGAATCTTCCAAAGAAGCTAAATTTGGAAGGTAAAAGGCCTTTAGTCCATGTTGCATGAGGAAAAATTGAAAGAACTTTTGCAAGAGCATTCTGGGAAGATAGCAGAATAGGTCAGAAAACTTTTGGCTCTCCAAATTTCCTCCATGAACAAAAAAAAAAAGAGAACATCAACTCAGAGCAGCGGAGACAAACATGGGGCAAAGACAATTTCAGAAGACTCCAGGAAAGACTGGACCTCTGGAGGTGAAGGTTTGGTCTAAGTGAAGGTCAAACACCTCCAGATCAATTCTGTAGAATAAACAAAAAACAAGCCTTGGGGGTAGTGGAGGCCACTGGGTTGAAAGGCAGTCTCAGCCTTAGAAACCTTCATCTTGAAGGAAGTATGGGGGTCTGACATCTGAGGAGAAGATTGAAGGACTTTCCACTGCTGAGGGATACCAAATACAGCTGTGCAGACTAAGGTATCCTGGGCTATGACTGTGGGGAGGAGCTAGTGCACATCCCAGGCAGGGACACTGTAGGCTGTGGGCATTTCCAGGTGAGCAGAGTCCCTGGTTTCACTTCAGGAGCAGAGAGGACAGCTGTAGTTTGAAGTCACCAGAGGAACCATGGGAGCAAGCTCATTTGAGGGACCCCATCTGTGGCTTAAGAGTATAGAATGAGAGTCCAGGATTAGGCCCTGCGACAAACCTCAGAAAATAACAGTAAAAAGGACCTGAGGCTTAAGGCATCACTCCCCAATACCTTGGGACTACAACTTGATTACACTAATAGCTGCTAAAAACAAAATAAAAATAAATAAGTAAATAAAAAAAGAAGAAAGAACCTAACCATAGATAGTTACTATGTGGCTAAAGAAGATCTGAGTTTATATTCAGAGGAAAATAATGGGAGATTTAAAAAGTCTCCACTTTTTCAGTGAGAAATATCAGATGGTCCCAAGCACAAAAAAGTTTTTGGAAGAACTTAAAAAGGACTTTAAAAATGAAATAAGAGCAACTGAGGAAAAATTAGAAAAAAAAATAAGAGCAATCCAAGAAAGTCAAGAAAACTATGAAAGGAAAGTCAATCAAATGGAAATTGAGAATAAGAAAAAGAAATTTAAGGAAGAATATAATTCCTTGAAAACTAGAATTGAGCAAGAGGAATATAATGATATTCTAAGACACCAAGAAATCATAAACAAAATCAAAAGAATGAAAACATAGAAGAGAAAGTAAATTATCTCATCAGAAAAACAACTGATCTGGAGAACAGATTGAGAAGAAATAATATTAGCTGGACTACTTGAAAATTACAATAAAAAGAATCTTGATAGAATATTACAAGAAATTAATAAAGACAATTGCCCTGCAGTTCTAGAACAAGAATGTAAAATAGAAATAGAAAAAAAATCCACTGATCACCACCTGAAAGAGATCCTAGCAGGGAAACTTACAGGAATATCATAGCCAAGTTTCAACCTCCCGGGTTAAGAAGAAAATATTGAAGGCAATAGAAAAAAAAATAAAAAAAAATTTAAAAAATCCTGGAGCTATAATAAGGATTACACAAAATCTAGCGGCTACTATGTTGAAAGACTATAGGTCTTGTAATAATATATTACACAGAGCAAAAGAACTGGTGTTATGACCAAGGGTAACTAATCCAGCAAAGTTAAATATAATCCTGCATAATGAAATAATTTAAAAAGGACATTTAACAACCTAAAGACTTTCAGTTTTTTTGTGATTAAAAACCCTAGTATTTAAGGGAAAATTCAACATGTAATATCCAGGAGAAATACAAGGTAAACATCAAAAACTAATTATATGGGTCTTAATAAGGTTGAATAGTTTAGTTAATATATGTGAAAATATTAGCAGTACTGTTACTATTGTCAACATTATTTAGGTAGTTTGAAAGAAATGGTGATCCGAGTATGATTGGGGGTGATTCTTAAAGATAAAACTACTCAAGGAGAGATAGGAAGGAGAAATTATCTCTTGCAAATGAGGGTTTAAGGGAAAAATTAATACAGAAAAAGCTAGGAAGGGGAGGGCAGGTAGTGCTAAAACAGTACTCTCATCAGGAATGGGTTAAAGAGAGAACAACATACATATCTAGAAGGATATAAAAGTCTTTTAAATTCAGAAATAAATAAGAAGATAAGAGGTAGGGTGGGGAATTTAGGTTAAGGAATGGGAGGGTAAGGTAGAGGGTAAACAGGGGAGTGAGGAGAGATAGAGTAAATAGGGTGAGAAAGATAGTGAAGGAAAATAAGAAGGAGGAAAATACACAATAAGTAATTGTAACTTAGAATGTGAATGGGAGGAATTTACCCATAAAACAGAAACAGATTGCAGATTAAAAATTTGAATTCAACAATGTGTTGCTTCTAGGAAACATTATAAAAATAAGACATATGCACAAAGATAAAATAAAGGGCAGGAGAGGAATTTATTATGTAAAAAAAGAAGGGATAGTGAACATGGTATCAGACAAAGTTAAAGTTAAAAGAGATTTAATCAAAAATTAAAAAGAGACACTGCACTATGTGTCAGTAGTTTGTCAATATTGTTTTAGACCAGGGGTGGAGAACCTGCAGACTCAAGGCCACATATGACCTTCTAGGTCCTCAAGTACTGCCCTTTGACTGAATTCAACTTTACTGATCAAATCCCCTTATCTTCTTTTACGGAACAAAAACTTGAACTCAATCAAAAGGCTGCCCCCAAGGACCTAGAAGGCCACAGGTTCCCCACCCCTGTTTCAGATTATTTACAATACCTAGATAGTATAAAATACCTGAGTATATACCTGCCAAAATAGACACAGGAACTATATGAACATATGAACTATATGAACATAAACACAAGACACTTTTTATACAAATAAACTTAGATCTAAATAAATGAAGTAATATTTATCATTCATGGATAGGTAAAGCCAATATAGTGTTTAAAATGACAATTTTACCTAATCTATTTATCCAGTGTCATCTCAATTAAATTATTAAAAAATATTTTTTACTGAGTTAGAAAAAATAATAGCAAAGTAAGTTTAGAAGAACAAAAGGTCAGGAAATTCAAAGAAATTGTGGAAAAAAGATGTGAGGGAACTAGATTCATCAGTATCCAACCTTAAAATATATTATTAGGTAAAAGCTTTGTTGAAGTATAAAATAGATAATTTCAACTATTTTAAATTAAAATTTTCTTGTATAAGTAAAATCTATGAAGCCGAGAAAAGAGGAATATAGAAAATTGGAGGAAAATGTCATAGACAATCTTTCAGATGGATGCGATTGGGTTAGACTATTGTTGTGGTGTCAGAAATGATTGATTTAGAAAAAATCATGGAAATACTCAGTCTTATGAAGGAAGATGACATTCACCTTCAGAGAAATAGATGATAGGAGGAAATGAGCACAGTAAGTTCTTACATACATGTGTATGAGTATGTATATGTGTGTTCACATGCATGTACACTCACGTATGTGTATCCATGCTTAATTGTAGCCTTCTTTAGGATGGGAGAGAGGGGGGAAAGAAAGTAAAAAGGGCACAGTACAGAACAAAGGAAATTCAATAAAGAAGTAAAGAAAAGCTGGACAACTTTAAAAACAATGCGTAGTTTTATTATATAGGTTTCCTTGAAATGGAAATTGATTGTTTTATATTGAATCTTCTCTTATGATCTGCTGTGTACATGTCAAGTTTCTTTTTCTCATTTTGTATCTAAGTTTAAAAGAAAAAAGTAAAAAAGAGAAGAGACTTCAGGGTGTTTAGAGGAGATAGAGGAGCAGACTGAAAGAGGGATGATGAGCAGTGGGAATTTAGTTATGACAAAATATTTGAAGGTCTACCATGTGAAAAAAAGGATTATATTGATTCTGTTTATCCTTAAATAAATAGGGCAGAACTAGTGTCAATTAGTGGCCATTTCAAAGAACTTACTTCAGGCATGATGACAGAGAAAAAATCCCAACAATATTGCTGGGCAAAAGTGAGCTGCCTTGAGTGATAGTGGTGGTATTGGTAATGGTGGCGATTGTAGTGGTGGTGCTGGTAGTGGTAGAAGTGGTAGTGGTGTTAAGGTTCTTCCTCAATAAATATCAGATAGCAGAAGCTGGGGTCTCACTTCTAGGATTCTTTTTTATGGATAGGTTGAATTTGGTGGGTGTGCCTACTGAGGTTCCTTCCAGTTCTGAAATCCTGTGGTTTTCTAATTCATTATATGGCAACCCTGGGGTTCTAAAATAGTCATTTTAGTCTAGCATCAAGAGCTAAATCTAATGATGATGATTGATACTTTAAAGATTCATGAAAATACTAATGTGGCTGCTCCTCCCACAGATAGAGATTGAAAGCTCTTTAGTTGATCACTTAGAGCTGCTGTGCCCCAGCGAAGTAGCCAGCCCTCCAGTGATGTTGTCAAGATAGAACATGTATGACTTAGTAATTCATTAGAGTAAAGAGAATGGCAAGTTTATGTTGATTCTAAGCTTGCCAAGGTTAGAGAACTAGGTGACAATTTTTGGATCCTGTGGTGCCAGTCTCTTCAGAGCATCTATTGCTTTAGTGATATCACCTAGTATTTGTTACAGAAGTTTGTTTTTTTAAACCTTTCTTCTCCCCCCTCTCTTCTAGTACTCCATACCATGACTCTTCCCACTCCATGCCTCTCAGCAAAAGACAAAACCTAGAGCTTGAAGGAGAAAGAGATGCCATTTGTCACAAACTCACTTTTTACTGCATCTCAAAGCCCCTTGGCAGCATCCACTATATCTCTTCCTTTCCTTCAGTCTCTGATGAAAAATGAGCCTTTTCTATTTATCCCTTTGATTCTACCTTCCCCCTCTTCTAAATGACTGCACTTCAATCACCCCCTCTGAATCTGATTCCTTTCCTGTTACCCACATGCCCAGGTTTCTGCTATCCTTAAAAAATCCTTACCTCTACCATTCTCTCAAGCTATTTTCCCTTTTTTATAGTCAGTCTTCTAGGGAAAGTGATCTATACTCACTGCCTCCACTTTTCTCACCTACTTCTCAAACTCTAATTTTTTTCAGATTCCAGAGTGACAGATGCTCTATATGTCTGTTGGCAAATTCAATGGTTTCTTTCTCAATCTTTTACTTCCCTGCAGTAGTGACTCTGTTGATAATGTTCTCCAATGGGAAACTGATCCCTTTTGGTGTTCATTACATTGATTTCTCCTGGTTCTTCTCCAAATTTTCTGACTCCTCTTTCTAGGTCTCCTTTGCTAGATCTTGATTCATATCATAGCTAGTCACTCTGGGTATACTGCCCAAGACTCTGTCCCAGATACTTTTCTTTGCACTTTCTCAAACACTTCATCTATGCTCCTGAGTTCATTGATGATCTTTATGCATCTGATTCCTAGACCTATATATTCTTTTTCTGAATTCCAGCCTCTACTTGTTTACTGGACATTTCAAACTAGATTACTGCAGGCATCTGAAACTTAACTTACTATTTTCTCTCCCCAATACAATACTTTTGTGAACTTCCCCATTTGTTGAGGGCACACCTTTATCAGTTTTGCAATCTCCAAGATTCACTTCATAGTCATCCTAAGTTCCTCACTCTCCCTTACTCTACTCAGCCAGTCAATGGCTGGGTCTTGATTTTATTTTCCTGGCATCTGTCCCATCCATCTTCTCACCGCTCTCACAACCACCACTCCTGTCAGGCCCTCATACCCTTCCCCTGAACTATTACTATAACTTCCTAGTCGGTCTCCCTTTATGCAGCTTCTCTCCTCTCCCATCCATCCTCCAATACAAATCCAAAATGGGTATTCCTAAAATATGGGTCTGACCATGTCACCATCCTGCTCAATACATTTCTGTTGTTACCTTTTGACCTAAAATAAAATTTAAGCTCTTTGCCAGGTCATTTAAATCTTCTCAAAGTGTACGTAAAGGCTGCTTTTCCAGACTGCACATTACTCTCCTTCACACCCTCCACAGCGTAGTTGTCAAACGTACCTTACTGATTCTGAAAATGCAAAATTCTGTCACTTTCTCTTTGTTTTTATCCACTGCCCCCAACCCCCATGATGGATTGTACTCCTTACTGACCATTGCCTCCTAAAACCCTGAGGTTCCATCAAACTCAGGTGAGTTTTCACTTATTCCTAAGACCTTTTGTGAGCATCCCTCACCTCCTATTTAATTTGTATATATTTATGTAGCACCCCTTCTTGAGACCCTCCCCCAACTGACAATTATGTTTGAACATCAGAGTCCTCAAAGTAGTGATTGCTGCCACTCTTAGGGTCCTAGGAATAATCTTGAGAGGCTAGGTTTCTAGTACTATAGTTCTTGAGCCCCTACCAGTGTGCTTCTCTTTAATAATTAGCCAGACTTAATTAGATTTTTAACAAAGGTGTTTGCTAAGATTGTGTAGCAAGACCAGTAGCTACAAAACAAAACATTTCTCCCAAAAGTCTAGGGCACACTCTTCCACAACTGCATACAGAAGCCATAGGGAGAGTAAGCACAGATAGATTGTGAGTGCCAAGAGAGGGGCAGGGACTAGCTTTGGCCCCTTTTGTATCCTTAGTGCTTAGCACAGTGTCTGGCATATAGTAGCATTTAATAAATGTTTACCAATTGTCTAAAGTGCAAAATAGTGAGGGAGATGTTTAGGATACACATGGGGCAAAGGTGCAACTCCTTATTGCCTTGAAGTCTATAACTTGTGTTCTTTTCTGGGTACAAAGGAACACTCTCTTTGCAGCTACTTTCTCTAAGTGACTATCTTTCGATATTCTATCCAGGTATGTCTTCTGCTCCAGAGTGGATGCATGATTTCCTTCTGTTCCAATTTCTCTGATAACATAGTCAGTGGGGGCAGGGAGAATAGAAAGGAAAAAAACACATCTTTTCTCCTCTTTACATCCATCTACCTTCACATCACCCAAAAGAGTGCTTTACCCTCAGCACCTAAAATCCTCCAAATGGGAGGTCTAGGAGAGAAGAGAGGTTCACTGAGCTTAGGGCTGGATTGATGGCTATTTTACACATAGGCTTCAGTGAACATGACTGCTTCTCTCAGACAAACACATGACTTTCTTTCTTGACTTAAAGATATGCACACCCCGCAAAGAGATTGCAGGTCTGAATCATTGTGCTTACACATTTAAAACATCATCACATACATTGATCGATTCACTTGAGGTATCTGGGTCTTCTGGGATTATACCACATCTAGAAGGGTTGGAAAACTCCATCCGTATATGTGTGTGCATGTTGTTTCCCCTTATAGAATATAACCTCTTTGAGGCTAGAGGCGGTTGAATTTTCGACTTTGTGTTCCCACTCCCTAAAAAAGTTTTTTGGATTGATTGGTTGATTCTTTGAAAGCCCCAGTTCTTAACTTCCTTCTTTCCTCTCTCCCTCCCTTCATTTCTTCTTTCCCTTTTCCCTGAATCTTCCTTGCTCCCCCCTCCATCCTTTCCTTCTTTTCTCCCTTCCTCCTTCCTCTCTGTCTTCCTTCCACATCTAGCCACTGTCTAGTTTCTTTTCCTGTTAGGGTTTTCACCACACTTTCTTTCATTCCATAGTATTTAATCACTGTATAGGACTATTTACTATTAATTCTTTTCCCACTAATTTCTCTGGTGTGGTCAATGAGGTTTTATTTTCCTCTCTTGGATTTTTTTTTTAACCTCATTTGCTATTTTTTTCTTTTAGCTGCTGGAGAACTGGATTTAAACACTGTCATTCATGTACTCATCCTGTTGAAATTTCTGGTTTCATTATTTTAAATGCCTTTTCATCCCTTCTTATGGTTGACTGCTTGCTGAGATGACAGAGTGGTGTTTCTACCATCACTGAGGGTGAGAATAAATCCCTACAGAACCACTGGCAAATCTGTCACATTTCTCTACTTCTGTTTTATCTGTAAGATCTCTAGTTATGATCTGGCTTGGGTATCATAAGAAACTTATACTGGTTAGACTGGTAACAGGTTAAGATTGTGTCCATAGAGTAGAAAAGGGGGGACCAAGCATTACAGAATTAATGACTTGATAACTGAATAAATTGGGGGGTGACAAAGAGAGAAGATACAAATATGACATAAGAATTGGAACCTTGGTGACTGAGGGAGTGAGGTGTCCTCTAAAGAAAGAGAAGCAGGCAGATAGTAAAATTTCATGAAAAAATGAGTTCCATTTCAAACCCATGATATTTGGGGTGCTAAGGAGCGCACTAACCAGAGACGTCTATCAGACAGATGTAGATGAAGGGCTGGAGATCCAGGGACACACTGAGCCTTGACATCTCTTGGTTCATTATGTTTCAGCATTGACATTAAATCCAAATGAAGAGG
Organism: Potorous gilbertii; assembly: GCA_028658325.1. Taxonomy (NCBI): domain Eukaryota; kingdom Metazoa; phylum Chordata; class Mammalia; order Diprotodontia; family Potoroidae; genus Potorous; species Potorous gilbertii. The sequence goes on from CM053770.1 coordinate 690,554,890, forward strand.
AAAGCACGTTCCAACATGTTCGGACACACATTATCCTGCCTTTGCCTTTGTTATTAAATGGCTCACTTTCATCTTCCCCTAACGCTTACATTTGGTCATCAGCAGATGCTCATCTAATCAAGAGTCAGCTCAAGTTCGTTGATAAGATGATATACCATATATACTTCATGATTTTATTTAATGTGATATAAAGTCAAAGTACTTTGAAGAATTTTTACATACATATAATAATTATTAGTTTAATGATTTCCTTCGATGCCTAATACAAATATTATTTCCATTTCATAAATCTCAGTTCATTTAGCTCCAGATACTGACATGGTTTCTTGGTAAGCTGTTGGATTATAACTGTTACTATCTTAGCCATGAACACTCGGTCAACAATTCAATTGTCTAAAATTGTTTCAGAGGTGAGTAAAGCTAAAGAGATTGGAAACAGACTGATACAATGACAAATTTAAATTTGCTGAAATATAATTATGTTGGCTTTTGGTAGGTCTGAAGTTATGTTTACCAGCGTCAAAGGTTATTTCCGATGTGCCAGTAACTTTGTCCTCATGGAGCACATGGAACAAGGTGAGCCACCATGCAGCAAGAATGATGAGCACCAGACATATAAGAGGAGTCAAAATGAGAGCTGGTTGAGTGGGAGGTTGGAGGGATGATGGATGTGTTTTTCTGCTCACTCAGGTACTTCCCCTAGTCCAGTCCATTATGGCTTTATAGGAGAACTATTGCAACAGCCCGTGACTGGTCTTCCTTTTCTTTTTTTCTGTTCCAATCTGCCCTCCATATAACTGGTGAAACTATCTTCCTAACGCACACATCTGAGCATGCCACTCCCTCAAAATCCTGGCATGGCTTTGTGCCATCTCCAATTCAGGATAAAACACTGAATTCTCATTTAAATTTAATTTAAATGCATCCCTAGTTTGACTCCTCTACTTTTTAAAAATTATTTATTTTATTATGAACTGAAGAAATAAAACAAGCATTTCCATAACATGGTAGAATAGGAAAAAAAGATGACTGTACACGAAGCTGGAAATCTATTATGTACAAATTTTTATTCCTTTAAAATACATAATAAAGTTATCATATAATTTTCTTTTCCCTTCTTTTTCTTCCCTCCCTTCCCTCCTTAAAGATGACCACCTTCGGACACAAATGTGCATGTGTGAATGTATGCTTTTATGGATGTACATAAAACCATTCTGTATATACTTCTATTTATTAGTTCTTTCTATGGGTGCAGATAGCATCTTCCTTCATAGGTCTTTTATAGTTAATTTGGATATTTATAATAGTCAAAATGACTTAGTTGCTCAAAATCATCTTTAAAACAATATTGCTGCTGCTGTATTCAATATTCTCTTGGTTCTATTTATTTCACTCTTCACTATTTCACACAACTCTTTCTAGATTTTTCTAAGATCATTGAGCCCATCATTCTGTAAATCACAGTAATATTCCATCACAACCACACACCACAACTTGTTCAGCCATTTCCCAATGGAGGGGCTCAGTGTGGCTCCCCTCAGTTTAGCTGTCATCTTATTTCCTCCTGAGTTTATTCTCTCACTCTGCAGTTCAGTCAAACTGCCCTCCTATGTGGTCCCCATTTATGACATCTTATCGCTTGCCTCTGAACTTTTCACAGTCCATCCCTCACAGACATCGCCCCCCACCCCAACCCTTTGCCTCAGAGAAACCAAAGCTCATGTGTCATCTTCTAGACACAGTCCCTCCCTACCCACTCCCCACATTCTCTAAGATTATTTCTCTTCTGTAATTCGACTACAAATTATTTTATTTTTGCTTACATATGTATCTGGATCTCTCAGGGAAAATATGAGCACAGTAAGGGCAGAGCCTGCTTCTCTATAAAAAAAAGTATCTCTACTAGCTAGCAGAGTGCCTTAAACAACCAAGCAGGTCCTTAGAATTGACTGAAATAATTTGCAAAGTTGGCTTAGTGCAAAACCTTTAACTACTGAGTTAAAAGAAATAGTCACTTAGTGATTTTCAATGAATTTTAATTCATTTTAAATTGTGAGCTCTAGATCGAACCCCAGAGTTTCACCTGAAGTTACATGGCACAGAGTAAGTGTGCAACACTTTTTCTTGACTTCACATAGCTATTGAGAGACCCAGGACTGGGGCCAGTCTCCTTACTTCCAGTATGAGGCTCTCACCACTTTGCTGTTGTTATCAGCCTTCTCACTTCTACCCAGCACAGATCTGAGTAACTTCTCTCAGTCCTTGGGTTTATGATCTAAGAATTAGATCAGATTAAGTTTAATATTTGTTGAAATGGAAAGTTAAATAGGAAGATGTATCTACTTCCAATCCACCTGCAAAAGCTAAAAAAAGCATCCCATGTTACATGTATATATTTACATATATAATACACACATTCAACCATATATGTATATGTAATTATGTGTTGCAAGGCCAGACACAGCAGGGACATTGTTGGATTATCTGCTTCCTTTTGGTTAGTGTAGAAAATGAAAAAGTGACTCTCTATTAACATCAACAAGACAGGAGAATAAGGCTTTTGAGATTCCTGTTCTTTAAAGACAAATGCTGGCAAGGCTGTTGCAGGCAAAAGCACCGAGGAGGCCTGGGAGCTTATTATTAGTCTGAGAGAAGATGAAGAGGGCATCTGCTGAGGTGAGTTTCTCGCTGAAGCAATCGGTAACAGAGTTCAGCAGCGGATGGAGGGAATGGAGCAGAACGAAGCAGATGATACATGGTGCATTTTCCCCCAAGAGGTTTTGAGTATAAAGAAGAGGTAGCAGCAGTGTACTAAGAACACTTAAGGGAATCACGAGGCATCAGCGCTCTGATCTATGCCATAGAAGAGTCTGTTCTAAGAAAAAAAGGAAGATAAATCAATCTCATTTTTCAGTGTATGTGCATGTGTGGGGTTACATGCGCCTACTCCTGATTTTTAGCCTTACCCCTGGAGATTTCCGGTAGTTAGTCTCACAGTATATATTTCTGTGAAGCTTGGGGATTAATTTTCTAGCAGAGAGCAGCACCCACGTTTTAAATAACAATTTCTGCATTTTACTGGTTGCTTGGTAATTCCACTAGAGACAGCAATCAGATGATTTCCAACTCTCACCTAGCTCCAGATGTCATCAGAGCTGTAACTAGGTAGAACAAAGGTACTTTTTCCAAGAGATGCTGAAATTTAGAGGGGGATAGTGAAAGTACTTTTAGCATGAGGCAACAGAGAAACAATTGAAGTTTCTATCTAATTAGCAAGCAATCAGCAAACATTTATTAAGGGCCTAAGTGCTAGGCATTATTTTAGGTGCTGAGGACAGAGAAACAAAAATGAAATATACCTTGCCCTCAAGGAAATGATTATATTCTGTCAAGGTAAATGGCATGTTCATGGGAAACTAATGAATGATCACTTCTTTCCCCCTCCCCCACATGACCACATCTCCAGGGATTTCCCCCTATACCTAATCTGACCTTGATACCCCTCTTCTCTCCCCTTCCAGTAGCCTCCCCAGTAGAGACTTCATGATGTTCCTAGAGATCTTCCAATCTATGCACACAAATAGCTACATTAAGGATGAAAATACCACTTGCCTCATTCATTTTTTTAAAAATGTTGCCTTTGACTCATCTAAAATCAAGTAGGGGTAAATAACACATGGCAGAGGTGATGGACTGTCCAGGGTCAGGGACAGAGGTTAAGCAAAGACACAAGTAACAAAAAGATATTCCATAACTCTAACCAGGATTGGATGAATGGTAAAACATGACAAAGCAACCAAGGACAAGAACCTATGACATTTAAATTCCTCATTTCCTGAAGGTTCCCCCAGGATGGTGGAATTTTAGAGCTTCTTGTCAGGACTTGGGATGTCTGTGTGGAGAGGTGGAAGAGCCCCACTCTGGACATGGAGTTGGGAAAAGTCTGACTTGATGGGATTATTTAGACTCTTTCCTGCACCATCTGGACAGTAGGGGGCTTCATAACCTTCAGGAAATGGCCAAGTTCTTTTAAAGACCTAAAGTTCTCCGGCAAACAAAGGGCCATCTTTTGAAATGCAATATTCTTCCAGTGTTGTATGACAGTGAGATGTAGGACAGAAAAGTCTCTAAAGAATGAGAGATAAACATTAGGGTATAGGCAGTGGAGAACAGCCTGGCAAGTGAAGCAGCTGGTAGCTCAGTGGATAGCACCCTGGCCCTGGAGTCAGGAAGACCTGAGATTAAATTCATCCTCAGACATTTCCTAGTGGAGTGATCCTGGGCAAGTCACTCTCTAATTTCCTGACCAAATGGATCAACTGGAGAAGGAAATGGCAAACCATTCTAGTATCTTTGACAAGAAAACCTCAAATGAGGTCATCCCGGGTCAGATATGACTGAAACAACAACATGGCAAGTGAGAACAGGCTATAAACATATAACCAACAAGGGTCTTCAAAGAAAAACAAGAGTAAAGATGACTTCAGGGAAGATGGGCCAGTCAGAAGTACCAGATCAGTGGCTAGAGTGCTGTGATAGTATCCTCAGGATGTCAGCAGAAAGCAAGGAAGGTCCCTAGCATGGGGGGGTGAAACCCCCACGGTGACTCCTGGGAAGAGTCTTCCAGGAGGGGCACATATGCACAGAGAGGCTGCAATCTGCCTCTGTAGAGAACATACAGATTGATGAGCTCACTGATTCCTTTCGATGTTTGAGTATCTAAAATTATTGAAATGAATCCTCAGTGTTGGTGTTAGGGATCTTGGGAGGAATAAATGGGCAGACAAGGTGTGCTGAAACAGCTTAACCTTATGGATGATTTACATGACAGTTGAATTTTGAATTCAGTTCAGGGAATTAACATGTTGAGAGAGCAGAGTATGTTTACAAGAACCAGACCATGTAAGGGAAGGTTGGCAGCTTGAAGCCTCAGGAGTTGGTGCGAGAGAATCAGCAGGAGTAGAAGGGTTAGATTTTTCAGCCAGAATAGGTGTGCTGAAAATTCAGTTTGTGGCAGAAATATGGAATGGTGGTATGATGATGGGGAAGAAACTTATACTGTACTCTGTGTTGTAAGCAATAACTTCTCCCTCTCCCCTCCCTCTCCCTCTCCTTCTCCTCCCCTCCCCTCCCCTCCCCTTCCCTCTCCTCTCCTCTCCTCCAAACTCCAAAGCCATGCAATGACTGATAAGTAGAATGTATGTTATGTAAGGCAGGGACTATTTCATTTATTAGGGGTTCTTAACCTGGGGTTCTTGAACTTGTTTTTTAAATATATTTTGATAATTACATTTAAATATATTTGCCTTCCTTTGTGATTCTATGACTTTAATTTTATTAATTTAATAACATAATTATTCAAAATACATTGTTTCCACTAGACAGCCAGTGCGGCCAATGACCTAGAGAAGGATTAAGAATTCTGACCTAGGTCTTTCTTGAACAGTTGGAAAGTGCTTAATAAGAAAACGAAAAAACTCTTGTGGGTCACTCTGGAGTAAAGAGAAGAATAGGAAAGTTGGAATCACAGAAACAAAGTTCCAATCTTGAGGTGGTGACTGAGTTCATGGGGGACTCTGGACAAGTCCCAAACCTCTCTGGCCTTTTTAAGGGACTTGGATTAAGTGTCTAACCTGTCCTTGAATATCCCACAGCAACCCCTCCCTCTCCCCTTAGATGAGTATTTTCCCTTATATTTAACCAAGAAAATGGAGGGTATTCATCAGAATGCCCTGCCCAACCCCCAAAGCCATCCTTCTCTTCCTGACCTTTCTTCCAGTAGTTGAGAAAGAAGTGGTCCTTCTTGCCAAAACAACCAACCACATGGTACTTCAATTTCCGTATCATCTATCTTGTCTCTAATCTTCAATTTCCCCCTATTTACCAGTTCCTTTCCAGATGGCTACGAACATGGCCAAGTCTCCCTTCATCCTAACAAAACAAAATCATGCCAGACCCTACAATCCATGTTAGCTCTCATCCTCTGTCTCTCTCCCCCTTCTCAGTTGGTCTTGAAAAACCTCTCTGCACTTGGTACTTTCACTCCCTTCCCCCTCATGATTTGCTAAATCCTCTGAATCCTGACTTCTAACTTGATCACTCAACCACAACTACCCTCTCCAAAGTGACGGATGTGATCTCTCAACTGCCACACTGAAGGTCTTTTCTTTACCTTGATTCTTCTTGGTCTTTCTATAGCATGTGACACTGATAACTACCTGTCTCCCTAAACAGGAAATGAGTCAAGAGAAAGGAAGCAGAGGCCCAACTCCTTCAATTTATACTGATGTTTTTTGTTTTAATATGACTTTTATTTCCATCAATATCTATCCTTCCCTTGCTTTGATTCAGCAAATCATCTCTTATAACAACATTAAAAGAAAAGAAGAATGAAAAAGAAAGCAGTTCAGTAAAACTAATTGGCATGTCCACAGACCCTACCTGGATATGTGATTTTCTATGTTCTGCATGCCATGCCTAGACCAATGAAGGGAGGGAGTGCATTTTTTTTTACTTCTTTGGGAACGGACTTGGAGTTTACAATTATATAATTACAATTTCATTTTATTTTCTATTCTTTTTTTTCCTTCCACATCATTTATGTTATGGTAGCTGGGTATATTATTTCCCCGTGTCTACTTCCTCCACCTTGCATCAGTTCCTGTTTCTTCCCAAGCTTCTCTGAATTCTTCATGTTCATCACTTCGTAAAACAGAATCGTACTCTTTCTACTTTTCATGTCCCAATTGGTTTAACCATTCCCTAATTCATGGGCACCTACTTTGTTTCGATTTATTAACTCCCCTTAACAACACTGCTATGAACATGTAGGTGTCCAATGGACCGTTCTTTAGATCTTTGACTTCCGTGGGAGTGGGCTACAACACACAAAGGGTGTTTAGCTACATTCTTGGTCTCATTTTCATTTCTCTTCAGAACCACATCCACCAGCTTCCCTAGAAGGGTGTCGGCATGCCTGTCTTTCCACAGTATTTCCAGCATTGATTATTCTCATGTTTTGTCACCTTTTCCCAATCTGACAATTTTCTGAGTATGAGGTGAAACCTTAAAGTTGATTGGATTTTAATTGCTTTTCTCTTACTTTTACTAGCAGTCACTAGAGCGCTGCTCCTAGAATCAGTAAGATTTGACCTCAAATCCCATCTCAGATACTTACTACCTATGTGACCCTGGGGGAGTCACTTTGACCTCTGCCTGCCTTAGTTTCCTCAACTGTAAAATGAGGGTGACAATAGCTCCTATTACTCCAGGATGTTTTGAGAATCAATTGAGATAGTGATTATGAAGCACAGGATCTGGCACATAGTAAACATTATATAAATGGCAGCTGTTGTTATGATCAGTACAATTATTTGAGATGTTTGTAAAGCACAGCACAAGCCTTAAAGTGCCCTATATTTGCTAATTATGGTGTAGCCCAGGTCACTTGTGAACAGCTGGAGTTATGGTAGAAGGGAAGCATAGATTGTTGCAGGAATAGTAGAATAAGCATATGCAAATTTGGAAATTCTCTGAATTTGCTAGTCACATACATTCATTAGAACTAGCAGCCTGGGCGCACCAGCCCACTTGCAGTTCCTTGAACACGCTGCTTCATCTCTTGTCTCCATGTTCTTTGCACTGGCTGTGTCCCATGGCTGGGACGTTCCGCTGTCTCAGCTCCATTGCTTGGTTTCTTTCAAGATCTACCTGCTATAGGAAGGCTTTCTTGGTCCCCTCAGCTGCTAGTACCTTCCCTTGCAGATTACCTTCCATCTACTCTACTTATAGCTTGCATTTATATGTTGTCTGCCATTAGAATGTATATTCCTTGAATTGTTTTTGTCTCTCTTTGTATCATCACTTACTTACTATGGTGCTTGGAACAGAGTATGAGATTAATAAATGCTTGTTGACTGCCTCCATTTTATAAATTATTAATTTGATTTTGTGTGTGTGTGTGTGTGTGTGTGTGTGTGTGTGTGTGTGTGTGTGAATGAGCTTGTGTACAAGAAAGTCTAGTGTCTTTCTATGACTTCAGATTTATCGGGCAAAAAATTGTGTCCTGACCCCAAAAAGTCCTGCCTTTGCTGCCTTCTGAATAGTTTTCTATAAGAGGTTTAATGTAGTTCATGAAAACTTGCCAGTGCTGAGCCTAAGTAAACTGCAATATAAATTGAAATGGTTGCTCTCGGCTCAACTCATGCCCCGGGATTAAACTGAAATATCACTAGTGTCATGTAGGGATATTGCAGAGTCTTGTAATTCTGTTAGCTCCAACCAGGAACTCACAGTACTGTCCGCAGAGTAAGTAGCCACATGGAATCTCCCTCAGACTTATTAGCAAAAGATGAGGGTCTGCCAAGCCACCTGTGAGAGAAGAAAATTCATAAAATAAAGAATAAGGAAAACCATTTGCAGTTTCGGAAGAGTGAAATTGGCAAAACTCTCTTCAATATCATGAGTCTCACTCATGAAATGGCGGCCATTTCTCCCCTACTCTGCTTCTGTTAAGTAAGCTGCCTTTATATTCTTTCCTAAGACATGTAGCATACCATTTATTTCTGTGAGGAGGAATATTCTACTGTCAAACATTACTCTACCTGTAATATATGTGGTTTTATTTAGTGTATACATACTAATAATTTGAATTTCATTTACACATTCATGAAATACAGTTATCAACTTGGTGCTGATTAAACGACCTTCAGTATGAACATCATTCCTTCACCTATGGAATTTCTAAAATGTAGAAATGAAAAAGTCACAAGAAGGAATCTGCATAATTGTGAATTTGAGGCATATGTTTATCTCTAGGAATATGCGCTAGTCCACTATGGTTAATATCAATGTGTTCAGACTTTAATGAAAAAGCTATATTGGAATGATTGGAATATTGCAGCCATCTTATGGAAACTCCAGAACTTAACAAATCTCTGTACTGACCATTTGATTGGACTGATCTCCATGAGAGCAGCTAGTGACTTCCACCTTTTAAATCTCCAAAGTGCTTTGCAAAGTTTTACCCAGGAATCCTCAGTCATTTCCTCTGAGGTGTGGTTATCTCCCTCTGGTCAGGGCAATGAGTACCTTGCCCCAGACTACAGAGTTTATCATCGATGGGGGCTGGGACAAGAACTCAAGTACTCCCTGCTCCTAAAATCAACACCTTGATGCCGGGAAGGCCATCTTTGAACCCTGATACCCTGGTGAGCAATGGAGTGTCCATGCATGAAGGCATTAAAAGACACTTTACCGAGATGTATTGGTAATTTACTTCTGCTTGTGTAGGTTTATGTCTCTCCCGTTCATAAGAGCAAGATTAGAGCAGAAAGTGAGAGAAATAACAAAGCAATAAAGCCAGCGCAGGCTTTAGTAGCTTTATTGTAGGCTGGAATCCTCCCAAAGCACACTGCTATTCCACACCTTAAAATATTGGGAGCAAGTTACAGAGCCATGAAGTTTTAAAGCTCACGAAGGCCTCTGAGATCGCCTTCTCACTCTGCGAGAGGCCTCGTGTGGTGAAGATGCTCAGTCATGGGAGCAACTGGAGGCAGGCCCAGAAAGAGACACCGGGCAGGTGTGCCCTCCATCCAGAGAATGTCTCACTGTGGTCTTTGCCAAGAACCTTATGTGCCTTGTTTCATTTGATTTTCTTAACAACGCTGATGAGGTGAGGACAGCTGGGTCAACCCACTGTGTGAAAGAAGCTGAGGTTCAAGAGGGGCAATCCACTGTTCTCATCATTGTTGGAATGAGATTTGAACATATGTATATATATATATATATATATATATATATATATATATATATATACACATATATATATATATGTATATATTATATTTGCACATATTTTTGTGTATGTATATGCATACATAAATATACACACATATATAGCTAGGTGGCACAGTAGATAGAGTATTGAACCTGGAGTCAGGAAGACCTGAGTTCAGATCTGATCTCAGAACCTACCAGCTGTGTGACCCTGGGCAAGTCACTTCATCTTGTTTGCCACCGTTTCCTCATCTGAAAAATGAGCTGGAGAAGGAAATGACAAATCTTTCCAATATCTTT